>MUZC01000206.1:0-30345 GCA_002072015.1 Radix auricularia | reverse complement strand
ATATATATATATAATGAATCTATTCAGTAGTTAAGTCATACAATATTTTAAATATTAGCAATAATGTTAAAGTTAACCATGTTTAGTTCATATAAGTTAAACGTGACAGTGGCACTATTTAAGAATATATTTATTGAATTTTACTCACAAAATTGGCACTTTGGACCCCAGGCTCTAACGGTGCAAGATGTAAAGCTTAAAAACCTTGTAGACTTTTATTCGGAACATGATAAATAATTATAAAGTCCGCATACATTGTTAAAAGACGTTAACAATCAAGTGGGGCGTTAAGTATTACAAGTTTCAGGAAAAAAATAGGTGCCTTGTATTAATTTTAAATATATCTAAAACAAATTCTTTACCGTGCATTTTCTCATCAGAAAAAAAATTGCGTACTGATAAATGAAACAAGGTGTGCCATAACGACGTCGACTCAAACCAGTATGTTATGTTGTTTTTATTTTTTCATATTTAATATGTGTAAATTCATAACAGCTCTATGAAATTCATTTTTTTTCCTTTAAAACTAAATCATATATGTTACAGACACTATATTTTACTTCTTTTAAAACATAAGATGATTGTGTCCTAAGCTTATCCATGTATTGTATCTAATCACATATTTGAATTGGACTTTTAAATGTGATAGTGAGTTCGTTTTCCTGGTATGATCGTTCATCCCATTTTTCGTCTGAATGCCAGGCGGAACTAAAGAGACGTCATACATGTTTGCTTGTGCATATCGAATAATTTCGTTTAAATCCCCATGTCAGCATACAGATTTCTGAATATAAATTCCAACACAAACCAGCACATATTTTCTGTAAAAGATAAATTTGTCTTAACATAATTAAGATTCCTTTATATTTTTTCGCCCATTCCTTATTTTAAACATTTTAAATAAAATAGTCAAATAATCGTAAAATTGTATAACAAATTATATGATTTAAAAATACTAAACTTCAAATTATGTAGATGCATTATCCTTTTATTTGAACTTAGCAGAGTTTAAATATTCTGACACAAATTGAATTTTTTAGAACATGTTTTAATAATAATAATAATAATAATAAAATGATAATTTATATAGCGCTGTATCCCAGCAAAGAGCCAGGCTCACAGCGCTTTACATGGAACTAACAAAACATATATCAATAAAAAAGAAACATTAATATCATATTAACTACATAAATGACAATACGCTATACTCAATACATCAGCTACGTTAATCATTTAAAGAAATGTTGTTTTATTAATTTTGAAAATAAATTTTAAAAAGATGTGTCTTGAATGACTTAACAGTTGAAATGCTACGGATATGTAATGGAAGAGAATTCCATTGTTTGGCTGCACAAAAGGAGCCAAATGTTTTAGTTCTTGTCTTAGGAACACAGAGAATGCGTGTATCTGCAGAGGAGCGTAGCTGACGACTTGGTGAGTAGACTGACAAAAGTTCAGTAAGATATGAAGGGCATGAGTCAGAAAAGAAGTTGTGACACATAACGGCCAGTTTGTAATCAATTCTGGCTTGTATGGGTAGCCAATGAAGTGAGTAAAGTAGAGGAGTAACATGGTCATGTTTGTTTGCCTTTAGAACTAATCTGGTAGCTGAATTTTGAACTCTCTGTAGTTTTTCAACGCATTGTTTTGGCGCACCTGACAGAAGAGAATTGCAGTAATCCATACGAGCCAGAACAAGAGAACAGACTAGAGTTTGTGTTGCACTATCTGTTAAATAATGACGGATTGAACTGATCTGACGAATGGCAGTATAGGCAGAGCGACAAATGTGATTGATGAAGTTGTTGGTAGACATGTTGTCAGAAATAATGTAGCCAAGATTCCTAGTCGATGTTGTGAACAGTATATCAGAACTAGCCACCTGAATAGAATTCGGAAGAGTCAAAGTACTGCGGGATTTATTGTTACAGAATAGCAGTGCTTCTGTCTTATTATCATTCAGTTTGAGCTTGCTTAGAGTCATCCAAGACTTTACCTCACCAATGCACTCCTGCATCAATTGGACAGTAAAGCCAATATCAAACGGATCAGTGTGAGTGTACAGTTGAGTATCATCTGCAAATGATTGGCTTTTAACTGAATGCTTTTCGAGCAGTAGAAGTAGTGGCCTTGTATACAGCACGAAAAGTACCGGACCCAAAATACAGTCATCTACTGATACCACTTGTGATCTGTTAGATATGTATGATTTACCAAGCCAGAACTGAGCCAGAAATCCTAAAATAATTTTGCAGGGTTTTTAGCAATGTTTGATGGTCGACGGTGTCAAAAGCAGCACCAAGATCTAATAGGACCAATATAGAGATTTTTCCACTGTCTAGTGCGAGTAAGAGATCATTTGTTACCTTGAACAGGGTGGTCTCTGTGCTATGAGAACGTCTGTAGGCCGACTGATTGGGACTTAGAAGAGTGTTGTCGTTAAGATAAGTAAAAAGTTGCTTTAAGACAATTTTTTCAATGACCTTAGACACAAATGAAATATTTGATTGTTGTTTAAATTATTTTGAACTAACCCTAATGAGGAATCATCTGGCTAAACAAAGAAAGGATCTTTAATCAAATCTGGGCTAGATAAAGAGCCAATACTTACATATAAATGATGTAAAGAGCGCAAAAAGAGTTTAGATACACTTAAAATAATGATAAGTAATTGTTTGTCAGAAAGACTTAAGTTTCATTGAAGATAATTGTAATACTGAAAACGTTAAGGAAAGATTCCATTACTTCATTCAAAAGTTCTGATATCTGTTAAATTTAAAAATTTTAAAATAAGAAAATATAATGTTTAACTAGACAAGACATTTTAGGATTGAAACTTGTATTAAGTGTATTTGATTTACAATGTATTTGTTTTTTAAACTCTTGTGATAATGTTTTTATCACATAACATTAAAATAATTGCTATGATGAACTTTTAAAAAACGTATATTTGTTTAAGTGTTACTTATAAGAGGGTTTAAATTGATGAGGCACAAAACCGTCATATATTTTATATATTTACAGCAATGACGACAACTTCTACTCTTCCTCCCTCTGCTACCACTACCACTACTACTACTACTACTACCACTGCTGCTACTACCAAATCTGTACCTCGTTAGTATCATTATTGCATTTGAGTTTATAATAATGTACCAAACAAGAAATTATATATATATTATGTCTCCTGTAAAAAAAAAGACATTAATAACTACACAAAGTTTTTTCAAATGGAAACACATTAAAGAGCTAACACATGCAAACAAGCGTTTTGTTAAAATGACAATCATTCTGAAATTGTATCATCAAAATGTTATACTTACGAATCTTTAAACAAACGTATAACATGTATATACTTTTAATATGACTTCGTATTATTTTAGTAAGAGTCCAAATCTTCTTTCAAGTTGTTATTTTATTTTTATTTATAGATTTGCCCCGATTTCGGTGCAAACACGTTTTTGTCAAATTGAAATTTTTAAAGTCTTCCTGGAAAAACTACAATTTTCAGCCAAAAATGAAGAAGACTTACAAAAGTTATTACTGAATATACTTGTCACATTGCCGAAAAATGTTATGAAAATCACGTGAAAGCGCTTTAAAGCTTGCGTATTTTTTAATGAATTCCAACGCATGAACCGTAAAATTACTTGATATTTATATCAC
Organism: Radix auricularia; assembly: GCA_002072015.1. NCBI lineage: Eukaryota > Metazoa > Mollusca > Gastropoda > Lymnaeidae > Radix > Radix auricularia. The sequence continues at coordinate 26,679 of MUZC01000206.1, read as the reverse complement.
TTTGGTTGAAAAGGGGTCAATTATATTAAAACGTGTACTTAAATATTAATTTGTAAACAATAAAACTTCAGAAATTGTGTCTCATTAGATGTAAAAATAATAATTTTAAAATAGAATGCACCCCGATGAGAATTATCTGAGCAAATTTAAGAAACATGAACATTCGGAGAAGACCTACTACATGTCAAGAATCTATTTCTTTTCGGATTATGAAGCAAGTGCAATTTGTCGGAAAATGTGTGGGTATTTTCCCAGATAGATACTGAAGTGGAAAACGATGTTTTCTCTCTGATTTGGAATGATGACAAAAGCTTTGGCGTACTAGTGGGAGGAACACACAAGGATGAGAGTGATTATTGGATTTCAGAAAGAACTGGCAAGATTATACCATGGGTAAATTGGTGCGGTGGATTTTACCACAATGAAGATAAGAGACACTGCTTGTACTACATGAGTGACCAGACTTGTGTTATTCACCTACCTTGTTGTCATAACTATTATGAGTTTCGATATTTACGTGAAACACTTCCATAAATCGGTGTTTTGATTAAAGGTACAGTTATTTTAAGCCGTTTTTCAAAAAACATTTCTCCCGAATCTCCATTATATAACCCATATTTAAGTTAGTTTCTATCTTCCTATAGACAATTTTCTATTTTAAGGTTAATTTTTTTTCTCCTAATTCACAACGTAAACCAAACTCACATGAGAGGAATATTAAAATTTTCTCTATTTAGTTTTAAGTAGATTTCATCTTGGAATGTCTTTTTGTGATGTAAACAAAAAAAAATTAGGTTTCAAAAACATTAACGCATTTATTTTGTTTCAGTCTTTGTAATAGGCCATGAAACTTAGTGTTTAAAATCATTATCAACAATATAATAAGCACATGACTCTAATATTTTTTTACATCGTAAAATTAAAAACCAATGAAACATGCAATCTGTGTTTCAAGAATTTATGAGATTAAGGTAATTTAGAATAGCGATTATTTAAGCACATACTCTTTTGTTTCGTATTCATTTGGCATTGATTTCTTTTATATGGTTCTATAAACAGTTACTATCTATATACTTCTCCCCTCTTACTTGTGAAAAAAAATGTTGTCAAATTAATGTTGATTGTCCAAGAAGAAACAAAAAGCAAAATTGATTAAAAACGTGTTATTATTTATTACTGCAAGACATTACTTTCGCTATAAAGTTCCTTTTTTACAGTTTGAAATGAAGCACAATTTATTTATAATTTTAATTTTTGAATAGCATTGAAAAGAAAAGCTATAAGTGGATATTTCTTACCAAGATAGAATGTCCCGCATAATTTCAAATTTTCCAACGTAAAACCAAACCACCTCTGATGTTTTAAGAGATCTAAACAATTTACCACAGATAGAGCTTGGATGACAATGTGTTGTATGAAAATAAAGATCAATCGATTATAATTAAATTAAATTAATGCTTTTTAGTTTATCTCTATAAGCATATGTGTCCATCTGCTGTTGTTGACATTCACGTTCCATGGAGTTCATCCCGTGACAACACCTCGTGGTATTAAAACCTTAGTGTTTTTTTTGGAATAAAAATAAAGCTTTAAAATATTTTTCAAAACCACGTATTTTGTAAGTGGACTAAAAAGAAGTAAATAGTTTTTAGTTATATTAAATAGAGGCCCTTGCATTAGTAAGTTTTGATTTATTTTCCTCTCTTTAGTCCACTCATAAAAACGTTTATTTTAAAATCTTTTTGTTTTGTTGAGTTAAAAAGAGGAAATAAATTCACCTCAGAACTAACAATAAATAAACATCAATAACTTAACAACATGTTTCATTTCCCATGAATGATTTGCCAGAATTAAAAACTATACTAGTTTAATGTTATCAATAAACATAATTTTATATGCATGTCCGCCAGTCCCGTGCATATCGCTATGCGAGGTAATTCCCAGTTTTAAAATAATAAAATAAAGACGTTACATAATTTTTAAAATGTAGGTTTTAGATAAACAGAGCGTGTTTCTCGCCATAAAATATTGTGATTTCAGCTTATATTAATGTGTGAATAGGTAAAGAAGTCTAAAGAGCCATTGTTTAATTGATGTGATTAATTATCTTTTTTTTTTATTTTAATTTTCGATAAAAATCCGTTTTGGTCTCTGCGAGCACGTCAATATTATGCAGGTAATTCTAATATTAAATTTCTAAATCAATGTACAACATCCATTAGTCGGTTAATGAAATTAATGATTCGATTGAGATTGGTTGTCAAGTTTCGATTCGTTTTGAACAACAAAGTCATTCTTTAAAATAATGCAATTGAGGTTTGGCAACTTCGTCGCTGCATATTTGTATGTTTTAAAAGAATATTTAAAAATGGGACTTCTCAACCCCTCCTACAATAATTTTTGTTTTCTTGTTATTTACATGTAATATATAAATGCGTCTTAGATTTAACGTAAAAAAAATAAAAAATACGTTCCTTTTTAAAAAGAACTGGAATAAGTGCTGACTTGACAATCATGAAAACATGTTATTTGAATTTATAAAACATAGATTAAATTTTAAATACGATATTTGTTAATTTTCGTTTATACTGTGATAAACTTTACTTCGAAGATTTTATACACAATGAACAGGTCTTTGTTATTTAAATTTAGAAGACCTCAAGGGAAGAAACAGCTAAGTAACATTTTAAAAACTTGTTTAGTCATCCCTGCATCTGGTAGAGGATAAAAAATAGAATTTTTGAATCAGGTTTTGTGAAAAAGGCTTGTATTATTTTTTAAAAAACTTAAATGATTTAATGTATTAAGTTAATGTATAAGAAACCAGTATAATTTTGAATCTGATTTTTTCAAAACTACACAATAGTGACAGTTTGTTTTTCGCTTGAGTTCTACTAAGTGTTAACATATCCACGTTTACACTGAGGTAATAATGTATGAATGTAAGTACCAATGGGCGCATAAAATGACAAGTTATAAAATATTTAACAATAAGATTATTTTATAATTTAACTAGCATAACTTTTTATACTTGAACATTGCATTAAGTGTATTTAATTTATACTGTATTTAAAAATTTTATTTAATCTATACTGTATTTTTAAAAATATTTTCATCAAGTTTTTCATCATGTAAAAAACCCACTAAAACTGTTGTATTTACTGTTTTAAAAACAAATGCGGCAAGTTTGTAAATGTATAGAATAAGTAAGTATCAGTGTAAGTTTACAAATTTATGTTAACAATAAATTATATTATTTTTAACGATTGATCGATCATTCACTTATAAACTATTTGAAGTAATAACTAAAAACTAAATTATTAAAAATAGCGGCTAATGAATGATATCAAATTTCCTGACTTACACGAACATTTTGCTTTTTAACTTTTGACTAAAGTGAATATTCGATTGTTGATAAAGTTTGCCTACCATGGTTCTTGCACATCGCCTACTTATCAAACCATATAAAAAGCCTATTAATATTAAGCTGATGGCAGTAATGGAGTCTGAATCAGAGACGGAAAACGACGACAGATCAACTGGTGAATTACTGAGTTACAAAATGGAGATGAAAGTACATGTTTCCATAAACCCACTGCATTGGTGGAAACGTAATGAACACTGATATCTGATCATTTCTTGCCGAGACCGTTTTGTGCATGCCAGTTACGTCAGTTCAATTTGAATGATTGTTCAGCTCTCTGGTTAAACTGTCAACTAGAGCCGCTCATTATTTAAATCTAACAATGTCAACATACTTGTCTTTTTGCGTAGTTGTTTAAAAGATGACATAATATAAAGAAGACATTCTAGTGTTATTTAGATTATCATCAGGAAAATTTAATAATTGTCACTTATGACATCAAATATTTTAATTTTTGGCTTAATCAATATTAACTATTAATAAGGCATTCATTTTCACAACTAATCGATTAAATTTTAATTTATTGATAATAGCCCCAATTTAAAACTGCTAATTTTTTCAAGAATGTATGCTAGATTCGTTCTTATGAGAAAATCTTAAGTTCTATGGAAGAAAATTGTATTTAAGGAAGATTTATAGAATTAGTTAGAATTTCATTATTTAAAAAAAAATATTTTTATTTTTATTTTTTAGTCACTTAAAGAAAATGGAAATGTTTATAATTAATTAGGTCAAGCTTATTTATGTTTGAAAAGTTCATTAAGTGTATTTCATATACTGTGGGTATTTATCTTACTCTTATTAATTTTTTCGTCATCAAACGAACTATGTTATTCTTGTATCAAGATATNTATATATATATATATATATATAAGGCTTCGAAAATTAAATATTCATTTCTCGATTAACCGACGTTACAAAGTGTATCGATTGAATATCGATTAAAGAAACGTTCAGATTTGTTTAAAAATAATTTACCAACAATAAAATAGTTCAGTTTAAAGGATCTATATCGCTGACGAACATAGTATAACAGTTCATAGCACTTTAAAAAATGTTCAAAATATAATTTTGCGATCTTTTATTCAAGGGAAATAACTCAAAAAATATAGCTTGTAGTTTAACTGTTGTTGTTTTTTTTTTCCATTCATTGCGATGTTTGAATTTAATTAAAATTAACAATTACTTAATGAAATTAAACGTTAATGGAAGTAATGGAAATTTTGAGTTCAAAACCATGTGGTATTTTAATATGTACTATAAAGTCTGTATGCACTAAGTTTGATCAAGATACATTCATTTTCCCAAGTAGCCGATGCTTAAACAAATGCTTAAATAGCTAGTACAAAAATAATTTTGGCCCCCCCCGGCACCCAATAAGTGTAAATGTTTTTAAAAAATTTTATCACAAAGCCAACCCCGAAGCATAATCAAAAATTTCCTTAAGCATCATCGTGATCTGGTGAATGGTTTAGTCAGTTTTAATAGACAAAAAACATACAGGCATACTTTGATTTTTATATTTATAGAATAGAGATAGATATCAGAGGAAAACACATGAAGGGTCCCCGGACACATTCCGTGGCAGATTTCAATTTCATAAACATGTTCATTTTAATTCAGTTTCAACATGAATATATTTCTCAAGGTCGTTAAAAATTTAATGGGAAAAATATTTTAAACATTAACCAAAAAAAAAAAAAATTGGGGCCCCCTGCCCCGAAGAAAATTGCCATTTAAAGTTCAGTGCCCTTAAGTATTTAATATGGGCTATTAAGATTTTGTAGACAAATTTTTTTAAAGATCCTTTCATCTACTCAGTAGCTAGCACATAAACGTATTTTTAAAATATAGCTTTTATTAGCAAAATATGACATTAAATGCCCCCGGGCCCATTCACGACAGGATGTAAAATTGAAAACACCTGTTTATTTTAAGATGGATGATAATGGATACATTTATTATCATTTGTCAAGATCTTTAATAATTGAATTGGGGAATACAATTTAAAATCTTTATAAAAAAAGGTATTATGGGCCCCAGCCCCAAAAGAGCGGCCCTTAGGAGATGACTTACCTATAGTATTTTAATATTAGCTATCAAAAATATAATTACAAAATTTGGTTAATATCAATCCATTTGTCAAATAGATAGCGCTTAAACTAATTCGTATAAAGCTCATATAAGCAAAAATTGACATTTAGGGCCCCCGGCGCCCCTTTAGTGTTAATTAAAGAAAACAAGTAGCCAGTTACTATTCCGGAAGGGTACTCAACAGTATCAAAAATGTTCATGACGATCGGTCGAATGGTTTAGTCAGCTCTAACTGACAAGCAAGCGCGCGCACACACACACACACGTACACACACACACGCCCACGCGCAAGCGCATACGCACACGCATACACACACACACACACATACACACACACATATATATATATATATATATATATAGTTTTTTATAATCATATCTTAAAAATTGCTGCTTACTTTAAAGTTTAAGTGTTTATTATTTATTCTTAAAGATGTACTGTAATTAAGTTATAATAAAATATACTCAAGTTTAGTGTTTCGATAGTTGTAGTGGGCTGGCATTATTAATTAGACATTGAGATCTTCAAACAATTGGGACGTGGTGGTCGAGAGGTAGCGCTCTCGACTGTCATACCGATGGTCACGAGTTCGAATCCACACGAAAGTGAGGATTTGTTCTCGGGGCCTGAGGAGTCCCCGAGTCACCCAGCTCCGAATGGGTACCTAACTAGACAATAGTTAGGCGGCTGGGTTAATGCGTGGAACCCCTATAGCCTGTGACCGCTGCATCACTTGCCAACAGATCATCTCTCATGGTCTGTGGACGCAATTATCTTCTGCATAGAAGGAGCGTCTGTATATCTAAGATAAGATAAGATATAACAATTTATTGAATTAATTAAAATTGTCACACAGCATTGTCTTTCATTATCGCGGTAATGCACTGAACCAGCTGTCATAAAATAGTGCAATAAGTCATTTTTTAAAATGCATTTTAGATAAGAAGATGCTGTAAAAATTAGGGAAATAATTAAAATATGTTTGTAAAAACTAACTAAATTCTTTTTAAAAAAAAATATATTTCTATACAGCATGTTCGCCGAACTTGGATAATCTTAAACTATTTACCTATCACGAATTTAAGAACAAAAAATATTACGTTTCGAAAGATGTTTACTCATCGGACGTCGCTTCGGCCGCACTGTGTGAGACAATATGTGGGTACCTCGCTGAAATGGGTAATCGAAATGAGCAAAACTACATGGATTCGATGTTGTACAATCTGTCCAGTGACTTGAAAGGCCTGTTAATTGCAGGGACTGACAAGTTCGTCGAAGGCGTTTGGGAGTTTGAACGAGACAGACGTCCAGTAATGTACCTAAACTGGGGTGACGCAGAGCCAAACGATTTTGAAAATGAAGACTGCATGTGCCTTCTTAAGTATGATTCAGCAGTGTTCGATTGTGCTTGTGAATTTCGTTATTGGACACTCGCTTTTGTTTGCGAACTGTATTAAAGACAAAATAAAGGATGACAATTTAATTTAAATTCGTATTTCCTCTATTAACAGTTTTTTTTTCTTCTTTCCGTTTTTTCTGCAATTTTTAACTTTTTTTGTGTCATTCTATTTTAAAGATATCATTCCATTTGGAAATTAATACGTTTAAGAAATTGTATTGCCTGTCATTCATACATGCTGTTACAGGCAGTCGGCCCTTGATTTGTGTTTGATTTTGGTTAGGTTGGGTAATTCAAAAGATAACTTTTAAAAAATTAATATTTTTAATATTTTTAAAAAAGCACTCTCTAAATCTATAAAATCATGTCTACTAAACTCATCACATTTATTAAGATAGTGTACATTACGTTTGTGTGTCATTAGACTACCACATATTTTGAAGAATTTACACTTCAACGGGGCTTTGTAGTTAAATAAATTTGATACGCTTACAATTTGAGATACAATTAACGTTTTATTATTCTTTCGATTAGTATCAGCTTAAAAGATTTTAATTTTTTATTTTAACGAGTTGGGTTGGGGGGTTAGGGGCATTTAAGTAAAAAAAAATGTTGATAGCCGGATGTATAATGCTGAATATGATTTTGATGTTTCTGCATTTTAAAAAAATGTATGGTGGTTACAGAGATAAAAAAAACTAATCAGTAATAGTTTCAACATAATACAAATACAGGCGCTAGGGTGATGGAGTAAAAAAAAATCTACTTATAAATGATTGCAAATGATAATAAACGATTTAAGATCTTAAAAAGAAATTTCAATAAATGATTGGAAAAGGGTAAATAATTTGTTTTAAATAAAAATTATGATATATTTTAATTATGTTCTAGAAACAGAACAGCATTATACAGTTTAACGACAACAATGTATTAAATCCCCCACAAAATATAAAGTTAATGTTCTTAACAATTGCTAAAAAAAAAAAAAAAAAAAAAAAAAAAAATTAACTCCGTAAAAAACCAAGTATTTGACTATAAATTCCTATATACGAGACATAATTAAAAGAATGTTTATTATAATAAGAACAAAAATCCAAAATTTTAGTTATTTCTCACAGTTATGAAGGATTTATGGTTAAAAACAACTATAGTCTTCCCGCTAAATTTCAGCTCGTTTCGATCACTGGAAAAGAGTTATAAATCATGTTTTTAATTTAGACAGACTAGCAATTACTAGCATTTACATTTACATATCAATCATATATTTTTACTCTCTGTCCCTTCTCATTCTCTCTTCTCTCTATTCTCTCTCCCTCTCTGTCCTTCTTTATCTCTCCCATGTTGTCAAACTTAACAAAAATTGTGAAGTAAATAATAACATACTTTACAGAAAATGTACGTATACTACAGATAACCGAGTAGAAAGAAAAGTAGTGATTCTAAATTCATACCAACGATTAGCCTTAGAAACAGCGCATACAACAGCATTGGCTAGACACATGTGGGTCAGAAGAACCAAAAATAGAGTTTTTTCACAGTATTTCTGGCCACAGATGAGCAGAGATATCAAAGAATTCATTAAGTCATGCCCTATTTGTCAAAAAGCACGTACACCAGGGAGCATAAAACCCATAGAAGTAGGTTAAATGGAAGTGATTGGGACACCCTTTCAGAAAGTGGCAGTTGACATTATAAGGTCATTACAACTAAGTGACAATAATAATAGATATATTCTTACATTGGTAGATATGGCTACGCGTTGTCCTGAGGCTATTCCATTAAAAATATAACAACACAAGACGTGTATAAGGCTTTATTAACATATTAACAATATTTTCTAGAAAGGGATTCCTTGAAGAGATCCCATCAGATAATGGGACCCAATTCTCCTCCGATATGTACAAACAAGTCTTATCTTATCTTATATGTTACAGACGCTCCTTCTGTACAGAAGATTATTGCGTCCTAAGTATTTCTATGGATTGTGTTTAGTCCTGTATTCTTACTAGAGTTTTAAATGATGATAAAGTGTTGGCTTTCCTGGTTTTTTCAGGCAACCCAATCCACGCCCGAATACCGGACGGAAAGAAAGAAAACTTGTATTTGTTTGTTCTTGCATATGGAATAAGAAAGGTGTTTTTATGAATTACGGACACTTCGACCCCGGACGATTCGACCCCGGACGGTTCGACCCTGCCAGTTCGACGCCAGGACGTTTCAACGCCAGGTCGTTTCGACCCCGGTCGGTTCGACCCCGGACGGTTCGACCCCGGACGATTCGACCCCGGTCGATTCGACCCCGGACAGTTCGATCCCAGGACGTTTCGACCCTAGGGTGTTTCGACCCCGGACGATTCGACCCCTTTCTCTTGAAGGCGTGAAATGTTTTGGTTTCTAAAAAATCATTTTTAATTCCTTTTAAATTAAAATGAAATAGTTTAAGTTTAATATTATCTCTTAAAAATAAAAACAGTAGTAGGAAATAGTTATTTTTAACGGTTTTTTAAAATGATAGTATGATTGAACAAATTATATAGTTTTATATTAATATGTCTTAAAAATAAAAAATACAATGAAATGTCATTTTTAACAAATAAAATTAGTACAATGTATAAAATAAAATAGTCTAATTTATATTAATAGCTCTGAAAAATTAAAAATAGAATGAGATCTTTTAATAATTAATTTAAAATAGTACAATATATAAAACTCTAATATATATTAAAACAGTAGGGTGTTTCAACCCCGGACGATTCGATCCTTTCCTTTTTAAGGCGTGAAATTGTTTTTTTTTTTAATCTTTGTTTTTATTTTATTTTTGCATTTTAAAAATATTGTTTGGTTTAAAAATAATTAGTTTAATAATATTATCTCTTTAAAAATAAAACACAGTCTGAAAAAGTTATTCTGAACGTTAAATTTACGACATTTTGGAAAAAAAATATATACACTGATTACCAGTCAACATTCAAAGCGAAATCATGAATGTGATCAATACGCTATCGGTCTAAGGTAAAAAGTCCAATTCCACCACAACCTCGATCCAATGTAATTGGACAATAAAAAAGGCAATGTGGGCAAAGTGGGCAATCACCTACAGTATCTCTGCCCATACTCCCTTTATTTACCTTCTCAATAACCCTCGCCAGCACATCAAGTTCTGTGGTCGTCGCTTTATCTCGTCTTCGTAACTAGTCGTTCATTATATAACCACCGGACAGTTCGAAATCCAGACCTTTGGCCTACGGTGCTGTCAATATTGTTGTAAAAGCTGCCCTGGTACCCTTTCAAACGCCGCATTTTTTTTTTTGCCATCATGACCGCTTTATAATACAAACTACCCACCACCCATGCACCTCATTTTACAACGGCATGCTTCCAGTAAAACGATGGTAAACTGAACATTCAAATAGACGGTAAATATCAATACGTAACGTTCAGTCAGGTCATAAGGGCCCAGCATCTCGAATGCTTTTGTCTGCTATGCGGCATATTAAATATTGAAATTTATTTACGTTAGATAACTTTGTACGTCTTATTAAAATCAGTTTTTCTGCCAGGCAAGTCTATAGGTGTTAACGTACACAAGAAACAGAATATATATTAGACTTTTATATTGTACTATTTTTAATTTTTAAAAAATATCTCATTCTATTTTTAATTTTTAAGATCTATTAGTATAAATTAGACTATTTTATTTTGTATATCGTACTATTTTATATTACTAATTAAAAATAACATCTCATTCTAATTTTAATTTTTTAGAGATATTAATGTAAAACTAAATTATTTGTTCAATCATACTATCATTTTAAAAAACCGTTAAAATAACTATTTCCTACTGTTTTTATTTTTAAAGAGATAATATTAAACTTAAATTATTTCATTTTAATTTAAAAAGAATTAAAAATGAATTTTTAAAAACCAAAACATTTCACGCCTTCAAGAGAAAGGGGTCGAATCGTCCGGGGTCGAAACACCCTAGGGTCGAAACGTCCTGGGGTCGAACTGTCCGGGGTTGAATCGACCGGAGTCGAATCGTCCGGGGTCGAACCGTCCGGGGTCGAACAGACCGGGGTCGAAACGACCTGGCGTCAAAACGTCCTGGCGTCGAACTGGCAGGGTCCAACCTTCCGGGGTCGAATCGTCCGGGGTCGAAGTGTCCGACCACCGTTTTGATCTTTATGTCTATTTAAGGGTTGTATTAAGTTATCTTTGTGTTGTATTTCTAAATTAGAATTAATTGCCTATATAATTACTAATTTACTCTTGGTTCTTCTATCCTCCAGTGTTTCAAGGTTTAATGATTTAACTAATGTTGTTACTCTTGTCAGTCTTGAATATTCTCCTGTAATGAATCTGGCAGCTCTTTTTTGGATTTGTTCTAACTTATCAATATTTTCTTTGGTGGATGGGTCCCATACAGAAGATTCATATTCTAGTATAGGTCTCACCAGGGTGAGGTAGCATTTTAGTTTTATATCTTTGTTTCATTTGTAAAATTATGTTTTTATAAAGCCTAAGGTTTTGTTTGATTTTTTAATAACTTCATTGACATGGGGGTTCCAAGATAGTTTCTCATTTATTATGACTCCTAAATATTTTGCATCTTTAGTTTGTGTTAGTTCTTTTCCATGAATGAAGTATTTTGAAATTATTTGTTTCTTTTTCTTTGTTACTCTTAGCAGTTGACATTTTTCTGGGTGAAAGGACATACTCCAGTTAGTTTCCCATTTTATTAATTCTTCTAAGTCTTTTTGTAGAATTTTGCTATCTTGTTCTGACTTGATTGTTCTATAGATTATACAATCATCAGAAAATAACCTAACCATAGTTCCTGTTGAGATATTGTTGGGTAAGTCATTTGTATAAATTAAAAATAGTAAGGGACCTAGGACAGTTCCTTGTGGAACTCCTGAGTTAACCTTTATTGGTGTAGATTTAGATCCATTAATTATTACAGTTTGCTCCCTACCCAGTAGGAAATCTTGGATCCAGTGATGTAAGGGACCTGAGATTCCAAAGTATTTAAGTTTTTTAAGTAAACTAGGGGGTGAACTTTGTCAAATGCTTTTGAGAAGTCTAGTAATATTGTATCTATTTGATCATTATTATCTAAGCCTTTTGATAGATCATCTATTATATTATACCTATCAAGTGTGTGAACTGTTTAATATAAAATCCAGTAACTCTTCTATTTACCACCGCTATCGAACGGGATGGTAGAAAGACTAAACGGCACCCTGAATAGCATGTTAAGAAAAGTGTCATGTGAGGAACCCAACAATTGGGATAGATTTTTACCGGCAATTCTGTTTGCTTACCGAGAAGTGCCAAACGAGACAACAACGTCCCCAAATGAACTCCTGTTCGGTAGAAAGGGTAGAGGACCCATGTCAATTTTAATAAGAAGTATACTCACGAATGACAAGAAGACAGAGAATGATAAAACCATTTATGACTATATAATTGACCTTAAAAACAGAATAAAGTCAGGCATAATGAAAACAAAAATAATCGCCAAAGAAAGGACGAATAAGTATAAAAAATATTATTACCAAAAGACTATAGTTAAAGATATCCAAATTGGTGACAAAGTACTTGTGTTGAAACCAAAAAAAAGGAAATAAACACGCTCTGTATTCAGAAGGTCCATTCATTGTCACGAAAACATTATCGAAATTTAATTTAGAAATTGAGAAGGGACGTCATCGTAAAGTTTATCACCTTAATAGAATTTCAACGTTTGTAGAAACTAACCGTGATAACACAGAGTCAGAAGTACCGTTAGCAGACAAAAGTAAACATAAAATGAATGGTGTGAGTGTCACAGTAATAACCGAAGAAACAAAACCTATAAATAGTGAGGACGTTGAGAACATTCCGGTGATCAATATCAAAGATAATTAAGGCATCAACATTAGTAACGAACTTACCGAAATGCAGAAAAACAAATTGATAAGTTAATTAAAGAATATAAAGAAATTATTTCAGATATTCCGGGAAAGCATCGGTTGGTACGCTTAAAATAGAGTTATTAGATCATAAACCTATAACCTTAAGACCCTATCCAATATCTGTCCATATGGTACAAAACCTAAAAAAGGAAATAGATATGATATTGGGGCTGGGAATAATAGAAGAATCACGGTCACCATATTGCTCCCCTTTAGTACTAATTAAAAAGAAAGATGAGTCGATTCGGACTTGCGTAGACTATCGGAAGTTGAACGCAATAACAAAAAAAGTAGCAGAGGTTATACCAAACCAAGATAAACTACTAGAGCACATGAATAAAGTCAACTATTTTACGAAATTGGAATTGACAAAGGGGTACTGGCAAATACCCCTTGAAGAGAAAAGCAAAGAATACACAGCTTTCCAAGGCCCTGATGGGTTGTACCATTTCAATTTTATGCCTTTTGGGTTGGCGACCGCTCCAGCGATTTTTAATAGAATAGTCAGTAAGTTATTCCAAGGAATAAAACAGGTAGCTACTTATTTTGACGATATCTGTATATACACAGACGACTGGGAAAAGCACATAACAATTATTAGAGAGGTTTTAGAAATCCTTAGAAAGACTGGGTTCACAATTAAACCATCTAAGATGGAGATACGGAAAGAGTATATCGAATTTCTGGGACATAGAACGTTAACTGCACCAGTAACAGACCTAACAAAGAAAGGTAGACCGAATAATATATGTAGGACTGACGGATGCCAACAAGCATTGGAGACAATCAAAAAACATTTAACAAATAACCCTATTTTGATTCTCCCCAACATTGAAGATAAGTTTATAGTTCACAGGGATGCGTCGATGACGGGATAAGGGGCCTGTTTGATGCAGAAGAGAGACAACAAACTCCATCCAGTTAAATATATCAGTTGTAAATTAATGAATAGAGAGACGAGATATTCAACAATTGAGAGGGAATGCTTGGCCATAGTATGGTGAATTCAGAAGTTATCATACTTTTTAATGGGTGCAAAATTCACGCTCCAGTGTGATCACCAAGCGTTAAAATACCTAAATACGACTAAATTTGAAAATTCACGGGTTGCAAGAATGGCCCTGATTTTACAAGAGTACAATTTTGACATTGACTACATTAAAGGTGAAGATAACATTATTGCAGATTTTTTTATCTCGGCAATGGGTAAAGTAGGCAGTGAGTTGTGATCAGGCAAAATTCGGTCGTGTTACGGCGACCAGGAGATAAAGGTAGACACAGGACATTGTTATGACCTCCAAAGTCAATGCAGGTCAAACACGGGTTACATAGGACTTGGACAGTGAGACTGAATCAAAAGACCTTGACTGAGAAAAAAGGACAGGGTGACGTTTCAGTCGGGTTACAAAGAGCGAAAGAGATAGAACGGTCGTGTGGGTCCTTGATAGCTCAAGATATATTAATGATGTTGATAGTTCCATGAGATTATGATGTTGAAATATTGTGTACGAAGATATTTTTTTGCTGATCCTTATGAAGTATAAGATGATGGTTATGTATGATGAAGATAATTATGGGTTTGAATAGATACGTTGTTATCTCCATAGGCAGTGTGTATTAATAGATGCACATGATTGCGATATAAGTGATTGTAATGGGTTAAATACAATCATGCTGAAATATTACAGTTGGATAAGTGGTTATCCCTGTAAGATTACCTCATGCTGGAGGCAATCCTTTAATAAATATCGTAAGAATTTATATGAGGAATCAGTAGAGTCAGTTAAAGCTACCGGTGTAACCTATTAATATAGTACTCTTGAATATTCATGTTGTAGATATGTTTATGACGATTTTGATTATTTACACAATGAAGATGTGTGTTATGCCAATAATGATGAGGATCATGTACTAGTATTTATTCAGACATGTATGGCAGTGGAGATAAGCTGTTTGGGATATAATTTACGACGTCCTGTGCAACAGGAGTGATTGGCAGTTTTTGTTATTCAATTAACCAAGTTCCTGTGTGGCAGGAACGGTGGGCTGTGTTATATCCAAATAGGACTGTGGCTATATAGTGGGATAAGAGATCTCAATAACACAGGTCCCGGTAAAGAAATTATTAATAGAGCAGTGATTGCTCATGAAAAGGTCCCATGAGATGGACAAGTACTAGCATTTTTTGTTTTGCCTGATTGATATATTTTTTTTTAATTTGTAAAAATATGTTGTTCTTGGGGTTTTCCCCCGAGATCTTGTATATATATATATATATATATAATTTTTTTCTTTCTCACCTGAGATCTTGTATATATATATGATGTACGAGTTGTGTATATAGATATGTATATTATAGAGTAGAATCTAACGGAAGAGGGGGGATATGTCAGGTTATGAGAATCACTTACTGAATTTGTTGTGAATTTGTTTTGAGAATGTTGTGAACTGTGTTCAGTTAAACTGACACTTGAATGTCACGTCATGACTTTGCAGAGTTCGCCCAGGGGCTATATATAGTTTGTGACGGAGCAGGGCGAGAGAGAAATGTGGATACTGTGTGGAGTAGCGGTCAGCGTGTGTGTGCGGCGGACGTTAGGCCAGGGCTGTGCTTGTCATAAATTGTTTTATCGAGGTGGCTCGAATATTGTGACAAACGGAGCCTGTAAGCCTGTCAATGGATGTACTGGATGGCTGTATTGACTTCATTGTATTAATGCAGATCGTGTAGTAGTGAAGGATTATCTATACGTGTATTACTACCACAATAAAGAACATATTATTATTGACAAGAGTTCTGTCTTAAGTACATCCAGAACCCAGAACGCAATAAGAAAAAGTTAAAGGAGGAAAATAGTTTCATTCGTGTACTAGTATCACTTTAAGAAATTTCTATGGGGCACGGAAAAAGTTGTTTTTCCAACAACAACAAAAAATTAAGTTTAAAGAATATATAAAATCATGCAGTATTTACAATTGAGATCAATGGATGTTAGTCTCCTTGTATAGTTTATTATATTGTTGAAGGCCACAGAAATTTTAAAAATTATTTCATTTAATATAGCTAAATATCTTTAGTCGGCTTTTAAAAACGAATGCCAAAAAAATAAAGACATTTAACTTTAATTCTTTTCAATAACACAATTTTTAGCTCTTTTTCGCCGTAATTATTTTCCACATTCTGACATAATTATTTATACTGGAAATGTGTCACAGGCAACCATGCCATCTTAAAATGTTAATACATTTGTAATTGGTTATTCTAGTCTGTCACGCTGTGTGTAATTTTTTGAATATAACAAATACTTTTAGTTATGTCTCATCTATATGGGGTTTACTAATTAAAACTTTTTTTAACGGGTTGATTACTTAAATTTGCTTACTTAATTTTAATCAACTTTAGAATGTCATTAATTTATCTTAGTTTTGTTTAGTAGTACAGTGATAATTTGGGTCCATAGAAAGAGATTTCATTAATCGTGGTGTCCCAATAATTAAGAAATTTAAAATATTTTACATTCTTTTGATGAATATTAAATAAAATAAATTTAAGATATTTTTAAAAATAATTAATGAATAATATATTTATAGGGCATTAATTGAATGATTCTCATTTATACCAACAATGCCCATTTAGACCAACGATTTTCGCACCTTCCAGTGTGCTGTATCTTGACATATCTTGATGCCAAATTTTATGCCACATATCTGTATTTAAGAAAGTCAGAAGAACCTGGGTTGGATGGCACTAGGTCTATAAAAGGAAACCTGTAATTATAAAGTGAACCATGAGTTGCACAGGGGGTTATGTGACTTTAAAAGCATATTGACAAGCACGAAGTTTGTATAATGATGAAATCTATATCATGTGTGTTCCAAAATTTCGTTGGTCTAAATGAGAATCGTTGGTGTAAAAGTGGAAATATTTGGTGTTAAACAGGAATAGTTGGTCTAAATGTGAATCGTGGTCTAAATAAGAATCGTTTGTCTAAAAAATCTTTGGTCTAAATCAGAAGCGTTGGTCGAAATGAGAATCATTGGTCTAAATGAGAATCGTTGGTCCAAATAAGAATTGTTGGTCTAAATGAGGGCGCGGTGGTCAAAGTGTTAAAACCTTGGCTGGTAGTTCATCTAGGAGAAGGAAACTCCGAATACAAATCCTCCGCTGCCTTGCGGCTATACCTGCTTTGCAGGAAAGGCTAAGGGAGTAAACCATGAAAGAAAATCAGGAATTTGAGCACCTACAGGCGGTCTATACATAAGACTTATGTACATACCGGCAGCTCCTGCGACGCCAATGGCAGCCAAGCTGCATCGACGCAAGTCGTTCCCTTGGAGAAGAGGGATATGCTGTATGGGCAGCAGCTAATTCTCCATAATACCCGCCCAGGCTTGCATAACCTCTGGAGAGGACACTCCAGCGTCGCCGTAAGGTGTCGACAAAACACGGGAAGCAGCAGTTACCGGTTAAAAGCCAAAGCTCAATTGACGTAGAGATAGGCGCCAGGGGCTGCTTCCGACGGTGGGAGAGACTACCAATGTCTCACTGGACAGCTACCGCCCGCCTGAAACTGGGCAATGCCCAGTCAAATAGGTTCTATCCCGTCATGGCCTGCCTTCTCCAATGAGATTGGAGTACCACTCAACAAGTGGGCTACTAAGCCCTGCACCAAGAAATACAAAAAAGAAAAAGAAGACCCCAGCTCTTCGAATCCATAGCTGGAACGTGAGGACTATAAGTCTCGGCATCACTGATGATCTGCAGTCCATAAATGACACACGGAAGACAGGAATAATTGATAGAGAACTTAAAAGGCTAAAGATTGACATAGCATGCCTTCAGGAGACCAGGCTCCCAGACAACGGTTACTCAAAGAGGCCAATTACACCTTCTTCTGGCAAAGCAGACCAACAGACAAACCTAGACAGCATGGTGTGGGTTTCGCTGTTAAAACACTTTTCTATCATCCATTGAAACCCCGTCATCAAGAAAGGAAAGTATCCTCACTCTAAGACTCAGAACAACTGCGGGCCCAGCAAACATTCTTAGTGTGTATGCCCCAAACACTCTTTTCAACTCTGGAAGAGAAGGACCAATTCTATGGAGCATTAGACCAGGCAATAGCCAGCATCCACAAAGATGAGGCAATCTATCTTCTAGGAGATTTCAATGCTAGAGTGGTGAGCGACCACGAAGCCTGGCTCACCTGCCTTGGTTTCTTTGGAAGAGGAAAGTTAAATTAAAATGGACAAACGCTTTTGGAATCGTGCTGCTCACGAGGCTTGTGTGTGTCCAACACTTTCTTCAAGTGCAAGGATATACATCAAGTATCTTGGAGACACCCTCGATCCCACCAATTGCACCAGCTGGACATCATTATCACCACCGGCGTGCACAACTAGCTAGCGTCCTACTCACTCGCAACTATCACAGTGCCGACTGTGACACGGATCATTCCCTTGTCGCAAACAAAATACGAATAATGAGGAAAAACTCGTACCACACAAAGAAAAAAGGGAAGTCCACGCATCAATATCTCCTGCATGAAAGACCCTGCGATAGCGCAGCTGTTCAAATACAAGGTGAAGGAAAGTCTCTCAAAGATGTCTCCATGCGTTACCATTGACTCTTAATGGACGCATTAAGAGACCCAATCTATACATCCGCAATACAAGTCTTTGGCAAAAAATCTCACAAAAACACGGACTGGTTTGATGAACATTGGGACGAGATGAAACCTATCACTGAAGCAAAAAGGAAAGCTCTTATGGCTTACAAGGAAAAGCCTACACCCGACAATTAGCATGCCTTAAAAACAGCTAAGTCACTTGCCCAAAAGATAGCACGTAAATGTGTCAATACCTACTGGCTTAAGCTCTGTTCCAGTATACAATCAGCTGCAGACATGGGCAATGCAAATGTCATGTACGAAAACATTAAAAAGGCAACGGGCCCCTTGACGTCAAAATTTGCTCCCCTAAAGTCCAAAAGTGGAGAAATTAATCAAGACCAGGCAGCACAGCTAAAACGGTGGGTGGAGCATTATCTGGAATTGTATTCAACAATTACCACATGTCGTGCCCAGACAGGAAGAGCTGAAAATCGCCTGGGAATGATGGAATACCATCAGAGGTTCTAAAGAGTGGCAAGACATCTTTACTCCAACCATTGCACGAGATTCAATCCCTCTACTGGGAACAGGGCTACATCCCCCGAGACCTAAAGGATGCAAATATAGTGACACTATATAAAAACAAAGGTGATAGGAGTGATTGCAATAATTATCGCGGCATTTCACTCCTTAGTATTGTAGGAAAGACCTTTGCCCACGTTATACTAACACGTTTACAGAGCCTAGCATCCCGCGTCTATCCGGAATCTCAGTGCGGTTACCGGTCCGGTCGGTCTACCATAGACATAGTGTTCTCAATACGACAGCTCCAGGAAAAATGCAGAGAGCAGCAGATAGCACTATACATTGCATTTGTGGACCTTACAAAAGCTTTCGACTATGTCAGTCGCAGCGGGCTATTCCAAATTCTGGCGAAAATTGGCTGTCTACCTCACCTACTTGCCATCATCAGACATTTCCATGAAAATATGCTTGGCACAATGCAGTTCGATAGAGCTAAGTCAGAGGCCTTCTCTGTCAGCAGCAGAGTTAAACAAGGTTGTGTACTCGCACAAACACTCTTCGCAATATTCTTCTCTGGACTTCTTCGAAACGCATTCAAGGATAGCAGTGAAGGAATCTGGTTACATACTAGAGCTGATGGAGGACTGTTCAACACTGCCCGCATCCGAGCCAAGACCAAAACGACTGATGTCCTAATTCGAGAGCTACTATTTGCGGATGATGCGGCACTAACAGCACATACAGAATCTGGTTTGCAACAACTCGTGTCAAGCTTCTCCAATGCCTGCAAAGAATTTGGTCTGCAAATTAGCTTGAAAAAGACAAACATCAAGGCCCAAGACACTTGACCTCTTCCTACCATAAATATCGATAATGAAAACTTGGGGGTTGTGGACAGCTTCAACTACTTGGGATCCAAGGTCTCCAATACACTGTCCATTGAAGAAGAAAAAAACAGTAGAATTGGCAAGGCAGCCGCAATAATGGCTAAACTAAATAAGCGGGTCTGGCACAACACCAAGCTAACGGAGAAAACCAAACTGTGCGTCTATCGAGCCTGTGTCATCAGCACACTACTATATGGGAGCGAGACATGGACCACTTATACATCACAGGAACGTAAGCTTAACAGCTTCCATTTGAGATGCCTGCGCCGCATCCTTGGTATTAAATGGCAAGACATCTTGCCTAACAGTGAGGTCCTAATGTGTGCCAATACCCAAATCATGCTCTCAATTCTTAGTGAAAGACGCCTGAGGTGGCTAGGACATGTCAAAAGAATGAACCCCGGCTGCATCCCGAAGGACCTTCTATATGGTGAACTTGCTTCAGGAAAGAGGAAAACAGGTCGCCCACGCTTGCGATTTCAAGATGTTTGTCAAAGAGACATGAAAGCAGCCAAAATACAAACAAGTGACTGGGAGTGTAAGGCAGAAGACCGATCTACAGAAGAGCTAGGAGAAAGGCAAGAACATTTGGAAACACATAATTCGTGTGTAAAAACTGTGGCAAAGACTGTCACTCAAGGATAGGTCTGCATAGCCACTCGAGAAAATGCAACCCAACCCAACGGTGATGCCCCATCGTCTCACGAGACGGAAAGATGCCGGATATAATGAAGAATTCTCTCACATTCATTGCTTTTACAAAATAATTGTTCCTTTTTTTTCTAAAAAAAACCAATAAAAAAAAACAAAACAAAACAAAAACAAAACAATAACAAAACAAAACAACAACCAAAAAACAACAAACTAACAAAAGAAACGAACAAACAAACAGAAAACAACAACAAACTTTTAATTACAATCTAATACCAGTGTCGCCATCTAGTCCTATGCATTAACAAATATAAAATATTCCTTGATGAAAATTTAATTGAAGAGACTTACTAAAATTACTTAAATATTGTGAGGTAAATATCAATTTAACATTCTTTTAAATTGATATCACGGAATATATAATTTCATAAATGTTATAACAATTGAAAGAATAAACAACACATTGAAATTAAAGAGAACTAAAGTGTTATATAAAAAAAAATCATGTTGAGCCTGGTCCCTTTTTGGACTCAGGACGTGTTAGCGCATTTTCGTATTACGTATCAGTACTTATGTTAGATATCAGCATTATGTAGTTATCAGTAATTGTGTTTAGATTTTAGACATATATTTATGAATTTTCTTGTGTAATGAATATACCTGAAAATTTTCGCATCCGGTCAAAACAGCGACAGTCAAAACAGCGACGGTCATAACAACGACTTCAAAACAGCGACTTTTTTCTTTTGCTTGTGATAATGCAGATTTTTTGTAGAGAAGGGACAATATAAAATTTAAAATAATCAACTGGAGGTTTGTATAAATAAATGTTGGTGTGGTGTTTTAAAGAGTGTATACACAGTTTCAGGGCACATTTTAAAAAAAATTCAAAAATAAAATTATAACTGTTATTACTTTAGTCATATGTATTGTGCAGAAATCTCGATAGAGACTAGCAAACATAGATTCAATCGATTTATTGAGGGGGTTTGTGGTGGGAGGGGCAGAGACAGTTTGACTACAGAACTTTTTGATCCTCGGATATTTCGACCCTCGTTTTTACTTCGCAAATAATTGTTTTTTTTTCTTCTAGTTTTTAAAAATAAAAATAATAGGGTTTAATATTAGATCTTTCCAAATCTATCCAACTCCTTCACCACTCCAATCCGATATCATTGGATAATAAAAAGGCAATGTGTTCAGATAATCCTTTTTAAGGTACCTACATTCTTTCAGCCAACAATCTCTTTGTTTACCTTCTCCATAACGGGCGGTCCGTGGTCGCCACTTTGTCTAGCCTTCGTAACATGCCATTGTGTAACCATCGGACAGTTGACCACGTGCCGTTTCGACAAGGGGGCTTTAATTTTTAAAAAATCTGGCAGGGCAACCATTATAAACGCCGCAGTATTTTCACCTTCATGATCGCCATACAATGTGACCTAGCCACCATCCACGCACCTCATGTTACACACTCAGTAACACACTGTGGTGAACTATAACGCATTACACACTTTTATTCATCCTATCAATGCATTCGTCATACTCATAAACTAAGACGAAAATAAAGTGTACAAAATGTCAACAACAATTAAGGAACATTCTGTTAAGTAATATGGGCCCAGCTGCTTGAACGATATTGTCCGCTACGCGGTGTTAGTAACTATTTAATGTATTAATTTTATATACTGACAACTTTGTACATCTTATTACAATTCAGTTTTTATGCTAGGTAGGTCTACACAAGAAACAGAAGTGAATGAAAGGGCGCAGGTTTGTGGTTGTTTCAGTGCTGCGAGGTTCGCCATTTATGTCAACACCTTAATAACAAATTGTTTTTGTTTGTTTTTTTTATATTTCATTAATTGATTTTGATTTTACGATTAAAAGTGTAAAACCGATGGGAAAAATGTTGTTAAAAAACTAAAGATAAATATGGTCCTTTCTAACTTTGTTTGGCATGGGAGTGGAGGGAAGATTGACTTTTATGTTATGGTGTAATGTATACCTATGGTTGTGGCGAGTGTTATGAGAAGGTAAATAATGGAATGAGAGGCAGAATAAATTTAGGTACCTTTACAAAGCACTATCTGACCACGTGCATTTTTATTACATCGCCACTTTGATCGGGGTGGAGAGATCAATTGAAGTCTACCGAGACCAGGCACTGTTCGTGGGCTGGTCCATGTTACATCAGGACATGTTACGAGGGCTAGACTAAGTGACGACCACAGGTCAACGTTTTCTGGCGAGATTTATGGGAAATGTAAAAAAAATGACTGGGGGTAGAGTGAATCTACGTCCTTTACTTGAGCACGTGACTTTTTAATTGTCCGATTACATCGGATCGGGTGTGCTTAATTGGACGTTGAAAAGGATACCGGGTATATATACATGCTCGTAAACAACAGGCTGCTGATGATTTACTAAATTTTCTATTTAAATCATTTATGCATCATGTAGTTAAGACAAATTAAACGTTATTAATTCTTTGTTAATATAATTTTATTTTCCCTGAGTAGTTTTTTTTTTTTTTTTTTTTTTTTTTTTTTTTTTGTATTTGAATAAATGAGTGTATACGTAGCCTCAGTGAATTGATTTAAATTTTATTTTAAACAAAACTTTTAATTTCAATAAATACTTTATCAAAATGAGATATAATTTAAATAACCTTCATCTTTTCTATTCTGTTTTAAATCTTCCTTTTAATTCATTTTATATATTATGGAGCTAAGACAAATTAAATGTTATTTATAATTTTTTGTTGATACAATTTTATTTCACTCACCAGCTGTTTGTATATGANTAAGTCATTCAAGACTGCACTTAAGACACATCTTTTTAAAATTTATTTTCAAAAATAATAAAACCACATTTCTTTAAATGATTAACGTAGCTGATGTATTGAGTATACCGTATTGTCATTTATATAGTTAATATGCTATGAATGTTTCTTTTTATTTATATATGTATTGTTGTTTCCATGTAAAGCGCTGTGAGCCTGGCTCCTTGCTGCGATACAGCGCTATATAAATTATCATTTTATTATTATTATTATTATTATTATATGTATGTAGCATATACTAATCTGCGTCATTAATTGCTATTAAATTTTATTTCAATCAAAATTTATAATTTTCATTAAATGCTTCATCAAAATGTTGCTATTGTTTTAGGTTTAATTTTTTCTCTATGCATTTATGTAGTTTTTTACTCGGGGTCCTTGGATAAGTTTAGAAAATGAAAAAGGGGTCTATGTGTCAAAAAGTTGAGAAACACTGTGTTAGGTTTACGGTTGGACCAGAATAGCTTTGGTGTGAAGTCGCTGTTTTGATACAGTCGCTGTTTTGATACAGTCGCTGTTTTGAAGTCGCTGTTTTGACTGTCGCTGTTTTGACACAGTCGCTGTTTCGAAGTCGCTGTTATGACTGTCACTGTTTTGACTGTCGCTGTTTTGAACCCGTGCCAAAATTTTTTAAATTTAAAAGTCATTTCTTGACATTTAAATTTTTTTAATTTTCTCTTTAATCCAACTACAAGTGGTTTGTGGTCACTGAAATAGGACTCATAAATGAAACATTCTAAATTGTAATCAGCTAATCGCCCAAATACTCCGTCAATTGTTGTTTTATAGATCGTGGTTGCCAATCTTGTTGAAAGTAGTTGAATGTTGAAGCTTGTTTCGAAGAAAGTTTTCAATTTCTGCCCCTGAGCCGCTAAGATCTTGATTGAAGTCACCACAAATGATGACGTAAAACTCTCTAAACTTTTACACATATTCTAATGACGTCAACAACAAAAAAAACCAAATAATACTTTTTGCACGCTATTCGACTTCCGGCAATGGCGGCCGTTGCCTGCGCCAGTGTTATCTCTCGATTCGCAATGTTTTTTGGTAGTTTTAACGGGGTTTTTTAACGGATCGAGTAACCGAGTGTTGATGCACAAATGGCAGGTCAGGACATACAAAAAACATAAATACATCATGGGTCTAGGACTTATGGATGCTGAGATCTAGGGTGATGACAGACGGACTGACAAAACGGGTGCAATAGCGCATTCGACTTCTCGAAAATGCGCTAAAAATTATCAATGTTGCGAAAGCTACATTTTTCCCTAAGTATTGTATATTCAAGCAAATTATACAAGATTATGTCTTATTTTCAGGATAATATGTTTTCTTTCAGTAACCTTAAGTTTTGTGTATTCCAGCACACCTAAAATGCCATTAAAAATATAATGAAATAAAATGATATAAACTGTGCTTAGATCACTTGAATCATTTATATTTGTGCACTCTTTAAACCGGAAAAATAGGTATGGATCTAACTTTTAATAGATGACATATGTTAGAATCCTGAGTCAAATCTAATAACACTTTGTATGTTTTAAATCTAATAACACTTTGTACCCCCAATCATGAACTTATTACTTAAAATCTTCTGCCAAGCTTAAAGAACCACTATTTGTTGGAAATTATATTCTTAGTTAGAGACCTTGAAATAACATTTTCTGTAAGTAAACTTGTGTAAATATATGTAAATTCTGTAGCAATAGTCTTTAAACTTTTAAATACTTTTACAATAGTAATTATTACTTCTTATTCATTTAGTGAGATAATATCCTGTTACGTACACCTGTCGGTAGATTTTAAATAATTAACACAATGCCAAAGTCAATTCATTATTAGCACCAAAATATGGAGTCCAAATAAAATAACAAAAATTATTTGTTTGAATATGAAAGTGAAAAATAACATTTTATAATTTGAATGAGTTTAATATCCTACAATTTTTTATACGTCAAACAGATATAGACTATGTGTAAAATAACACAACATGCTTATTCATGTTAGCTTTAATTCGTTGTTTTTTGACCGATTACAGAACTAAGCTCTACGGTTCATTTGCAGTTGTAAAAAACATTAACTTTATATGTTGTGGGGGAATTATTACATTAAACTGTATAATGCCGTTCTGTTTCTGGAACATAAATAAAATATATCATAATTTTTAGTTTAAAAAAAATTTACCCCTTTCCAATCCTTTATTGAAATTTCTTTTTAAGATCTTAAGACCTTAAATCGTTTATTATCATTTGCAATCATTTTTAAGTAGATTTTTTTATTCCATCACCCTAGCGCCTGTACTT
Source organism: Radix auricularia (assembly GCA_002072015.1). Classification (NCBI taxonomy): domain Eukaryota; kingdom Metazoa; phylum Mollusca; class Gastropoda; family Lymnaeidae; genus Radix; species Radix auricularia. The sequence goes on along the minus strand of MUZC01000206.1, from coordinate 978 downwards.
GTATTATGTTGAAACTATTACTGATTAGTTTTTTTAGCTCTGTAACCACCATACATTTTAAAAAAATGCAGAAACATCGAAATCATATTCATCAGTATACATCTGGCTATCAACATTTTTTTTACTTAAATGCCCCTAACCCCCCAAAACCAACTCGTTAAAATAAAAAATTAAAATCTTTTAAGCTGATACTAGTCGAAAGAATAATAAAACGTTAATTGAATCTCAAATTGTAAGCGTATCAAATTTATTTAACTACAAAGCCCCGTTGAAGTGTACATTCTTCAAAATATGTGGTAGTCTAATGACACACAAACGTAATGTACACTATCTTAATAAATGTGATGAGTTTAGTAGACATGATTTTATAGATTTAGAAAGTGCTTTTAAAAATAATAAAATTATCTTTTGAATTCCCCAACCTAACCAAAGTCAAACACAAATCAAGGGCCGACTGCCTGTAACAGCATGTATGAATGAAAGGCAATAAAATATCTTAAACTTATTAATTTCCTAATGGAAGTGATATCTTTAAAATAGAATGACACAAACCAGTTAAAAATTACAGAAAAACGGAAAGAAGAAAAAAAAAACAGTTAATAGAGGATATACGAAAATTTAATTAAATTGTCATCATTTATTTCGTCTTTAATACAATTGGCAAACAAAAGCGAGTGGTACCCAAGCACGTAATTCACACGTACAATCGTACACTGTTGATCTATTCTTAAGAAGGCACATGCAGTCTTCATTGTATGCATCGTTTGGCTCTGATTCACCCCAGTTAAGGTACATTACTGGACGTCTGCCTCGTTCAAACTCCCAAACGCCTTCGACGAACTTGTCAGTCACTGCAATTAACAGGCCTTTCAAGTCTTTGAACACATTGCGCAACATCGAATGAATGTAGTTTTGCTCATTTCGATTATCCACCTCAGCGAGGTACCCACATATTGTCTCACACAGTGCGGCCGAAGC
>MUZC01000205.1:744934-778786 GCA_002072015.1 Radix auricularia | reverse complement strand
GTCTTGCCCCCGGGCGCACATGACCCTAGCTACGCCACTGTGTACAGTGGTGTAGCTAGGGGGCGGTGGGGCGCCCAACAACCCAACTAACAATAGTTAGGTGGCTGGGTAATGCGTGGGAACCCGCATAGTCATGGCCTGTGACCGCTGCACCACTTGCCAACAGATCATCTGTCATGATCTGTGGACGCAATTATCTTCTGCATAGAAGGAGCGTCTGTATATCTAAGATAAGATAAGATTTTAAAAAACACAAAATCACTTGGGTGAGTCGTTCACTGTATGATAGTAACATCCGTATTAACACTTTTGAGAAACACGCGGTGTTATTCCTACAATGCCCTATACCTCATTCTGACTCATAAGAGCCAACCATAAATGACCCTACAACGGGGAGGGGGTCACAAATTTGTTACAAGTGGGAAGGAGGTATTTAAGAAACGTGACGTCACAACAAAACGCGAAACTTTAAATTTAAAAAATCCACTGAAATATTTAATTGCATACAAATTATTTAATAACATTGTAATTTCCTTCACGTGTGTTTTGATATTTTAGTGTAGCCTGACATTAGATGCAAATTTAAATGACAGTTAAGTGTTTATAACATGCTCATTTTCAAATAAGAAACAACGGTGTAGCGTGGGTAGGCCTATGTGCCGCCCGGGGCAAACTTATGTTTGCCGCCCCTACCCCTTCAGAAAAAAAAGTTCATGCAATTAATAAAAAGATAATTTTTATTAGAAGGTTATAATGGAGAAAATCTACAATTTTATTGTAGAAATAAAGACGAGTATGAAAGCTTTCATTTATAGACAGTTTTAAACTTTTTCCCATGGCACAATCTTCGATAAATCAATGTCGTTAGTACTCGTTAGCTATAGCATGCTAAGCATCGAAAATAGCCACAGATTAGTCAATCTTAGTGTATTCATTATTGGTCGTACTAAATTTGCTATCAACTTAATTTTTAATAAGCTTCTCTGAAAGAAACTAATTTTTATCTATACGTATGGGCAATTTATTGAGATCAATTAAGTCCGTGTATGTTGTTGACATTTCATTGGTTGTTAGAATATAACGATATTAGCCATTTTCACTTCCGCAAGATGAGTGGCTGACAAACTTGAATCAATTACATGTGCCAGCACATCAGTGTCATACTTCAGCCCCTTGTTTCTTTTTTTTTTTTCGGATTAGTAGCATTAGTTTCAGAAGACTTTAAATTCATTATGGAGTTTTAATTTTTGGCATTAGAAAAGCTCATGTGTTAAAAAAAAAAGTTCCATCATATCTATTATTAATTTTACCTTATTGTCTTTCTTTTCTTTTATTAATCTTTATTTTAACGTTTTAGCATTTTTAGAAGCCAATAAACAACCATGATTTTGCCGCCCCTAAAAATTCCAGCCCAGGACATTTGGTTGGCTTACGTTTGAAATTCTAGGGTACAGTAATTTTTGCTTCTACAACAGGAGCGGCTGTCCAATTTTAAGAATCAATTTTGTCATTAACATACCTGTGTCACGTTATCATACTACTTAAAAGACTCTTGGTTTTTTATGTTACCTTTTTAGATGATGTCACCCGGTGTGGCTCGTACTCGTACCCCCTTCACCCACAGCCATTTGCCACATCCCCTATCTACGAATCTACGCTATCCGAAAAGGTTGTTAATCTATATTTACATCACCAAGAAAGAAGTCTTCCTGGATTGTAGGACATCGCAGCTAAGTTTTAAACTTGTGTCCCTTTTTACTTTTATTCGCCGATAAAAGATTTTAGCCGATCGTTGCTGCCTATTGACTATTGCCAATTGCGACCTTTTCGTTGATTTTCAAGATTCCCTGACCTTCTCCAATAAATAATTCATTTTTTTTAAATGCAGTCCCACTTATTCGCTTATTTATTTTTTAAAGGAATTTTCTGACAGTGACTCTTGAGTCTGAATCAGGAAATTAATTTTAAGAAAATAATGTTAAAATGATGATGGCAATGCCAATGGTAGAGAGAGGCTATCACCCTAAATATCAATTTGCAAAACGGCGAGTGGTAGATTCTCTCCTTATCTATGTTAAAATATTCCATATTTTATTTTAATAATTTTAGGCCTATGTGTTAATTTTTTTAAAGATAATTTAAAAAATAATAAGAGAACAAAATGATGTAGATTTGTAGATCTATCGTATAAAACGATACAAATTTCCAGCACGAATAGAATTGCGCATGCTCATGAAAAAATAAAAGCATTACTGAACTTCCTGTTTTGAAACGAGCTGATAAGTTTCGCTTCTAAAATTTATTGTTGTTTATGGTTTTCTTCATCAGTGAAGAAAGTAAATCGACACAAAATGGCCAGTGTGTCGTACCATATTGCAAATTTATTGGAGAAGGTATACTCATTTATGAAGCGTTTTAAATTTTGTTTAGTAAAAGTGTCTTATATATTATATTCTAAGATGTGGCCGGCAACAGTAACAGTCAACAGAAGAAAGAAGAGACTGAAGAGTTTTATTAAAATTTTTGTTTAAAACCTATATCTCCGACCGGGCCGACCTTATCGGCGGCCATCTCGTTGCTATGGCACGTCACCGGCCCGGAAAAATAGTGCGAGACCCGTGAATTTTCCGAAAATTCTAAAGCTATACCTAACCCAAACCCTAAAATTGAAATAACAACTATCCTTCATAGCAACGGGAAGAGACGCGACGCTCCGGTCGGAGATATAGGTTTTAGCCAAATTTTTAATTTAGGCCTAGGTGGCCAGTTAGTTAGACTTAGACTAGTATGATTCTGACACTGTCTCTTCAAAATACTACGTTACTTACTTTTTGCTAACTGATCAGTAAGCATGATAATGCCCACGCTTTCTTGATAAGATGTGGCTAGCGCTACGACAATTTTGTCGTAGCAGCAGACGACCCGGTCGGATGTTGCTAGCGTTACGACATGTCGTAGCGCTAGTCAGGAAACTAGTACTACGACATACGCAACTTCTGCTACAACTAGTTTTAGTCACTCTTTGCATTAGACACCTGGAAAGAATTAAATCTTAACAAACTCTTCTTTATATTGTATACGCATATATATTATAATACGACATTATTTGTGTGTGCATTAATTCTAAAATCTAAATTTATTTAAATAAATTATTTAAATAGATTTAATTTTAATATAATATTGGTCTACCGATTATAAATATATCAGCCGATTTTGCTATACTATAGTATACTTGTGTAAGTGATGCCGATCCATTAAAATTTAGTATACCGTAAAGCCTAAAGCCGTAAATGAAAATCCTCAAGCAACGATTCGCGCACANTATTACTTCGTGCTGCTGTTTGTGTCCGTTTTCTCAGCACCCCCCCCCCGCCTCTAAAATGCACTTTTTATGACGAGCAAGTCTGCAGGGTACGATACACTGATACACTATGCCTCCTTCATCTGACAATGGCTTCAAATTACGCTTTCGTTCAGCACTTTTTCGCGATGCCTTCAATTCAGAGAATGTTTCAAAAATATCTTCCAAACAGTTAAGTAACAGTGATGGTTTATAGTCATTTTTTAAACTCACGCCTCACCTTTTTCGTTGATGATGCCGACTGAGTGTCAACTCGCGAATCAAAAGAAGAATAAAAAAAATATAGTAGTATTAGAATAATTAAATACAGCTTTAGTCGTAACTGTAAGTAAGCACATATCACATTTTTACGACTGTCGTAGCAGCAGACGACCCGGTCGGATGTTGCTAGCGTTATGACATGTCTAAAATCTAAATATTTTTATTTTAACAGATTTATTCAACGTATCCGCTTTTCAGAATAATAACAAAAATTATCAGCATACTCATTATGATTTTAAAAATATAATAATAATAATAAATGAAATTTAAAAAAAAAAACAAGACGGCTGCGGGATTCAATCCCGCTATCGATAGTAATAGTTATTTCCGAAGCAACCGTACTAACACTTGATCTAGCGAAGCTGTTGAGAAAGTGTAATTTTTTAAATTTATAACTGTTTTTCATTTAATGGCTAGATTTTTTTTTAATCCTTTAAAATTCATTAATAAGTTTATCTAGTGATCATGATATTTCATTATGAGAATTATAGTTTAGTATTTAAGTATTAGTAATAGCATAATTGAAAATACAGAAAATTGTTTACGGCATGTCATAACTTATCTTATCTTAGATATACAGACGCTCCTTCTATGCAGAAGATAATTGCGTCCACAGACCATGAGAGATGATCTGTTGGCAAGTGATGCAGCGGGTTCCACGCATTACCCCAGCCGCCTAACTATTGTCTAGTTAGGTACCCATTCGGAGCTGGGTGACTCGCGGACTCCTCAGGCCCCGAGAACAAATCCTCACCTTCGTGTGGATTCGAACTCGTGACCATCAGTATGACAGTCGAGAGCGCTACCTCTCGACCACCACTTGTCGTAACGGCAGACAACCCGGGCGGATGTTGCTGGCGTTACGACATGTCGTAGCACCAGCCACATCCGCGCGGGTTGTCTGCCATTACTTTGTCGTAGCAGTAGACACTCCGTTCTTGATGATTAAATATTATCTGCATTAGATTTTAATGCCTAAGGCCTAAGTCACTTACTAAGTCTAAGTGCCAAGTCACTAAGACTAAGTCTACAAACTGCAATGTTTGAAGTTGAAGTCAAAGTATCAAGTTGAATCAAGTATCAGGAATCTTACTCTTACTTATTGATCAATCAGAAATGAATGAGAAAATTACTATACTATTTTTTATTTTTATTTTTTTTTAAGTTGTTACATGGTAAGATAAAACGATGAAATGGCCAATTACAGTTGCACTTCAAAAACATGAACTTAAAAATAGTCATAATCAAAAGTTGACATTACATTTACGATCTTCCACAAGACATTTTAGACATGGATAACAGTCTAAGAGTGATAACCATATGATATGATTATGATCTAATTCTGATTTTTTAATTTGAGGTCAAGTGCATATTCCTTGACTTGGCAAACAATCATGTCATGCAAGAAAAGTTTGATACCTGATGGTTATATTTTTTATGCATTGTGTCAGTTTCAGAAAGCTACCCTGTAAGTGCATTTTATGTACTTGAATCGTTAAAATCAATATTAATCACTTTTGAAGCTTTTGTATAGTTTATCAACTTTACTAAAGCTTGATTCATGTGGATTTCATATAGCCTAATTTATGTTTTCAATAGTTAATATATAATTTGGGACATTAAAATGTAGGTAAGAGGTAGTGAAGTAACATGTAAGTTGGGATCCCTACAATGGTTCCCCTAAGGTTCATTGGTCTGTGTACAAAGTAAAAAATTTCATGTGCAAAGCTGCCCAGCATCCATTTTTGTACAATAATTTACTAAATTTGCTGTGCTGTAATTCTAAACTGCTGCACAACATTATTCAGGTATCTGAGGGACCGCAAATGTTCCCTTTAAGTTCGTTGGGACAGTGTACAAAGTAAATAAACTTGTGTGCAAAATTGCACAGTCCCCATTTTGTGTGCAATATTTTACCTAATTTGCTATGTGGTAATTCTAAACTGCTGCGCTGCTTTGGCCAGATATCTTTGCAGCTTAAAAGGAACATTGGATGCTAAACTCCATGATTACCCTCTTCTGAATTACATTGCATATTTTAAAACAAATAAGACTCCATTTAACTAATTGACTATCAATAGCTTTGGATTAAAACTTTTGTTTGACTTATAGGCATTGATGATTGTGCTGCATATGACATCATAGTCATTATCACTAAAACTTGGAAGTAACATTTAAGAAATAACTATTTAGTCATACCTTGTCTAAAAAATTGTTAATTTTGTCTTTCAGATGACATCCACAGATAAAGATTTTCGCTTTATGGCAACCAATGATTTGATGGCTGAGCTACAGAAAGATTCAATTAAACTTGATGATGATAGTGAAAGAAAGGTTACTGCTAACACTGAATTAAAAGCATTCTCTAAAGAATATTATCTTTTCAAAAGATTTTAAGAAGTTTTCCACTTTTTTTGCTCAACCTAATGATAACCATATTCATAAAAAATGTGGTTCTTTTTATCCTGCTTTAAAGGGCACTAATGAAACCTAAACTTTACAGATTATTTAAATTATTCTCATTTCAATTTTTAATTGTAACGATTGAATTTTGAGGATGAAAATTCTTCTTTAAAATAATTTTTTAAAATCAGTGTGATTTTCCAATTTTGACAGGTTGTCAAAATGTTGCTAAAACTACTGGAGGACAAAAATGGTGAAGTTCAGAATTTAGCTGTAAAATGGTCAGTCCAACCTATTAATAGCTTATTTAACAAACAAGTCTTTGATGGCTGTTCTTACAGAAAAAAAATGTATTAAATTGTGATGGTAGCATGTAGAAGTTAAATCAAAGTAAATACAGTTAAACCTCTCATAACAATGTAATTTATTCCAGAGTCTTACTTGTTAAGCGAAACACTAGTTATACAAAACAATTTGTCCCATACAAATCAATATCAAATACAATAATCCGTGGATGGTGAAAAAAACAAACATATTTTTCAAAGAATTTTATTAACATTTATTCAAATAAAATTACTTATGAATTGTTAAAGAGTGAAACAACTAGAAAACAATTTAGATTGGAAACAAAAAATGTAAACAAAAATATGAATTTATGACAAATAATTACTCCTTTTTAACTAGTTGCAGATGCTTCACAATTTGACGAAAATGTGTCATAACCATTTCGTAGACATTTTTGACATTCCATTTGAAGCATCCATCTCCTTAATTGTTCATGAGAATAGTGCAGATCGTTGATGTTGGCCAATTGTAATTGTGAGCTAGATTAGCCACCTTGTTCTCGCTTTTCAATGGTCTTACATTTCATTTCAACAGGTTTTTTTTTCTTCTCTATGATTGTCTTGTGTTTTTTTTTTCAAAGACATTTTAGCACGGGGTATTACACTTTGCTTATTAAAAAATTAAGAATACTTTCTGAATACCAAATTTGTAGAAACGGGTGACCACACACAAAAACAGTAAGCTAACAGACCGAGTGCTTAATACAGAATAATACATCGTGGTGGAAGTGCCGGCTCACAAATGAATTTCCAGGAAAAGGGGACTTGCCCTTTCTGCGTCACTCGTTATGCGAATCTTTGCTCTTTAAGGAGGCAACTTTTTCCAAAAAAAATTTGCCCATTAATGCGAATTATTGATTATCAGAGGTTTGACTGTATAAGAATCATAAGCATCATTCCAATAATATAATAAAATGCCTTTTGATTTGGAAGAGTGATAAGCCACTAATATTAATTTTTTTTTAAATTTTCCTAGTCTTGGTCCATTGGTAAGCAAAGTCAAAGAATTTCAAGTGGAGACAATTGTGGACACTTTGTGCAGTAACATGTTGTCTGATAAAGAACAACTAAGAGATATTTCGAGTATTGGTAGGTTTATTTGAACATTCTATTTTTAGAATCTAAATATATACAAGTCGTTTGTTGCTTTTACGTTCACTTCTATCTAAGTGCATGCTATTGCTTAGTATTTATTTGTGTTATTATCTTTTCTAAGGCCTTAAAACAGTAATTACTGAGTTGCCCCCTTCTTCAACAACTTTAGCAGCCAGCATTTGTAAGAAAATAACAACCCGCCTCACAAATGCTATCTCAAAGGTTAGTTTTATCTCTCTGTATTTTTATTCATAAGATTATGTTAATTTTACAGAAAATTTCTGTAAAATCTAATTAATGTTTAATGCCTCAAAGCGTGGTAACTCGCGCCTTGTCTGTAATGCCAAAGCGCATTAATGCACACCTCTATTCGCAAAGTTTTTTTTTTTAGCTGCGTTTTGCTATACTTTATAATAAAAATAATAATTCAAAATTTCAGGTAAAAATAGTTTTAAACTCAAGACTAAGCTTGTTAATCGGTTAGCCGGTCCTCAGATCAGGACAGGTCATTTTTATTCAGGACCACATAACCGAAAAAAAAAAAAAATTAGCGGTAACGTAGTAAAAAAAAAACAACACAAGCCGTAACGCGCCTCTCCCTCTCGCTTTGTCACAGTGAGTAAAAGCGATACCGCGATCCAGCTGACAAGTAGGTTGGCATTCAACCCTTCAGTCTCCTAGCTGTAAGAGTGCGTACGTGACTAGTTAAAGCCTTGCTTCACTGACGTTCACAACTAATAGTAATAGCTACTGCTAAGGAATGATTTTTTTTTTTTAATTTTAATTTGCTTAGTTGTCGAGGCACTGTGAGTGACTGTACGAGAGCTAACACAGTGCGCATTTGATGTCAACAATGGTCAAGGCCGAGGCTGTTTCTATTTATATTAATTATAGTCTGTTTCTTATAAAGACAAAGAAAGCTATAAAAGCAAATGACCCCGTGACCTATCGGCATTTTCTGATCACCGGTTTATAGTCTGTTTCAGGCATTCAAAAAACTTATCAGCGCGCGTCGCTTATTGAAGTACATGTACCTATAATACGAGAGGTATTTGAAAGACATAGCAAAGATACTGGGCGATTAATCAGCCCACAAATTCAAGTTCGGTCTTTTAGTTTTAGTGACAGTTTTCCTGCTAGTCAAAGGCATTTGACGTAAGACTACCACATTAATAGTACGGCGAGTGTAGCTCAAACCCTATTTGAACAGAAAAAACGCGGAGGGGGAACGTGTGCGCCGCAAAATTCAATTATTCTGGCGAGTGACGATTGAAAAATGTTTTTTTTTAATAAATTCCATTTTATCAACATTGTTTACTCCGTAAGCTTTATAATTTTATTATTATTATTAATTTTAATATGCGAGTTGACCGGCATCACACACAAGAGAGGTAAACATGACGTCACAACGGACGGGCCAAGGTGTTGGTTTTTTTAAACTAATGAAAAATACCTCACTAATTTTAACAAACGATTGAACCGGCCCTCTTATTTAGAACAGTGAACAAGAGTCCTCAAAATAAAATATAAAAAAGACTATTAACCATCACTGTTTAATTAATTCTTTGGAATTTTTTTTTTTAAATGCCTTGAATTGAGGGCAATGTGGAAAGAGCTGAACGCAAGCGGGGGAAGCAAGCGGGCTTTGATGCCAATCAGATGACGCCAGGCGACAACATTCTGTTGTTAGTTCTCAAAACATAAGGGATATTAGGATGAGCGGTTAACCGATTATCCGGTCTTTTTTTGAACAGTTAGCCGGTCCTCAAAAATGAGCATTCTTAACAACCTTACTCAAGACTGTGTTTTGGTTGTGTAAAATAACCAATCTTATTTTAAAAAATGAAGTCAGTATGACACTAATAATATAAATACATTTTACACAATTTTTTAAATTTCATAACCAGTTGATTTCCGTACAGGAAATCCTTACAGGATTAAGGCGGAAGTTTGCCGAAAACCTTCTGGGACATTAAACGTTAAATTGGCAGTTTAGATAAACTACCTTTAAAATATTGGATCGTCTTTAATTTAATTGACTTAATTAGTCTAGTGCTAAAGTCCAGATATCTTTTGTCCAAAAAAATCAGGTGGTCTTAACTTGTAATCCTCTGATACTTTGGGTCTGTTAAAAAAAGTTTCAGGGAGTTTATTTTTTTCTTCTAATTATTAAATTTGTTTAAGATTTATGCAAGTAAGGGGTCTGTTGCCTTCATCTTACTAGCAAACAAATTTATAGATTTTTAAAAATGCCAAAGACCCTTGATTTTTATTTTAATCTGCTATTTAATTTTTTTTTTTCATACAAAAAATAATTAATGTTTCATATAATATTAAGAGACTGGCATAATATACTTTTGTATGATGCTTGAATATTTTAGTAGAATTAATAATCATCTCTTGACTCTATGTTCTATAAATAACTGATTAAACCAGTTTTAAACAACTCTTTAAACTTTGGTGATACTGATGTAAAGATATGAAAGATATTTTCCCCTGACTTATCTTGTGATTGACTTCAGATCTCTTGTCCTGTGTTTAAGATATTTCCTAAATTAAAAAGCAAATATTATTTATTTATTTTGTAATATCTTCACAATATCAACTTGAAAAAATGTTCATTTACACACGATTAAAATTCAATGAATTATTAATAATTAGTAAATCAGCATACACTATGTGCTCATCTCTGTTTCATTGCCGTATGCTAAAAGACTCTGAATGCCTGGTGCATTGTGAAAGGCTAACATATTACTTTCGGAAGCCATATTTTTATATTTTTTAAAAAAGAAAAGTGTTTGAATTTATGTGTCAAAATTATTTTACATTCTGAAATCCGTAAAAAAAAAATTTAAAAATTATTTTTATTTATCTGGCAACTTTGGCGCCCTAAGACTTACTCCTTTTGTAAAAATAAATTTATCGAAGAACTTCTCCGCAGTCAAAATTTTTTATTTGTTTTCCAGCAAGAAGATGTATCAGTGCAACTAGAAGCTTTGGACATTCTTGGAGATTTACTCAGCCGTTTTGGCGGTAAGTTTTCATTATTAAATAGTTTATTATGACGATTTGTTCTGATTTGATTTTGATTTCATGGTGTCATTAACTTTTTCCATTGATGTTAGTGTGCAGTTTGTACTAAATTGAAATTATTTTAACAAGATACTGCATTCTCACACTCGCATAAATTCCTTGTACATTAATGGAGTAAAAAATAAAATCAAATCATGATGCATGATATCCGATTCTCACCTTAAAAAACTGACTTGATATTTCACTATTACAGGTTTGCTGATCAGTTTTCACATTACCATAAAACAAGCTCTCCTCCCTCAGCTGGCTAGTCCAAGGTTGGCAGTTAGAAAGAGGGCCATAATTGCTATAGGTAAGATAACCTTTATTTGATATGATTTTTCAATACAACACATTTTTTATTCGAAGAGTGACATAGAGTATATCGCTTCTCAAGGAAATGTTAACCTAAAATTTTAATTCTATTTATAAAGTCATGTGTATATGTGTGTGTTTTTTAGAATTCAAAACAAAGTTTTGTTTCTTAAATTTGCATCTTGGTAATAAGCAATAAAAAATTTCAGGGTGTGACTGTTATTTAAAAAACTATCTGTGCTTTCAAAAGAAGAAAAAAGTTTATTCACTTGGTTCTGATATGCAGTAGTGAAATTTCTATCATTAAAATAACTTCAGTATTTAAAATCCTTTCCAGGTCACTTGGTAATGAGTTGCAGCACATCCTTATTCCATGAACTCATCGAGTACCTGTTGACAGAGCTCACTAAAAATGCCTCAACTTCCACAACCCGCACCTACATCCAGTGTGTTGGGGCCATCAGGTAAGAAACATTATGATAGCATTGTTTTAAAATTATGCCTGTATTGTCAGCTCCCAATTTCTTAAAATTTTACTATAAAAATAGTTTTCTTATGATTGCTCATATTTCTCCAAATTTAAATGCCAAAATATCTTTGCCATGTTTTCCTCTCCTTGCAGTCGCCAAGCAGGAGGTCGTTTTGGGGAGTATCTTGACAAAATGGTTCCTCTTATTGTCAAGTTTTGCAAGACTGACGATGATGAGCTGACAGAGTTTTGCCTTCAAGCATTTGAGTCGTTTGTCAGACGTTGTCCCAAAGAGGTCTCAAATTTTATTCCTGATGTAAGTGCTTCAATTTTAATTTTGGTTTTAGCAAAAGAGGAATAATGACATTTACTAGCCTTTGTTGTCTGCGGAAATTAATGATTAATTAAATGATCAATCTTTTAAAATTTTAATCGATTAAAATTAATTTGATCTATTAAAATTTTAGAAATATTTCTCATATTTTTTCTTCCAATTTATTAATAATTTATATTTTTTGTTACATACTTTTCCCTTGCATTATTATTATTTATTTAGACATGCATATGTAAACAAAAAGGTTTTTCTTCCTTATTTCTTGCATAGCACAAACAAATTTGCTGCGTTACATCACAAAATTTGGGAGCCATGGAATTACCGCAATTTAACCAATTTCGTGAAATAATGAATGGCAACTTCACGGGTTCTATATATGCGTTATAAAACAATAAGTAATTGAAATTACTGATTAAATTTTTTCCCAATTAATCGAACCAAATTTTCTTAATATTTACCAGCCCTAGTAAATATATGTATGTACATTTGAACTAAGCGACCATAATGCTTTTTCCATAATCCAATTATACTTTTCCTTTAATGAAAAAAGCAGAAACATTTGAAAGATCATTTGGGGTCCTTGAAGAAGGATAACGGTTAGGGTGGTGGATTTGTTCTTTTATAGGTCACTTGTTGTGCTGGGTATGGGGGTAGCATTAAAACATTACTCTGTAGAGCTGTGTGTGGAGGGCTTCACAATAAGTTGGTGGAAAGATCAGTAACCTTAACTCTTTCCCTGCCAATCGCCGATATATCTGCGATCTCGCCTGGTCACGTTTGTGCCAATCGCAGATATATCGGCGAATTGAGTTTATTTCGTTACTTAGTGTGTCCCATTAGACTTTTTAAGTTTACAAATGAGAAGTAACTCTTTTCTACTTCCTTTCTGTTTAGAAATAGCATGTGTTTACATTCAGTAGTGTTAAAATTAGCAACTCGCTTCGATTTATTTTGTAAACAAAGATATGGACACGCCTACTCAACAAGCATAGTGATTTATTATAGTATTTATTGCTATCTTATTAAATTTAAATGTGAATTATTGATGCAGAAACATTTGAAAAAAATGATAAAACATTAGTTTTGGGATTTATTTAAGATTTTCATCCTTATGATACGGCATTATATGGAAAAAGAGTAGTGGTGACAGTTGGGTTTCTATATAAGGAAATAATAGAAAAAAAAGTCTTCTGCCATGGACATCATCAATATAAAAATTGTCATAACTTTAAAACTACATGGGATATTTTCAAAATTTAAAAAGCATTTATTTCATAAATTGAATTTATATTGTGATAATTAAAGGAGAAAAGGATTACAGCTATGCAGACTTTCTTTTAATTTGGTAAGTTCAGATTTTTAACAAAGAAAAATTAACACACAATAATTAATCAAAAAATATTATAATGAAAATTATTTTTTGTTTGATAATATTTTATTTGCTTCTACATAATTGTATTCTATATTCAATTTCCTTTCTTTTTATCTATAAGATACACCAATGTAGCTTTAGTCATTTATTAAAAGTTTTACAATGGTTAAAATCACCCTTAAAAAATTATCAAACTAAAAAAATGGTCTGGCATGAACGTGTAAAACCCCCTGAAACCCCCCTGGCAGGGAAAGAGTTAAGGAATGTTAGAATTTCTATCTATAAACATATAAGACTCATTTGTTGTCTGTCTGTTCCCTAATAACTCAAGATCCAGACCACCAAATAACATGAAATTTGGTAAACATACACAAAATTACATGGGGAAGGTTCTTAAACAGGTTTTGTTCCATAAATTCCCACTCATGGGGTCAGGGGGCCCAAAAAAACATTTTGTTTCATTATTTGAGCTATATAAGAATTGAAAATTACTAAATTTTAGGAAATTGTTGAGTACACTTCCCCAATGGTAACAGGTGAAAATATATTTAAATTATCTCTTTCTGGGGTCCGGGGGCCCAAATGTAGTTTTTTCTCTAAATGAGTTATATTAACAAAAATCCAGACAACAAAATAACATGAAATTTAGTACATGTATACAACATTACATGGGGAAGACTCTTAAACAGGTTTTGTTTAAAATTCCCGCTCATGTGGGGCCGGGGGCCCAAAAACTTTTTTTTTATACCTATATGGGCTATATACAAATTGAAAATCACAAATTCTACTATTTCCCGAATAGGTAGAAGCATGAAATTTTAGGAAATTGTCTATTACACGTCCGCAATGGTTACAGGGGAAAATATATGCAAAAAAAAAAGTAAATTATCACTCCGCTAGGGGCCGTGGCTCAAAGTATTTTTTCTTATATAAAAATGGACGTATTCTCCCATTTTCCGTAAAGGTAGAAGCATCAAACTTTTGGGAAGTTGTTGAGGAGGCTCTCACGTCGATAATTAACAAATAAGAATTTTAAAACTCCTGCTCATGTGGAGCCGAGGGCCTAAAAATGTTTTTTGTCTTAGATGGGCTTTATAAAAATTATAATCACTAATTCTCCTATTTCCAAGTAGGTAGAAGCTTGACATTTTTGGAATTTGTTGAGTACTCTTCTGCGATGGTAACAGGTGAAAAAATATTTAACTTATCACTCACTGGGAGCCGGGGGCTCAAATGTAGGTGTCTTTACTAATATAAACTATATAAAAACTGAAAATCACCTATACTTCTATTTCCTGTGTTTGTAGAATAGTGAAAATTCGGAAAGTTGTTAAGTACACTACAATGATGAAGCAGTCATAACTGGAGCACCAGTCTCTTGGGATTGCTGGTATAGACTTGCAGAAACTATGCTTTTCTCATGGGCAGTTGTATGTGGCCTGCTCCAGAGTGGGCAAAGGGGAAAATCTTTCTGTACATGATACAATAGGAACTGCCAAAAATGTTGTCTATCACATTGCTTTCAGATAAAAGTACCCTTTTATTTCATGCAAATAAATAATTTTGTACGCTTCTACAGAAAACCTTATTTAAAACCCGACAAGCCGGGTACTTCCATCTGGTACAATAATAAAGGTGTGGTTCAGAGATTAGTTTATTTATTACTGAAATACATTAGCTAACACACGGTTAGGTAGTTTGGGGCGATCCAAGTTATTCTAATATATACTAGATGAAGTCAAGAAAGGCATAGTCAGACCATTTGTCATTGCTAGTAAATGTCTATTGATCAAACTCAGTGAGCTAAGGGGTTAGTACGCTGGATTTATGTGAGTGATTTATTGTTTTTCTGTTGAAGATCTAACATGTAATCAACGGGAAACCTTAGTAAACCCAGTGCTTTTTTGTAAAAAAAATAGGTGCGGTACTCAGTGAGTAAAATAATTCAATTTTAACAAATTAATAATATAATAAATTAATAATAAAAGCTAAAATACAAGAAAAATAATTTTTTCTCCTCATTGGAAAAGGTGCCGGTACGCCATGCTGGTGTTACTGGCACAAAAAATCCCTTAGTATACCAATAATCATCCAAATGTGGGAAGAGGTGAATTAGGGCCCATTAAGTTAACAACTAGAAGTGATAGAGAATAGACTATAAGAGAGAGAGAGTTTAACCATTCTAGTACCAGGCATGTCTTTTTTCATCAGCCAAATCATTTCCCTGTGTCCCTAGCACATGAATTTGCTACATAGAGGGGTGCCCGGATATAAACACAAAAAGAGGATATTACCTTTTATTATATACCCAGGCAGAATGTTAAACTGTCTAGAAAATAGTCGAATTTAATTTTGCTTTTTAAATTATGAAAATCAACCAATGAATGATTTTTGTGCGGATCTGTTTTGTTGTTGCTAGCAATTTTGTTAATGGTTCTTACGCACACTCGATAAAATCTATTATATTTTTTATTGAAATAAACTTCTTATTAAATTATGTGGTTTTTTTGTGTTAAAAATTGATTATATATTTTATATTATCATTTGTCGTTGATTTCATCTCCAGAAATAGCTGTATGTTTTTCTTATACATCTTCATTTCTATAATCTATTTTTAGAATAATTTCTATCATTATAAATTCAATGTATGCATGCAAGAAAAGTGTGAATCAAAAATGAATATCTTAACTCTATTAACAATTGTTAGAAGATAATTTACAAGCCTATCAAATTTGGACTTGTTTCAAAATAAAGGAACACAGAATCAGTAGTTAGAATTACCCCAAGTAATAAATGGCAACTATCTTCCTTAAAGTGATGAATTTCTTTGCTAATTTTGGCTATAAATGTAAAGCTCACTTCCATTACTCTCTTACTTCAGGTCATTGCTATCTGTCTCAAGTATGTCTGTCATGACCCTAACTACAACTATGATGATGATGATGATGAGGAGATGGATACAGATATGCAAGAAGAGGATGATGATGAGTAGGTTTTATAGATTTGATCACTTCATGTCAAAAATATTTCAAAAATAATTTAGGATTTTTTTCCTAGCTGTCGGTTCACTTGAAAGTTTGCTTTAAAAGAAGAGTTAAAATGTAAACAGATGAAATTTTGTTTAATAATAACACTATAAATTAACCATTACATTTTTATTCTTTGTTACTTTAAGTAATCCTATTTGAGAGCTAAATGATTCTAGTGATTTTGAATTATTAGAGAAACAGAAGATGAATATAGTGATGATGATGATATGAGCTGGAAAGTCAGAAGATCCGCTGCCAAATGCCTGGAAGCTGTTGTCAGTACACGTCATGACATGTTACCAGAGTTTTATAAAACCGTGTCCCCAGCTCTGATTGCCAGGTTCAAAGGTAATTTAAATTTTACTTGTATCTTAGAAATTGAATTTTATAATAAATAAAAATGTTGGCCATAAGATAAACATCACCACGTGTAAAAATAGATTTTTACTCAGAAATCATCAGATTTTTTTTAAAAATGTGAGTAACTAGGAAAGGATACAATTATTTCACATCATTTTATCGGTGCTGTTCTTTTTTTTTTCCAGAGCGAGAGGAAAATGTAAAGTCTGATATATTTCATGCTTACATAGCTCTGTTGAAACAAACTAGGCCAGTTACTGTAGCAGGTGTGGAGAACATTGAGGAGGAAGAGGGGTAAGTTGAGGCACTGGACATGTTAAAATAACTTGCAAATAGTTCTAGAGGGCAGGAAAGATTTTTTCAAGAGCTGTTGTTCTTAAGTCTAGTATTTGGCTTAAACCAGTGCTTATTAATTTGTAATCAAAGTTTAAGTTTTAAATGTCATTTGTGCATCATTGAGCCACCAATAAGTTTTTACAAAATCAAACAGCAAAATTATAAAGCGCTCATATCCTTTCAGTGATAATTTTGAGTTCTCGTGCAATTAGTTGCAAAATCTTGCAACATTTAATAAAAGATACCTTTAAACTTTTAAACATTCGTTTTAAAAAACTCATTGGGGCCGCGGTGGTCGAGTGGCAAGCGCGCTCGACTGTCGTTCCGATGGTCTCGAGTTCGAATCCATGGGAAGCCATGTACTTGTTCCCGTGGCCCAGGGCGTCCCCGAGTTCCACCCAGCTCCAAATGGGTGAAAAGCGGCGGGGTAATGCGCGGAACCCTTAGCCGTGGCATGTGAACGCTGCATCACTTGCCAAAAAACAACTGCTGCCTTGCAGATGGTCTTCGCTGACCAAAGGCTATGGAAGCAAATCCAGAAAATACAGCAGGCTGAAGTCGGAGACCACGGGCCAAACGGCGCAAAACTCGTGGCACGCAAAACTCAATATTCAATATTGAGAACGAAGAAGAAGAAGAAAAAACTCATTGAGTCTATTCATACAAAAGGACAACAACATGAATTATCAGGCCACCTAGTGCATTATGTTTTTTTATGGTTAAGTCATTACAGATTATAACAATGGTTAGTCAAATTGTCAGTTTTACTGTCCCACATTGACACTCATCTGTAACTAATTTCACATTGCAATTATTTTTATGCATCATTATCATCTACGTTATATACAAAATGATTTTTTAATGACATAATGCTCCCCATTCAGACCCCTGAACATGCTGCAGGCACAGATATCTGACATAGTCAAGGCAGTGCATCGTCAGCTTAAAGAGAAGAGCATCAAGACCAGGCAAGGCTGCTTCAGCCTACTGACAGAGCTGGTTCTTGTTTTGCCTGGGGCCCTTGACCAGCACCTGACCAGCCTCATGCCAGGGATACAATATTCCTTGGGAGACAAGAACTCCAGTTCCAACATGAAAATTGACACGTTGTCCTTCCTCAATACATTGCTAGGCAATCACAGCCACCTGGTGTTTCATCCACATATCAAGGCTCTAGTCCCAGTAAGTGTTTCACAAGAGTAAATTTATCTGCAGCTGTCAGTTCAAAACATTAAAAAATTAAAGATCAAATTTGATTGGGAAGGGCTTTGTCAGCTTATCTTTATATTAAAACTTAGGACAACATATTCCATTGATTACACCATCACTAATAATAAACAACCATTTGAATGTCATCACTGTAATTAATAAATTCGAATGGAATATCTATTTATTTTTTTATTTATGCCTCTGATAACATTAAAAGAAGTAAATGAAGCACAGGAATCTAACAATATGGAAGGTGCCAGACTATTAGAGGGGGATGAGAGTGATGTATCAAGATGATGCTGAGATGTTGGGGTTTTTTTTATTCAAGGTTATGTGGGACAATGTAACACTGCAAAAAATGTAAGAATTATTAGCTGCCTATTTTTCAAGGGCCGAAGATCAATACCCTGATTATTTTAGCTCCCGTAAAAAGTTGAAGTTTTGTATATACATCTGTGAAGATGATACTTTGTAGGTCTGGTGATCTAGGTATCAGTGACTTAAAGTTTGGAAAACAGCAAGCTGTGGACACACATGAGCTGCAAGATATCATCTCGCTGGCCACAAATGGCCTTAGTGTTTTTTAAAGCCTTTTAAGTGTTGAAATTGACATTGGAGAGAATTAATAGATAATTTGTCATTATAATAGTGATTAAAATAGACATTGTAATTCTAGAAATACTGATGAAGTTAGTGAATTTGGGTATTTCAAAAATACCAGCACTAAAAAAGTTTAAACGTTTTTTTTTTCCATGAGAAAAATATTTATTCATGGATTGGTGATTAATTTTTTTTCTCTCCTATTTTTCTTTTTCAAATACCAAATAACTATGTGTTATTCGAACATAGATACATTACTGTATCTGAAAATAATATTTGCATAAAAAATTATGGCTCAGCCAGTCAGTGTGAGCTAGTGAATGAAGAATATTTTATAAATTCTAATCACCTCTGCAAGGTCAGGTCACCAAACATTGATCAAAGGGTTCCCAGACTCCTAAAATAAGATTCCTTGTCTTATTTTGCTTTCAGAATATGCATGGTTCTCTGAATTTATTTTGTATTACTGTAGGCTATTTTGTGATAAATTTCAAAATTACCATTAAAAAGGTTTTACACCGCAGCATGTTTCCATGTGACAGCTCACAGGTTTAAGATTAAATTTAAAAAATGTGAATCACTTTTCAGCCCATCGTGAATGCTGTAGGAGATCCTTTCTACAAGATCACCTCAGAAGCCTTGCTTGTCACTCAGCAGCTTGTCAAAGTGCTCAGACCTTTAGGTATGGCAAAATGACTGGCTGTTGTGTCTGAGGGTACAGTCAACATTGAGGGGGCTTAATATCACAATACTACATGTATACGTTAACCCCAGCTAGCCAGTGAGGTTTATTTATTAATGACAATGTACAATTCAACTGATGTGTATGATGCATAGTTTATCTCAAACCATGGTTAATGTCCCAGTTTGAACCCCAATTTTGTATATATTGGGCTCATATTTCATGTCAATATATTAATTTAATATAATAACATGTAAGCATTCCATCAACATTAAGTAAATTTTATTTGTTATTCTCAAGGAAATCCTTATGCTTTTTATTGTTTGTTCAGAGATAATTTGGTGTAGCACATCTAATAAGTCACATAATTTCAGATCAAAAGTCAAATTTTGATTACAAGCCATATGTCAAGAGCCTGTATGCTTGCACCGTCAAACGCCTCAAGGCTGCTGACATTGATCAAGAGGTCAAGGAGAGGGCAATAGCTTGCATGTAAGTTTCTGTGGCTCACAGCAAATCTGTTGTTAACAACTTAACTGTTACTGTAGCAGGTATAACGGTATATGTAGTCTGTACAAACTCTCTTTACTCAAAAGTTCTTTTTATATGCAACATAAAATAATCACTCACTCATTTTACAAATATTCATGAATTAAAGTTTTTTTTGTTGTTAGTGTTTTTTGGATTGTTTTTTTACAGTGCAATTCACAATTTGGAAAAGTGCGTTATTGGGGATTGTTCAGAGTTCATTTTTTCTAACAACATGTACGTTTCATTAACAATTAATAGAGATTGCTATGAAAGTCAAATCTCTTAGAGCCAATGTAAAATTAAAAATGTATTCCCCAGGGGCCAGATAGTGGCCAACTTGGGTGACTGTCTGCAGGCTGAGTTGAAGGAGTGTCTTCCCATCTTTCTGGAGAGGCTGAAGAATGAAATAACCAGGCTGACCACTGTCAAAGCACTAACCCTAATAGCTCAGTAAGATTTCACTCAAGAACTCAGTTAAAGTTACTGTTGAAAGGCATTATTTTAAAAGCTTAAAGTTGTTTGATGAGAACCTTTACACTAATTGGCAAATCTTGTTAAAATATGTTCTTATTTCATTTTCAGATCACCTTTGAATATTGATATCAGATTTATTTTGGTATGTAATGGTTATTTTAAAACATTACAAAGGGTTCACCTGCAAGTGTGAAGCCCAGAAATTACATGATTTAAATTGTAAGCGGTTTGATAGATGAAGTGTAAATGGACAACTCCATTGTCTCGCCTTTTGTAGACACCCTATTTTCATATTGTAATATATTTTCACTTTTTTTTTTTTTTTGGTAGGAGGAAGGCTTCCCTATCTTGGCATCTTTCCTGAGAAAGAACCAGAGAGCTCTGAAGCTAAGCACTTTGCAGTGCCTGGATGTTGTGGTGAAGAACTATGGTAGGACAATTTATACTGTTTACCTCAGTGTTTAATACATTGCTGGAGCCATTCCTTTTGTTTTATTCTTAGCAAAAATAAAATTATGAGGTAAACAATATATGAACTTATAAACCTATTTAAGGTTTTCAACATCAGATAGTTGTCACATAGTTACTCTTTTACATTTAAGACATTTTTTTAAACTACATCAAAATAAATTTAACTTGTGATAGCAATGATGGTTCTTAAGAATAACAAGTAAAATAAATTAAATAAAAAATAAAAGTTTGCTAGTTATGGTGTGACTTTTACTTATATGGCTTCTGGGTGACTTATGATGTGTAACATTTCTACTGCTATGTTTGGCCTGTATATATTAAACCTAAGATTCTGACATTGCTCTTAATTATCTGAATAGGTGGTGCTGTCAACTCCAACATGCTTTCTGATGTCATGAAGGAGATGCCGCCACTTATCAATGAGAATGATCTACACATTTCACAGGTATAATACATAGCTTAAGGTTTTCCCCTTATTAGATGTCTCAAAACACATTCTTTGTCAACAAATGTGGTGCATGTTTGGGATCAGGTATTTTATGGAGCCATTATATAAGTTCAGGATTTAATCAACTGATATTAAAATTACTCTTCACAATTATATTAAGTTCTAAAAAGGAAGTCCCCATTTAAGCTAGATAGATTTTTAGTTTTGTTACACATCTATTTTTGAAGATAAGTGATATCACTATGAAAAGACATTGATAAGATTCCCAAATTATGAACTGGTTACTCTATTTTAGTAGCATTATTTATTCATCAATTTCATTTTTATTTCTCTACTAAGTGATGTAATTCTCCTCTGTAATATGTACATATATTTATTCCACTAGAAGCTGCATTGCTGTAATAGCAATTAATAATAAGAATTTCATGCAAATCTGTTTGCATGATACTACTCAATATTATGCACTAGTTTAAAAAAACAATCTTAATTTTATATGGAATGTGTAAACAATTTAAAGTACATTTTTACCTACAAAAACTTAAAAATTGAGACAAAATTTTTGTTAATTCACTGTTGGTACAGTTTTTAATCTGACCTGTTTTGCTTTCCAGCTAACCTTGAACTTACTGACAACAATCTCCAGGAGCCACAAGCAGTCAATCTCTAACATTCAGGCTGAGATTCTGCCTCAAATTTTAATACTTGTCCAGTCACCTCTTCTACAGGGAGGCGCTCTTAATGCTGTGCTTGAGTTTTTCCGTGCTCTGATTGCACTAAACTTACCTAAACTTGGTTTCAGAGATCTTTTGCAGGTAACATCCTTAAGACATTATAAGCCAGTTTTTAATTATTAGCAATTCAACTTCAAACGTGACTTTTGAACAAACACTCACTATTTATTTTAATGTTTTTCATAAGATTTACTCTAATCTGGACTTTTGTGCTATTCCTTAGTTTAAAAGGAGGCTTTTGAATAAAACCTTTTAAATATATATTTATTAATATCAATAAAATACACAACAAACATAGTGATATAACCAACTTCTAATGACAAAGATGAAACAATATCTTCAGAATATAAGCCTCGCATACAAAGAGGTGGATTATAATTTAATTTAGATACCCTGCTAAATAATTTTTTATACAATTGTGAGGAAATTTTGAATGAATTCTTTTAAGATTTTAAAAGAACTTTTAAAAATTGATAAAATAAGTAAACTTTTTGTCTATTTTTTTTAAAAGACATATTCTTTTTATATAATTGTACATTTGCAACCACCGGCAGATGCTGATCCTTCCTGTGTATGATACAAGACTGACAAGTGGGCCTATCCATCGACAGGTATGTGTATTGCCATATTAATGAAGTATTTCAAAACAGACCATTGATTTTCAAAATAAAATGATTTATTTTGTGGGTTTTTTGGTTTATTCTGGTTAAGAATCCCTTACAAACCTTAATCAGCACTACGTTGACAAGATGATAAAATATTGACTTTTTTTTTCTAAACATAATAAGGCAACATTAATTTTTACTGACTAAGAAAGCTATTATTTATCTGTCTCTTATTTGACAGCTGTTCTCATTTAGTGGTAATTTTTACAATTTATTTTACTTATGTTTACTATTTCCTTACCAACACCTCTCCCATAGCAGAGGACAAACACAGAAAAATGTGTATCTTCCTCCTCTATGCAGTGCAGAAGACAATATTTCAGTTCTGGGCTACCTAATATTTTAAAATATGAATGCTTAGAATTACGTCATTAAAATCTGTTGTTAGCTGCGGTAAAATCCAAAAACTTTCATTGACTCTTTGGATTTCACCGCAGCTAAGTTTTTATTTTTAATTTCTTTATATTTGTTATATTTGTGTATTGTTTGTTAGTTGAGGAAGGCTCTTTGTCGAAACGTTTGCTGTTTTGTTACGCCCTGTCAGGCTAACTCATACCCAGTTTACATGTTTTCCATTTACCAATTTTTAAGCCTGATTGCAGTCTCACCCTCATTTTGTTCACTATATTTGTTTAAATGTTCAGGCCTACCATTCGATTGCCCGCTGTGTAGCTGCACTGACTGAGATGAGCCCAATTGAAGCTTCCAATGTGGTCTCCCAGTTTGTTAGCGACATAAAGAATCCCAAGTCAACTGAGCACATTGTTCTCTTCTCTTTACTGGCCCTGGGAGAGATTGGAAAAAATATGTGAGTGTCCACTTGAATAGTGATGTCGATCAGAAGAGTTATCTTTGGTGCTTTTTTTTTTTTTGGGGGGGGGGGGGGTTGGTTTTTAATCGGGAGGTTGCTATATAGAAAAAATTAAACACTTACTATGGGATTTGCAAAGGGAAAATACTAGCTTAAAGTTTACCAGTCCATAAAGACTTAAAAAGCTGCTTTATTCATTTGGAATAGAGAAAAGTGAAACGTTTATATCTTAAAATATGCAGATATCTTAGGAAAAATGTATCATTTATTTAATTACCATGTAAAAAGTATATATTCATGTGAACATTTAAAAAAAATTATGTTCTTGTTCATTTTTTATGATATTATCATAATTATCATTAAAATCTTGCATGCCACACAAAAACCTTCAACAATCTATTGAAGCAAATTTACTAGATTTTTACAGTCATTCATAATTGAGATTTATACAGTTTTTAGCAAGCTACTGATAAAGTTTATCTTCATTGAAAAAGTTTCATGACCCTCTGCATGACAGCACATCATTGAATATTTTAATAACATAAAAGATGAGTTTGACTCATGTTTCTTTTTTGCCTCCAGTGACCTGAGTCCACACGGAGACATCCAGATTGTGATCTTAGAATGTTTCTCATCACCCAATGAGGAAGTCAAGTCAGCAGCTTCTTATGCTCTTGGTAATCTTTGATTTTTTTACTAAGAGAGCTAACTTTTTTATTTTCACTTACAAAAAAAAAATTTGATTTATTTTGTACTGCTATTTGTGTGGTATTGCGAATAAATGCTACCCAGCATTATATATTTCAAAATTGACACCTATTAAAAAAGCTGAACTAGACAGTCCTAATCTTTGTGAAGTAAATGTAATTTTTAGTTTTATCCAAATACAATTTTGATGACCCTCTCCTCCAGATGACTTTAAGATTTTTATAATAGACTCATCTTTAACTTTCTGCGTCAATAGATTTGACACAGAAAAATTCATCCAGTTTCCAATCAATGATTGTTGTACCTACTCCACAAAATACCTTTTAGCCTATGGTCCCTGATAATATAATATCCATATATGTATATGCAAGGAATATTTACACAGACAAAATTTGATCACTATTCCAGGAACCAATGATATTATTATCAACCTGTTCAGGTTTTATTTTGCTTTTATTTGAAAACCTATTTAAAACATAACGCAAATATTTTAGTTCATCATGTTCCAATGGTTAAAAGCCTTTAGTCACATGGACTAATATAACACAAGGTTTTGTTGTGTTTGTTTTTTTTATTATTATTCTGGCTTAATACTATATAACAATCTAAAGAAGAATCACTAAGAGCAGAGGAACAATCTAGGTAAGAAGCAGTTGGAAAAAGAACGAGGAGAAAGGCCAGACAACACTGCCCAACTACATTCGTGTGTGTAAAATGCAGAAGAGACTGCCACTCAAGGACTGGTCTCATCAGCCACACCAAGAGCTGCAAATAATAAAGATAAATCTATCGTCTTTCGTAGACGGACAGATGCCATACATACAATACTATATAGAAATTTTTGTCTCCCAACCAGGTAATGTCAGTGTTGGAAACCTTCCAAAGTTTTTACCCTTTGTTTTACAAGAAATTGAAAACCAGCCAAAGAGACAGTATTTATTGTTACATTCTCTAAAAGAGGTAAATTAACTTAAGTTTCTAACAATGGCTTTTGTAATATTAATTAAAACATGTATGGATTTCAATATATATCTTGAAGTTAACTATTTGTGCTTTAAAAACACCAGACATTTCAAGACACATGAAGAAAGTTTAATGGGTTGTAGAGATAGTCTTATTTGGAGAAGATGTCATTGTCCTATTTGAACTTTTGGATATATTGAGACTTGCTTTGAAGCCAGCTAATTTGCTAGTGCTGTTTCATGTTCTGTATGTCATAAAGTAATCAGTTGCACATTTACTTTTCTTTGTTTGAAGATTATCAACTGTGAGTCCAGTTCACAGACTGGGCTGGAAATATTAAAGTCTTATGTCAAGACTATATGGTAAGTCTACTTCATTTCATGACTCAGAATAAATCAATGGTCAATCCAAACATCTCTTTTTCATACCTGTGTCAATGCTTGTGTGAAAGAACCAATTGAACAGTATACTTGGGCTCCTATGGGAAACTGCAACTGAATGAAAAAACAGATTTTTTATTCTTTTTCATAGAGTAATCAGATTACAAAACTGAAGAGTACAATTACAGTAAAGAAGAAGATTATAGAAATGTACTACACAATAAAGAATGATAACTCCAGATGACACGGAAAGTATTTAACCCTCTTCTCTGAGAAACAGAAATAGACATTTTGTAATTACTCATCATTTTTTTAAACTACGAATAAGGAACAATAAATTTTAATGACAGTAGAAATAATAACCCAAATTGCAAAGTCTTATGCTACAGAGCAGGCAACTGACTTCAAATATTTTAATCAACTCCACTAAGCTAACTCAAATTATCTTTGAATTACCAAATATCTATTAAGATAATTTTCAACAAAATACCTGAATAGTTCTATTTATAGATTTCCACAATGTAATTTTAGTGCCTATAGAATAAAAATGGTTGATCTGCAGGGTCCTTGCTTGATTACCCATATATTTTACTTGAAAATTGTATCAATCACTATAAATCAAATAAAGGTGTTGTTTTTTTCAAAAAACAAAAAAAGAGATTTTTTTCATGATTTTTTATTTCAATCACAAATATGCATCTGATTGCAGATTTAGCTAATTTACTTATAAAAATAAAAAGGATTTTCAGACAATTAGAAGCATTGATTAGATCAATTAGTATCTATTTTCCAAATGTTCCAGCATATATGTGTGCTGTCTCAAAAGTTTTCATCACAGCTTGGACAGTAGAAGACTCTTGATGGCAAGTTTATTGTTTATGATGAAATTATTTAAAAACTCCATGCTTATTTCTTTCAGGACAATGCTGTTCCATAACTGTGAATGTCCAGAGGAGGGAACTCGTAATGTGGTGTCTGAGTGTATGGGAAAGCTGACCCTGGTTGACCCAAACAACCTGATTGGCAGCTTACAGCAGCATCTTAACGATGCCTCACCACTTGCTCGCAGCACAGTTGTCACAGCTATTAAATTTACTATATCCGACCAGGTGATCTTCAACTTAATGCTATAATCAATATAACAAGGATAGATATATTAAGGATGGGTTATTATAAAGTCTGATATGGTGAAGATTCTGGCTTAAAGCTTATATGCTTAATTATCTTCTACTCAATAACTTGTTAATAATTGGAGAAAAGACAAATCATAGTTGTCTATGATTTTGTTTTTAGGAGAATTTTGTTTCTTTATGGATAGATTGTATTTTTAAATTTTCATTAAAAAATTAAAGCAGCTTATACTTGTAAAATTAAAATAAATTAAGTTATGTTTAATTTGCACAGTCACTTAATTTAATCAATGATATATCTCTCATTGCAATTTTTCCCCTTTAAATACAAAATAAACAATGTTATCAAATTTTAGGGGATACAATTTAGATCTGAAATAAATATGCTTTACTTTTATTTTCAACTTAAAAAATCCAGTCCATATTTATTGTATTCTATTTCATTAAATTCAAACTTTTAATAAATGATTTGCAGCCTCAACCGATTGATCCCTTACTAAAAATGTGTATTGGAGATTTTTTGCGCACACTGCAAGATGAAGATTTAACAGTACGCCGGGTAGCTCTGGTCACATTCAACTCAGCTGCGCACAATAAGCCATCGCTAATAAGAGATTTGCTTGAGACAGTTCTACCCCACTTGTACAACGAAACTAAAGTCAGAGTGAGTGCCTAAGTGTCGTGTCAATTGTTATGTAAAATACAACCCCACTCTTTAAAAAATTATAGATTGTTTGCTGAAGTTATAAAAATATTAAAAAACCCTTACTGTAATAACTAAGCGTATGAAGCAGTAATCTTATGTATAGATGAAGTGTCTGTAACGGATTAGATAGATAAAAACAATAAAATTACTGGGTATATACAGTTTTTTTAAAGCAGCTGCCATATATAAAATAAGTTCTTTCTCACCACAGTAAAATTATGAAACTCCCTCAATGAATACAACAGAATGATTCACTCCCTGCTAAATAATAATTATTTGTGTTTGATAGTGGAAGAAATTAGACAGAAAAGAAATTGTTCCATTTTCAATAAGCGATTTATTTTAAATCACATGATTATTTTAAAAACTAACCAGTTAATAATTCTCACTATATTCCCTGTATATCATCATTTCCAGTACCTAAAATATTAATGAAAATATTTATAAGTTAAATCAGTGAAAATGTAAGCCGTCATGGTCTAAGGATCTTTAAAAACTCCTAAAGTATAGTGTTGTTTGAAAAACACCCCCCCCCCCTCATCACACTTCCTTACAAAAAATTAGACCCCCCCTCCAATACGACGTCACAAAGTTTTGACACCCCCCCCCCCTTTAAAAGCCATATTTTCTAATTGAACATTAGAATGTTGGAAATTGCTTTTTTGGCATTAAAATGTGTATTTAGTGTGTACGGACTCGAATGTCGTAACATGTGTGAAGCTATTTGAAAATGTCATTAAATAAATTATAAGCAATCAAATATTTAAGTGGAACTTTATTTAAAGGTGCTCGTTTTTGATGTAATGTTACATTTCTTCAACACGCCCCTCCCCCTCATCATGCATTGTCACAAATGTGCGGACCCCCACCCCCTGTGAGTGATATGGGTGACCCCTTATTCATTCTTAATATTTTAAATCAGTGCTACTTTCTCCCACCTGCTACTACCACACACTTTTTTACACTACATCCCAGAATGAAAAAAAAAGAAAAGTAATATTTTTCGTTAACGCCCCTTTTTACTTCACATATTTATGTCACCACTTACAAAGTTCCACAATGCTTACTAATATATTATGTACCTAACTCATTGTTGTCATTTTTAAGAATATCATTAAGGGCAGCAATCATGTATCTTACTGAGTTTTTTATAAAAGTTTTTTTAATAATAGTAAATAGAACATTTTTCCTATTGTGATGATGTATTTTTAGTTTAGCCCTATGCAAGTTGTTGCTTAGATTTAATTTTATTTTGTCCATTTAATGAATACCCACAGAAAGAATTGATCCGTGAGGTTGAGATGGGGCCTTTCAAGCACACCTTAGATGATGGCTTGGATATCAGAAAGGTAATGTTTCCTACTCTTAGCAATAGGGATTTTTAATTTTATTTCTGCGTCACTTTAAACCATTTAAAATTGGTGGGTTTTTTTACAGTGTAAGAACTCATATTGTTTTAAATGTCAACAATTTGGACTGCATTTTTTAACACAATTTTTATATTTATATATGATTGATTTTATTACAGTAAGTAATTATAGACTTCTAAATTTTTTGATTTATTTTATTATTATTATTCCAAATAATTTGAAGCAAGTGCAAAATTAAAACTTGATAAAGTGAGTTCTTAACTAAAGGCAACTAAACTGATTTTCCATTATCCATTACAAGGCCGCCTTTGAGTGTATGTACACTCTCCTTGATTCATGCCTTGATCGCTTGGATATATTTGAGTTCCTGAATCATGTTGAAGATGGACTTAAAGACCATTATGACATCAAGATGTTGACCTACTTAATGCTTGTCAGACTTTCCCATCTTTGTCCATCAGCTGTGCTTCAACGTAAGTTTCCCTGAATGAGTACTCCAATCATGTTCAATTAATAAATTATCTAAAAATTAATAGAAATAAAAAAAGGTTTGTTGCATTAAAAAAATGTGTCAAAAAACAGCAAAATATGTTTCAGATTTCAATTTTTCTTTAAACTTTAAGATTTTTTTATAGTTTCATGCTTTTTAATAAGTTTTTGCTAAACTATCTCATTTCTCAACCCAGGTTTAGACAGGCTTGTTGAGCCAATCAGGGCAACCTGCACCACAAAGGTTAAGGCTCATTCAGTAAAACAAGAGTATGAAAAACAAGAAGAGCTGAAGAGGTCTGCCCTAAGAGCTGTGGTTGCCTTGCTTAATATTCCTGATGCAGGTTTGTAAAACTGTTATTTAATAATTTTTTTCTAATTGCAAATTGTAGATGTGAATTGATGAAATTTTGGAAATGTTTAACATTAAGCAAAAACTTTAACTTAAAAAAGAATGACATTTTTAAACCAACAGCAGTGAGGCGCAAATATAAAAAAGTTTATTGGCAAAATATGTATGTTAAGAGGAACAAATAATTTATTTTAAAACTTAAACAAGGCTCCCCCTCATTTTTCTGTTTTACCTTAGTTTGCTGCTCATGGCAATAGTTATAATGATAAACATTATGTTTACTATATTCGAAAAGAATTATAAGATTTTCATTTATTTGGCATCTGCTGAAAAATAATGTTTGGTCATGATTTTTCAGACAAGAGCCCCCAGATGAATGACTTCATGAGCCACATCAAGGCCACACCAGAACTGGCCACAATGTATGAGACCATCCAGAAAGATGCCATGTCCACAGGACAGGAAATAATTGCCATGGACACCAGTTAAAATATTTGTTTACTACACCTCTAGGCATTATTATAAAGACGGCAATGTTTGCATTTGATGATGTGACTTGATTTAATGAAGCCTAACTCCTATGATGCTGTTGGTTTTTTTTAAGATTGAAAATGAAAAAACATGGACATTTATATACAAATATGACCTTAAAATTTCTTGTTTTCTGTATTCACGACAACAAGGTATTGCAGTACAAATTGAAGATATTTTAACGTGATCATATAATATAATTTTTTCTAAGCCCTCCCTTGGCATTGATAATAAAAAATAGTCACAAGTTTTGCACAGGTTTTGTTTTGCATTTTTTTCAAGTAAAACTGATTATGAAATTTAGTGAAATTGTTTATTTTTAAACTTAAAATTAAAATGGATGGCGATTTTGAATAACAATCTGGTTTGATCTGGGTTTAAAATTTGCTGTTGTGCACTATGTATATTTTCTTTAATTAAAAAAATGAAATAAATCAAAAATGATTTTGTTCATTTAATCTATTTTAAAAAATTAGCTGTTGCACTTGATTTTACAGTAATCCATGAAATTTAGTTTAGATTAAATTTACTAGATTTAAATGAAATTTAATTATTTTTTTTAAACACTATTATTTGATGGTCAATAAATGAATATGTTTTAAAAACAAAATATTTACTGCAAATACAAAAAATTAATTTTTGTCATCAATTCACTGAGTTGAGTATCCCCAGCTAATATGTTATTTGAAGTTGAAGCATGAGCTATGTGTCTACCAGAATACTAAGTTTTGATGTGCTTGCAATTTTCTCAGTTTGATTGAATTTATGATATAAGGCCTGGAGGTCCTCCATGGATTATATTCACAAAAATCCATAGTTTATTACTACTTATTACTACCTTTCTCTGATACACCACATGCATATTTGGAATCCCTACACAGTTATTTAAGTATTTAATATTGAAAGTATTCATCAGAGAAGTGTATGGTTATCAATCAATTGCATTACTGCTTAAGTATCCTTTTTTTTCTGAGTTCAAGCATGTGAATGATTCTCCAAACCAATAGTCTGCCTTGATAAAATAACTGTTCAAATCTAATGTATGTGATTTAAACCAGTGTTCAAGCAGTCTGAATGAATGGGTTTTTGTGTTGTTGATTTTTTGTAATTCTTATTCTCAATATTAATTAGTGCAGCTGTTCACATTCTTTTAAGACTTCTTTCGGTAGGCATCTTAACTAAAATCTAAATCCAACCAACCATTCTCCTCCCCCACAGTATGTACATAATAAATGAATGGCCCTTACTGATACAATGTAATTCTTTTTTTCTCTTTTCAAATAACAAAAATTTCCCATTCTTTGAGTTTGCTTGAAATTTTTCTTGGTTCTGGGATGTTTGTTTTTGACTAGAATAAAATAACTTCATTGAATGACATTATGTCAATTAGTACAGATGTGATTGTTGTATTTTTAAATCAGCATGCTTGTTGTAGGCTCTGAGTAACTAATACATAATTTTGATTCATGGGCAAGTAATGATAGTGATCATGCTACTTTCTATTCTTAACATTTTATTTGCTAATTATGTTGGTGCAACAGTTGATTAATCTTTTATAGCATGTTACTTACTATCAACCTGATTTTTAACCCAAAAAAGTAAAATTTACCTGCACCAACTTCCTGTTGAAATCGCTTGAAATTTTCACACTTAATATCTTCATCAACTATACATGTCAATGGAAAAAAATACACTTTTTTTTAAAGTTAATCTGAATCATGCTTAATGATTTAATGGGTTCAAAATGCCTCCTTTTTGATAACTTCAGATTCAAAGTTCTGAAAAAACAATTGAAAATCTCATCATACTGCCACAACTTCCTTTGCTTAAAGCAGTTAATGATGTTTTCAAATCACCAACCCATATGTGTGTCTGCCTGAAATCTTTTAGCTACATAGAACTACATTGCCTATGAAAATGACTGACTGTTGGTCAAATCATAACCACCAAATGGAAAGGCAAAGCACTTTGGAGACTGAGGATTGGTAATGTGATTTGCCTACATGTTTTAGTTACAGGTGCTGCAAGCGTTTCAATAACTTTCAGGCACACCCTTTCCTAAATACTGTTACTGGTAGACCAACATTTTCTGCTTTTCAATAAATTTTCATCTGTTTTAATTATTAGCTTTAAAAAGATTGTTTAAAAATTTAATATTTATAATAATAAACTTAAGGAGACTGTGAAGTGAAAGAGAAATATCATGACCAAGATATGGGGAAAGTTTAATATATATATATAATACTTTACAGGTGTGTCAGCAGAGAAACTAATGTCAGAAAAGTAAAATAAAATAATTAGTGATGGGGAAATAGGCCTATAAAAATAACCAAGAGGAGTACGTAGAAAATTTTCAGTTTTATTTTGATTAATGTTTTATAGGGACAGTGATTTGGTTACTTAAGTATGAATCTAAATTACTCTTGCTAAGGCACATATTCTGCCCTTTCAATCTTTTGACAACTCCAAAATTAGACACCAACTGTCCTGTATTGCATCACTTGCCCAAAAAGTTGAATGTCATTTGTCTTAGTAGCTATTGCTCTTAAAGTAAAAAAAGACTTTTTTTTTAATGTGCTAGATTCGAGTTTGTAAGAAGGTGTGATTTTTTTAAAACCATTAACTAAAGAAATGGTGAAAGGGATTGTGTAATGAGATAGAACATGGAACCCAATTTTTTTTATGAAAGCAGGAAGTGATGCAATCATTTCTTTCATTCCATCATTTCCTAGACTGTCATGTTAATTATAAAATAACATGATGAATACATTGTTTCTAATTCCATTTTTATTGTCTGTTTAATATGATTTTGTGTCTGCAATTTTTTTTTAAAATATAATTAAAAGTAATCTTTCTTTAAACTGAAATGTGAATGGAATAGAGTAGCCTATACCAGAGTCACCTGATAAATGCTGTTTTCAATATTAGATTATTATTTTTTCAAATTGTAAACTTGAGCCACTAATTTAATTTAACTAATTACAATTGTTAAAATTTTCTGTTAAATAAAATGCCTGTATCTCCTTAGAACCCCAGGTTTAAAAAAGATCTTTGTTTGCGTTTTGATCTTTAGTTTTTGTCATCGTCAGTCTTATTGCCTAGTAAGTTTTATTGGCTGCTCAGTTCGATTGCCATTTTCGAAAATGGGTGGCACTCAATCAACTGTGATGTTATTATTATTTTTTTTACATTTATTTGTCTTTCTTTCCCCGCCTGCCTTGACGGTGTTGGTGCTGTTGAGCTTTTGATAAAGCCAAAGCTTGAAATGGTTTCAACTCAATGTGTACACTAAGTAAGTAAGCTACGCCACTGACAGGGGGGAGGGGGTGTCCGGCCATGATTGACGTCATGGTTTTTATGTTAAATTTTAATTATTTTGTTGATAAAACAAAATATTTTTGTTCGAAAGTGTGACGTTTTTGGGTTGGGGGGGGTACGAATTTTGTGACAGGAGGAGGGGTGTTAAAAATGTTCAAAAATTGCGTGACGTCATTATGGACCGCACTGTTAAAAGTTGGGTCCCATACAGTGGCGTAGCTAGAGCTTTTGCCGCCCGGGGCGGTCTCCAATTTGCTGCCCTTTTAGGGTACGTCCATAAATGACGTTACACAAGGGTTTGGGTAGGGGAGGAGAGGTGTCACACATTTGAAGTCGCATTAAAACGCGCAACTTTAAATAATAAATCCACTTCAATATATGATTACCGACACTTTATTTAATGAATGAAGTCTTACATGGCTTCACGGGTGTTACGGTACTAGAGTGCTGCCTTACACTAAAAATATTTAAATGACAAAAAAATTATTGTAAACCTGCTCATTTTCAAATAGAAAATACGGCTTTTATGGGG
>MUZC01000205.1:692733-724644 GCA_002072015.1 Radix auricularia | reverse complement strand
TTTCTTTTATAATTATATCTTTATGATAAAACCATTTCTTGTTGTACGACTTGCTATAAAGATAGAGCCCCGTCACCCAAATTTTCTCCACTCATACTTTTTCTCCTAACTCGGCGTCAGTTGATATCGCCAACTCCCTATAATCTATAACTATAACAGCGTTCTAAATTGGCACATAAGGGGACGTCCATAAAGTACGTCACGCTCAAGAGGGGGGAGGGGGTGTAAGAAAGTGTGACAGTTTGTGACAAGTGGGTTGGGGTGTCTGTCTGGCCATGTGTGACGTCTCGGTGTTTTATGCTAAATTTTAATTATTTTGATAATTTAAAAAATATTTTTTTTACTTAAGTTTGACGTACATTGGGGGGGGGGTGTCCGAGATTTGTTAAAGTTTGTGACAGTGGGGAGGGGGGGGGTTAAAAATGGTCAAAATTAGCGTGACACACTTTATAGACGGCTCTAACTTTGTGCAATGAAATGGGTTTGAATTATTATTATTTTAAAACGTTTTTCCATAAATTGAGATTCTATAGAAAAGAAAAATATAACATCGATATGAGTAAAGTTCTACCATCTGTTCTGGTTTTACTAGTTACTTCTTCAGATGTCAATTTTTCCAAGACGCTTGAAATTTTTAGTATGACTCTTCGAAATTATTTATGTTATTGCGATGTTTATTAACGAAGAAATTTGAATATTTTCATGCTCTTACGCTAAATCTTAATAATTTTCCATTAAAATGACGAATTCAAATTATTTACACATTACTTTAATTTGATAGGCGTAGCATTACCGAATGTTAATGAAAAACACACGTGTGCTACTTTAATGCAATAAAAACAAAATAAACTTAATTTTTAGCTAGTTAAACTACCTTAAAATAATTTTCTAAAACTGGAACAGTAATATAAATTACACAATATTTGAGCCACCATGTTATGTAGGTACTTGTTAGTTAGCGCCTCATTCTGCGCATTTAGAAATTCCACAGAAAAAAATGTCGTTGCGATATTAATAGTACCCATTATTCGGCTCAGCGGTGATGTGTTGTTTTTTGTGCAGTTTTCTTATAAAAGCGCCATTTGTGGCGCATATCCCTTAAAATTTTCAAACAAATCGATACCTCTTTTGAGCGACTTTAAATTTTTGAATTGGTTTGCGTTAGTTATAACAACCACTATGAAATCAAACAAATGTTCCGTGAATCCGTTAATTAACACTCGAAATTAAGAATATTTTTGTTTCACCTTGGTTTTCCCCCTTCAATAGAAAATTTGCGGCTGTCGGACAGGGCTTTATTTTTTCAAATGCCCACAAATGCCGCCCTTCAGATGACTGCCGCCCGGGGCGGACCGCCCCCACCGCCCCCCCTAGCTACGCCACTGTTCATTACACAAGAAAATTCATAAAAATATGTCTAAAATCTAAACACAATTACTGATAACTACATAATGCTGATATCTAACATAAGTACTGATACATAATACGAAAATGCGCTAACACGTCCTGAATTCCAATAGGGACCAGGCTTAACATGATTTTTTGGCTTTGGTGTCACCCCCCTGATGGTGTCACCCGGGGCGGCCCGCCCCCCCCTCACGACGCCACTGAGTAATTGTGACTTCCACAACTCGTTCAAGAACATTTTGCCATTTCTGGCGTTTATTATTTATCTTCTGCTTTTTCAAATGCATCAATTGTTGGGCTACGTTTTCTTGTATTATATATGTACCGAAGGTCTACAGAGTTTTCATTACTTTGAACCAAATAAGTATTGCTTCGATAACAAAATCCATCGGATAATAAGAATAAGGTATTAAAAAGTGGTACGAAAATAAAATCAAAATAGCTGCAGTGTTAGGCCTATGTCCAGGAATCAGAAAAAGCCCATGAGTGATAATAATAATAAAAGTTTGAAATATTTCTATAAATAAATTCGCATCGTACCCAGGGCCAGATTAAGCCATATGGGTGGGTGCACTGGGCACAAACCAAAATGGATGCCTCCTTCTGCCTCGGGCCCCTGATCCGAGCTAAGAAATACAGTAAACAGTTGTTAACACGTATACTTGAATTACTTCCACTCATATAAAACATACAATAAAGTATTTCTGTATTAAAATTAAGAGTTAATTAATTTTGTAATGTTAATAGACAAAAGTACTGTGAATTTTTTAATTTATAAAAAAGTCAGAGAGAGCACATGCACACAGTGGCGTCGCTAGGGGGTGCGGTGGGGGCGTGCCGCCCCGGGTGACACCATCAGGGGGGTGACACCAGACAGTAAAATTCTATATATTCCCGTTATTTGGCACTGGAAAACTCGGAGGAGTTCTATGGGTTAAATCATGACGGGGTGACACCAGGAGCTACCGCCCCGGGTGACACCAACCCTAGTGACGCCTCTGATTATATCCATTGATAAAAACAATTCTCCTTGAAGTTCTTGTTCTAAACATATATTTTCAACTTCTAACTCGGCGTTCAGTTCATATCTCCAACTCTTCACAAATTCTTTTGGCTGATATGAGGGACCGTCCATAAATGACTACTCGCTTCTAGGGAGGAGAGGGGATCCACACCTTTGTGACGATGCGTGACGAGGGGGGACGTGGGACGACGGGGGTGTTTGAGGAACCTGACGTCACAATCTCAACTTTAAATAAAAGATCCACTTAAATATATCTCCTTCTTCGTTCTCAATATTGAATATTGAGTTTTGCGTGCCACGAGTTTTGCGCCAATTGGCCCGTGGTCTCCGACTTCAGCCTGCTGTATTTTCTGGATTTGCTTCCATAGCCTTTGGTCAGCCAAGACCATCTGCAAGGCAGCAGTTGTTTTTGACAAGTGATGCAGGGTTCACATGCCACGGCTAAGGGTTCCACGCATTACCCCGCCGCTTTTACCTATTTCGAGCTAGGTGGAACTCGGGGACGCCCTAGGCCCCGGGAACAAGTCCTTGGCTTCCCATGGATTCGAACTCGTGACCATCGGAACGCTAGTCGAGCGCGCTTGCCACTCGACCCCAATTTATTTTATGACGTTTTACATAACTCTACGCATGTTACGATATTAGAATGAAACATAACACTAAATACATACTTAAATGAAAAAGTAGTGATTTGAAGCACGCTCTTTTTCAAATAGAAAATACAGATTTTAGGGGAGGGGGGTTGTCAAATCTTTGTGACGCCATAATGAAGGGAGCTAAGTTTTTGTATAGTCGCGTGACGAGGGGGTGGGGTGAAAATCGGCCAAAATCGCGTGACATAATTTATGGACGGCCCCTAACAGCGTTTTGTTTTAGCACATCTTTTTGTTCCAAGAAATTTATTTGCATTAATCAATTTTTGTAATTAAAAAAGATGGGTTCCCATAAATAGATATAACATAGAAAAGACAGGGATTGCGTTGAATCGAGTAAAATTCCAGCATCTGATCTCGTTTTACTAGTTACTTCTTCAGATGTTTATTTTAATTATTTATACCTGTTGTGGTGTTTAATAACGGGCAAATTTGAATATTTTCATATTCTTATAATAAATTATTTACACATTACTTAAATTGGATAGGCGTAACTTTTTTTTTAATGAATAATTTTTCTAAAAAAAGTAAACATTATTTGTGCTACTTTAATGCAATGAAAACTAGATAAATTTAATTTTTTACTAATTCCCTTAGCCTACAATAATTTTATGAAAACTGAAACAGTAATATATAGCCTACTACTTCTTGAAGGTTAAACACGATATTTGAACAGCGTGGAGCGAGGGTATGTGGCTACCAGGGCAGAACCCAAATTTGCCCCCACCNTTGCCCCCCCCCCCCCCCCCCCCCCAAAAAAAAAACAAAAAAAAACTATGTATAAGCTATAAAGGAAATATAGTGCGTTTTTTAAAGGGAAGTATTAATATAGACACTATATATTTTTATGTTAGAAATGAACAGAAAAGCTTTCATTTCTTGAATAAAATTGAAGTCTTCTGTTTTTTCTATGGCACAACCTTTCATATATACCAAGGTTGACAGTCATGTCATGCTCAATAGCAAATAATAGCTATATATTAGTAAATCTTGGTGTATTCATCATTTATCTTAATTAATTGTTCATTGATTTTATTTTAAAGAGGCTACCTTAAAACATTGCATGGCTTAAGACAGTTGTAAGCAACGTCCGATTTATTTATATTATTTTAGGCAGGGTAACTTCGAGCCTAAATAATAATACACTTGAATACATCAGCTGGTCTTGAATTTATTAATTATTTTTGTTTTTTTAAACTTTGGGGTAAAATTTTCATTGCTTTACAACGCCATGTGAGATATTTTTTAATTTTTAGCAATCTAATTTGAAGGCAAAATTTCAAAGTTCAGTACATTGGCGGATATATGAAAATCATATATGTTTTCCAAATTTTATGTATCTACCGAATCCTCAGATTAACTTTTACAGTAATCTCATCTTATGAAGAATACAGCTTTCTTCTCAACTGTTTTTCTACATAACATAGATACATATTCGCTTCGATCACCTATTATTTGCTCTCTTGTTCTTGGATTGGATGATCGATTAAAAGGATCAATTCTCCTCATACAATGTTAGTAAATGTCAGAGTATCCTTAAAGTATTATTATAATAGTTTATCTGTGAGTAGCCTCTACAAACCATTTTAGCAATATACGTTTTAAAATAATTACGGGCATCATCAAAGTACATTGTACATGTTTCCGAATGTCAAAAATAAATAGCTCTAATTGTGACTAACAAAGTTCCTGCATCTGTTCCTGTGTTGAGCTTTTCGTCTGCCTCCATCAGTTTTTCTATAGATTTCAAAATAACCTAAAAATTGCTTCATGGTATATACACTTTATTGTATACCGAAGTCTGTTTAATCCCTTGCTTGTAAAAGCAATTAGATATTCCCAAAGGCGTAGACTATATACATGTAAAAGAATGTGTAACAACATTACAGTGTATTATAATAGTTTGAGAGTTCGTTTCAGTTGGAGCATCATGTAAATAAACTAGGGTTTTTGAACTGTTTGAGGGAGATATGATATTGACATTTTACGTTTTTGCGTCTTTAAAAAAAAAAAATCCTGTATAATTTTCAGCCACGAAAAAGTATTAACACATGTTGGGTCTCTGCATTTCATATTTTAAAGAACATCATTTATTGCAAAATCATTTCAGATACGTCGTATGCAGATTCAATTTTGCTTTAATGAAATCTTTGGAAAATTGTACAATGACTATTTTTTTCAATCTTTACTATATCACACAACAAGACTTGTTTGATCCTTATGTGAAAAATATGAAATACCTTTAAAGATATTTGGCATCTTGTTTCTAAAAGTTGATTTTTCACGAACTCCTAAAATTTCTGTGAACTTAGTTTGAATTTTAGATGACGAGTTTTTACCCATTTTCAGATGATGTGTTTGGAGTGCTCAATCTTATCAAGCAAATTCATTGTTTCCAAAATATTGAATTTATTTGCTACAGTATTTTCCCATCTGTGACCAAAAAAGCCTCGATCGAATAATGTCAAACATTCTAACAAGAGCTTCTGGCCAATTTCTTTTCTTTTCCTTTAAAACAACGTATTTTTATTATTTTATTAATAGTTTATTTTTTAAATCCGTTTTCTGATTCCTTCCGAATGCAAACAACTTTGGTAATGTATAGCACTTTCACTTATTCATGAGTGGCTACTTTTATATTTATGTGTACCAAGTTTTATTTCCATTAGATAAGCCATTTTTTAATTGCTTTATTTTATGACACGACACAAAATAAAAGACTTACAAATTAAGATCATGATGCTTTGCAATTGGAAGAATAAACCATTTAAGCACTTCAACAGTTTTTATTTCTCCAGTAGTTTACTGACGTTGAGACCAAATTTGAATCAATTATAGCTACCATCACATTAGTGTCATGTTCGTGCATTACTTTAGCCCGTGTTTTTCAGCTCAGTAGCATTTGTATCAGAAGACTAGATTTACTATGGAGTGTGAAGTTAGGCATTAGAAATGTTCTCGTGTTTTAACATAGTTTCTTCATTTTTATTTTTTGTATCTTGGCTTTTCTTTTCTTTTATTAAACTCAATTTAAACGTTTTTCAATTTTAGAAGCTAACTGACAAGGATTTTGGCGCACCTCCCCAAAACAATGTGCTACTCGGAGCATTCGATAGGCTCATGTGGCGTTGGTCATTGGTCGGGTTTTGCTTTTATTTTTACTACATCTATTTCATTTTACGTAATTATTAACTAGTTATTTTGCTTTTGGTAAAAGTCAGCAAAGTTAAATTTAGCAAAGTGGTGCGTTCAATAAATGGTCTTTTCAGCTGCTATATTTTTTTTCTATTTTAAACTAAACCTAACCCTGACCCTAAAACTAAAAGTTCCAATTTAATTGTAATTACATTTATAGGAATGTTAAATTGATTTTATTAGTTTTAATCCCTATGATTGTTTTTCTATTTCAATGAAAAAAAAAGACAACTAAGCCTAACCATTACCCTAAAACTATAAGCTATACTTAAATCGTAATTATAAGAATATTAAATTGATTTCATTTGTTTTAGTCTTAGGTTTAACATACTCTAAACACAACCTAACCTCATGATACAAAATTATAGATAAGTGTAACAAGTTTTGTAAGAAAAGAAAAAAATATTTGGCTCAACTGAAAATCGAATCCTCGGCTGTTCAAGATTTTAGTTCATTAGGCCAACTCTCAACCATAAGGTCAATGAAGCTTGATGCAATAAGTGAATTTCAAATGGTTATATCAGAATAGGGGCGCGGTGGTCTAAGTGGTAGCGCGCTGGACTGCCGAACCGCTGCAAGAACTCGAGTCACGGGCTCGATCCGTGGTACTGGCAAGGCCCCCCGAGGCATTGTGCTCACCACATTATCCCCTGCTCTTTAAAGGTCATTAAAACGTGTGAACGCTACTTAACTTGTCCCCATAGGCCTTCATGGTCTGAAAGGGGTCGTATATCATTATTTATTTTATTTTTATTATATCAGAAGCTATTCAGTGCTGCTTTTATCCCATTGGCTACTAAAAATAACTGACAACCAATAGCTCTATGCGTAGGAGAACTGCTATTGAGTACTCGAGTGCCAGAGACACTACTGATATAAAATATATGTATAAAATAGGGATGTTATCGATTACTTTAAAATTAATCGTTAACTTCTGAAAAATTACCGAATAATTAATCGATAATTTTGATTAGAGCAAAAAATAAGATGTATGACGTCACTAAACTGAAAATTTCAAGGGGCGTAACAAAAACAGGCAATTCACACTTTTATATAGATATAAGAAGTTCAATATAATGTCAATGAATTTGAATTTTGTTATTGTAATTAAGTAAAAACAATGTTTAATAGATGATGTCATTTTCCTTATAAAAAAGCTTATTTCAAAGTTTACACATTAAAAATCTTTTTTTTTTTTAAATGGAGAAGTTTGTACGTAAAAACAACTATTTTTATGATTAATAATTGATTATTTATTGATAAATCGGTAATATATTGACAGGAGTTACCAATAGTTTTTATCGCTATTTTATTGATTAAAATAATTTTAATCGATAACAAATTTACCGATTAATCGAGAAATTAATCGATAATTTCCGCAGCTCTAGTATAAATTTATGTAATTACAAACAAAATAATCTTTAAAAATGTTTTCAGGCAGCTTCGATTACTTAGGCTACATTTTGATAGAAGAATTCAGTTTTCCAAATGCTGTGTTAAATTTTGGGTTAAAATACTCAAATGGTTGATAAAGTCCAATGAGTAACCCGAGAGCGTGACGAATATTTTAATACCCAATACAATATTATCCATATTTTTATAGAAATATTTTTTTAAAAAAATGTATTTAACAGAATACCAATAATTAAAATGACAATGACAATTGACAAGTTCTGACAAGTTAACATTCAAATACAAGGCCTGGGCAATAATCATTTTAAAAAATGTTTAAACGCATTAAATTGAGCAAATTAAGTATACTTAAACGTAATGTCAGTAATGTCTCACAAAATTATTAAAATGACTACGATGTACGATAAAACGTAGTCAACGTTACATTATCTTATCTTATCTATTACAGACGCGTATTCTGTACAGAAGATTATTGCGTCCTACGCTTATCTAAGGGGCCGTCCATTAATGACGTCACGCGCCTAGGGGGGAGGGGGGTCATACTTTTGTGACGATGCGTGACGTGGGGGAGGGAGGGGGTTGAAGAAATGTGACGTCACATTGAAAGGGTAACTTTAAATAAAACTTCCACTGAAATATTTGGTCACTTAAAATTTATTTAATGACTTTTTTAAAAATTCAATGCTTCTCAAAGTGCCGATCGATGGGCTATCAGACGCGGTTGGCGTGGGTTAACAAGACACGAAAATTAAATATAATTATAATTCTTAAGTTTGAGAATTCACAAGAGAACATACGAAATTGTAACCCTGCGACGTTTGATGTTGACATCAAAGCTTTTGTGATGTAGCCGCATTTTCGATTGGTTCAATCGCGGCAGGACTCTGCGAACTTTTTTTTGGTCGGTTATCCCCCCCTCCCCCGAAACTGCTACTGGTGAGTTTTACAAACAGAACAAGTGTCTAAAAAGATCTGAATAGAATTATATGTAGATATTTTAAGTCAAAATGACACCGAATATTCATTTGGGGGTGGGTGGCGGAGGGGAATCTATTTGATACAATAATAAAAATTTTAAGTTTGATATAGTT
The DNA here is from genome assembly GCA_002072015.1 of Radix auricularia. Classification (NCBI taxonomy): domain Eukaryota; kingdom Metazoa; phylum Mollusca; class Gastropoda; family Lymnaeidae; genus Radix; species Radix auricularia. Next base: position 715,861 of record MUZC01000205.1, on the reverse strand, counting down.
TTTCGATTAGTTTTTGGTCAAACGCCTCTAACTATTTTAAATATAACAATAAATGTGTCCATTTAAAATTAGTCAAAAGTATTCACTAACTTTATTGAATGCATCAAATTCTCGACATCGCAATTCGAGAGGAGCACAAAACAACTTTCTTCTGAACTTTAATTTTAAATTTGACAGAAAGGATATTTGATACAGTCAAGTCATGTTGATTAAAATTATTGTCACTTTTGTCAATATAAATGAAAGTAGGTTGGATTTAGATATTTTCGTATAGTACGTAAATAAGAAATCTACATAGATAACAAATGCATTTTCTGGAAGGACTGGTTCATTAGTAGGCATATGTTACCAAGCGGGCCAAGCGTACACGTACACACGACGTATTTGAATATATCTAGTGGAGTGGATGTAATATGTCCCAAATGAGTCTGCATTACCCCCAAAAATTCCCTTTTGACCCCGGATGTTATTTTAAAAAAGTATTATTTTAAAATAACTTTTTTTATAAACAAAGAAGTTACAAGTAATGATTTATAGTCAATGCTTAATTTATATGCATTAAAATAAAATATAATGTAAGGATGTTAAAACATTTCGTTTTTTAACATTATTTTTTTTTTGAGGCCGGTTAAAAAAGTTAAACGGTTTGAGAAAAACGGACCGTTTCAATAGGATACCTAAATGTTAAAATTATAAAAGTTTATATTAGCATTACTGGTAACCCAAAAGTAGCGGATTATAGCAAATTTTCTATGCACACTATGATTGAGCATTACCCCCAAGAGTTCCATTTTTACCCCAAAATGAGATAATTTATTGGTGACATTTTATTTACAACTGTTGTGTGACGTGCGTGAAATCTTGAAGAAAAAAGAATTGAAACAAACAAACAAACAAACTTGTGAACTTCGGAGATAAAATTTATGGTAATGTTGGATATTTTAATAATGTTATAGTATTTCAGTCCTCAACTTGCATGAATTACTGTATTTTGCGACGCAAAAGATGACACCCTACTTTCCTGCACAAATGTGGGGTTCATACAGAATGGGCCATTTTCCTCTTCCAGCGTATACGTAATAATTTTTAGAAAACATGAGATGTGATAATTTTAGATCAAATGCCTTTGATGTGCATATACTTAGCAGGGACATGTCATTAGAAGATCGAAATCAATTTGAAGAATTTTCTTGTATCTATATATTCTAGGTCTATAAACGATGCAATGATCCTTGTAATATCAATAGTCACATTCGCGAGCTTAATCGCGAAGGTTAATCACATCAATGGTTTTTTTACATTACCGCTGCATTGTTCGTTAGCTGTCTTGCTATGCCATGGCAACTAAACATTTTTTTTTTTAAAAATATATAAAACAAGCCGAATTCATACTTAATCTTATAGAGCTTTAAGCTGTGTAGGGGCTCATTATGCTATCAAATAAGTACAGAGAAAATCATGTCAAAACGGGAAAAGAATGTAATAGTACCTGGTGAAATGGAAAAATTCTTGCCGGTCGTCTGATACGAAAAAGTTTGAGAATCACTGGCTTACAATTCATTTAATTTATTTAATATCTTTTACATATCTTCACTCATGTTACGATAATACAATGTAGACCTACACTAAATAAATACTTAAATGACAAAAAAGTGATTTGAAACATTCTTATTTTCAAATAGAAAATATTTTTTGTTCTTTTTTTTTAAGGGGGGGGGGTCAAAGTTTTGTGACGTACTTTTTGAGGGGGGTCGACGATTTTGTGACGACGCATGACGTAGGGGGGAAGGGGTAAAAAATAGGCCAAAATCGCGTGACGTCATTTATGGACGGCCCCTAAGGTTTTAAAATATAACTAGTCCTGCATTCTTTTAAATGTCGATAAAGTGTTGGGTTTCCTGTTTTTTTTTCAAGCAACCCATACTACGCCCGAATTCCGGACGGGAAGAACGAAAATTTGTATGTTTGTTCTTGAGTTCTTGCCATTAAATTCACAAAGTGCATTTTATCAAGTCTTAGCTTCATTAATTTACTAATATAAAATTAATTGTCAATTAATAAAGCTTTAATGTATTGTTTTGATTATAATTACACACTTTGTTTGTGTATCGTGTATTTTACTGAAGATAGAATCGCTAACTTAAAAAATAAAGGCTAATGCTTAATACAACTTAACAACCCTCAGATAGACATAAAGATAAGAACAACTTTCTTATTTCGTATGCAAGAACACATACACGTTTTCTTTCTTCTCGTCCGGTATTCGGGCGTGGAATGGGTTGCCTGAAGAAAACAGGAAAGCCAGCTCTTTATCATAATTTAAGACCCTAATAAGAGTACATGACTAAACACAAATCATCCATAAACGTAGGACGCAATAATCTTCTGTACGTAAGGCCGGAAGGAGCGTCTGTAACATATAAGATAAGACAATTCTAGTGTGCTGATATAAGTATAATTAAGAAAGCTCTTACTAATAGTCTTAAGTATAGATAAACGTGTGCTATATCAAATTATCATTATAATATTATTTATACTATATAGTTTTGTCATAAATATTATAGTTGTTGGTCTGACATATAACACTGTAACACTAAGAGTACTAAGACTAAGAGTACTAGGACGGTAAAAAAAACCAAAACAAACAGAACGACGAGCCTTTAAAAAGTATACTTTTAGCTGTCAATACCAAATTGTTCTTTGTATTGCAAATAAAATGTCCTAATTATGACAAAACTATCATAGCTATTTTAAGCATAATTGTGTTTGTGTTGTATTTTTCCTGGACGCTCCGTAGTTTAAGGATGAGTGTCGGATGACGTCAACATTATATTTCCCCCACAATGCTAAGCGAATCCAAAATGGCTTTCGCATGAACTAAAACAAACATTCCTGTGGACCTATACAATCGCAAGCAATCGAGGTTAGACTGAGAACGTTTTATCATCTTGCTTTTATATATACGCCACGCAATTTTCAATATAAGCGTTCAATTTATTATTTTGTTTACTGTATTTTCGCAAATAGTTGATATATTAACTCCCGCCATGACAAAGAAATCCACGTTCATAGTGTTTACTAGCTGGGAGAAATTATAACCCAGAATCTCTTTCGTTTTTATCCTTAGTTTACAGAGCATGCGATAGATACATTTTAGATGCCGGTTCCAAGCATGAATCCATCTTCTTGGGAGGGCGGCCAGGCTATGCTGAACCAGCGGGATATGTCAGGAATGAGGCAAAACCAAGGCACTCGATCACAGGATGATGCTAATGTTGGATATTTGTACCAGAGAAGTCACAGTGATGTTCCAATGGGAGGTGGCTTTCCCCATAAACGATGGGCCCTTGGAGATGACAGTATTCTTGAACAGGTGTTTAAAAAAATATATATTAAAAAACATAGCTTGAAAACCTGTAACAAAAAATTGATAAAAATGTATTGAGTAGGCCTTTTGACTATTGATCAGTATTGTTACTTGTACTGTGCCAGGCAGGCACTGTTGTCATAACTAACACAGTTTCAGAGACATCAGAGTTAAAGTTTTCAATACAAAATTTAAGACATTAGACAAAAATTAAATGTTTTGTGTGTAGACAAAAATTAAATGTTTTGTGTGTTTCCTTTTATCCAACAATAAAGTGCCAACATACTTGTATACTTAACTTAACTCTTAAAGTGATATTAAAGTCGCATAAGGTTTTCAATAAACTTCCGCCTCATTCCCGTAAGGATTTCCCGTATTACGATCAACTGGTTATGAAATTTAAAAAATTGTGTTAAATCCATTCATAATATTATTGTCATACTAACTTCATTTCTTAGGATAAGAATGGTTATTTTTACGCATCCAAAACACTGTTTTGAGTTAAATACTATATTTACCTGTAGTTAATTTTAATAATAAAGCATAGGAAAATCGCTTCTTCTTCTTCAAAAAAAACCCAGTAAAAACTACCAAAAAACATTGCGAATCGAGCGATAACAATACCCTTCGGAAGTTGAATACTTCGTTTTACAAGCATTGAATCATTGAAGAGTTTTTAAGTTTTTACTTTCCGAGATCTCATTTCTAACGAGAGTGGTATCTAGGGACGCTTTAAGGATAGAAGGCGGAGGCGCATTACAATGCCTTGCGACCTATAAGAGTTAAATACACTTGGGGATTAAAAATTTTTAAAAAGTATTAGAAGTAGGCAGCGCTGTTAGTTCTTTTTTTTTCTTTAAAAAGGGTACCGGATCAAAACCTGAAAAAAGCAGTAAGACCTAACAATCCAGACGGTAACATAAAAAATATCTGAAAAAAAAGGTGCCAGAAAGCCATTCCAGTGCATTCCGCCACTAATAAAGCACTGGAAGTAGGTGCAGGTGTATGCTACACACTTGGTTTGCTAAAATTTTCTGTTTCCGGGCCAAAGATATACAAAAATCGTGGAGGTGCCTTAGCCCCAGATCAACTATTGGTAAGTGTGGCAATCAACGTTCCGCGAAGTATTCTATATTTTATTTTATTATTTTTTAAAGTCTACTGCCCATTTCAGAGTTGATAGTTCTTAATTATTTAAAATGAACCCTTTTACTACATAATTCAAGACATAATTGAGATATACTATCTGAAATAGTGCAATCAAAATTTAGGCTAGAAGTCACATAAAATTTTATTTTGTTGGAAATGTCAACTTAAGAGTCACTTTGAAGTGTTGTATCTAACTCTTAATGTGTTAAAGTGCAGTAATGCGCGCCTCGCGTTATTTTCAAAGCGCAACTAGGCGCATTTTGATAAAACTCTTTAGAAATGAAATTACAGGCAATAAAAACCTTTCAGTGTCTGAAAAAAGGTGTATTCGACTTCTGGAGAGGACGGGCATTTCTCTCGCTCGTGTTATCGCTCGATTTGCAAAGTTTTTTTGTAGTTTAAACTGGTTTTTTTTTGAAGATGCGATTTTGCTATACTTTATTACTAAAATAATACTACTAAACTACAGGTATAACTCAATACGATCTTTTGGATACATAAAATAACCATAACTTATCCTAAAAGATGAAGCCAGTATGACAATAATTATCTAAATGGATTTTACGCAATTTTTTAACTTTCATAACCAGTTGATCGCAATTCGGGAAATTCTTACGGGGCTGAGGCGGAAGTTTTCCGAAAACCTTATAGCACATTAAGAATTAAAGATAAAGATAATAATTGAGAACTGTCAACTTTGAAACAAGAAATAGACTAAGAATTAAATAAAATATAGAATACTTCCTGACGTCGATTGCAGTATTTACTAAGGTTGTTAAGACCGCTCGTTTTTGAGGACCGGCTAACCATTCAAAAAAAGACCGGTTAACCGCTCGTCCTTATATCCCTAATGTTTTGAGAACTATTAAGAGAATGTTGTCGCCTCGCGTCGTCTGATGGCATCAAAGCCCGCTTCCCCCCACTTGCGTTCAGCTCTTTCCGCATTGCCCTCAATTCATAGCATTTTTTTAAATCTAAAAAATTAACTAAACAGTGATGGTTAATTGTCTTTTTTATATTTTATTTTGAGGACTCGTAGTTCACCGGTCTAAATAAGAGGACAGGTTCAATCGTTCGTTAAAATTAGCGAAGTATTTTCATAAGTTTCAAAAACAAACGCCTCGCCCCGTCCCTTGTGGGTCTAAATAAGAGGACTGGTTCAATTGTTCGTTAAAGTTAGCGAGGTATTTTTCATTAGTTTAAAAAACCAACGCCTCGCCCCGTCCGTTTTGACGTCATGTTTACCTCTCTTGTGTGTGATGCCGGTCAAATCGCGTATTAAAATTAATAATATAATAAAATTATAAAGCTACGGAGTAAACGATGATAAAATGGAATTTATTTTTAAAAAACTTTTTATTTTTCAATCGTCAACTCCCAGAATAATTGAATTTTGCGGCGCACACGTTTCCCCTCCCCGTTTTTTCTGTTCAAATAGGGTTTGAGCCACACTCGCCGTACTATTAAAGTGGTAATCAAATGCCGTTGACTAGCAGGAAAACTGTCACTAAAAGACCGAACTCAAATTTGCGGGCCGATTATTCACCCGGTATCTTTGCTACGTCTTTCAAATACCTCTCGTAATATAGGGACATGTACTTCACTAAGCGGCGTGCGCCGATAAGTTTTTGAATGCCTGAACTGAAACAGACTATAAACAGGTGATCAGAAAATGCGGATAGGTCACGGGGTCATATGCTTTTATAGCTTTCTTTGTCTTTATAATAAACAGACTATAATTAATAAAAATAGAAACAGTTTCGGCCTTGACCGTTGTTGACATCAAACGCCACTGTATTAGATCTCGTACAGTCAAAGTCGCTCGACAGCTAATCAGCTGGATCTTGGTATCGCTTTTACTCACCGCGACAAAGCGAGAGAGAGAGAGGCGCGTTACCGCGTGTTGTTTTTTTCACTAATTTTTATTTACTACTTTAGGTTTTTTTTTTTTTTTTGGTTACACGGTCCTACGGTAGGCGGTTAACAGTTAGCAAGCTTAATTCTGAAATTATTATGGGGGAGGGGGTGAGTTGAGTCTCTATCGTATTAGTACCATGTATTTTTTTATTACTAAGGTGCATCCGCTCATCGCATACGCATCAGTCTACAGCTGAATCCCGCTAGTACTATTAGTTGTGAACTTCAGTGAAGCCAGGCTATAACACGTCATGTACGCACGCTTACAGCTAGGAGACTGAAGGCTTGAATGCCAACCTACTTGTCAGCTGGATCGTGGAATCGCTTTTACTCACTGACTAAGCGAGAGGCACGAGGCGCGTTACCGCTTGTGTTGTTTTTTTTTACTACGTTACCGCTAGTTTATTTATTATTTTTTTTTTCGTATTTGGTTAAGCCTACGGTCCTTAATAAAAAGGACTGATCCTGATCTGAGGACCGGTTAACCGTTAACAAGCTTAGTATTTACTAAGGTTGTTAAGACCGCTCGTTTTTGAGGACCGACTAACCGTTCAAAACAAGACCGGTTAACCGCTCGTCCTTATATCCCTAATGTTTTGAGACCCATTTGAGAACTAACAAGAGAATGTTGTCGCCTGGCGTCGTCTGATGGCATCAAAGCCCGCTTCCCCCCGCTTGCGTTCAGCTCTTTCCGCATTGCCCTCAATTCAAAGCATTTTTTTTTAAAAGCAAAAAATTAACTAAACATTGGTGGTTAATTTTTTTTTTTTTTTTTTTTTTTTTAGGACTCGTAGTTAACCGGTCTAAATAAGAGGACAGGTTCAATCGTTCGTTTAAGTTAGCGAGGTATTTTTCATTAGTTTAAAAAACCAACGCCTTGCCCCATCCGTTGTGACGTCATGTTTACCTCTCCTGTGTGTGATGCCGATCAACTCCGTGCTAAAATTAATAAAATACTAAAATTATAAAGCTACGGAGTAAACAAGGATAAAATGGAATTTTTGCGACGCGCACATTCCCTCCCCGTTTTTTTTTTCTGTTCAAATAGGGTTTGAGCTACACTCGGCGTACTATTAATGTGGTAATCAAATGCCTTTGACTAGCAAGGAAACTGTCACTAAAAGACCTAACTCGAATTTGTGGCCGATTAATCGCCCAGTATCTTTGCTACGTCTTTCAAATACCTATTGTAATATAGTACTTCACTAAGCGGCGTGCGCCGATAAGTTTTTGAATGCCTGAAACAGACTTATAAACCGGTGATCAGAAAATGCGGATAGGTCACGGGGTCATATGCTTTTATAGCTTTCTTTGTCTTTATAAGAAACGCTAGCTAACGCGCCTCTCCCTCTCGCTTTGTCACAGTGAGTAAAAGCAATACCACGATCCAGCTGACAAGTGGGTTGGCATTCAAGCCTTCAGTCTCCTAGCTGTAAGCGTGAGTACATGACACGTTATAGCCTTGCTTCACTAAGTACACAACTAATAGTACTAGCTACTGCTAAGGAATGATTTTAAAAAAAAAATAATTAAATTGCTTCATTGTCGAGGCACTGTAACTGTACGAGAGCTAACACAGTTGGCGTTTGATGTCAACATCGGTCAAGGCTCAGGCTGTTTCTATTTATATTAATTATAGTTTCTTATAACAACAAAGAAAGCTATAAAAGCATATGACCCCGTTACCTATCGGCATTTTCTGATCACCGGTTTATAGTCTGTTTCAGGAATTCAAAAAACTATCGGCGCACGCCGCCTAGTCAAGTACATGTACCTATATTACGATAGGTATTTGAAAGACGTAGCAAAGATACCGGGTGAATAATCGGCCCGCAAATTTGAGTTCGGTCTTTTAGTGACAGTTTTCCTGCTAGTCAACGGCATTTGATTACCACTTTAATAGTACGGCGAGTGTGGCTCAAACCCTATTTGAACAGAAAAAACGGGGAGGGGAAACGTGTGCGCCGCAAAATTCAATTATTCTGGGAGTTGACGATTGAAAAATAAAAAGTTTTTTAAAAATAAATTCCATTTTATCATCGTTTACTCCGTAGCTTTATAATTTTATTATATTATTAATTTTAATACGCGATTTGACCGGCATCACACACAAGAGAGGTAAACATGACGTCACAATGGACGGGGCGAGGCGTTGGTTTTTGAAACTAATGAAAAATACCTCGCTAACTTTAACGAACGATTGAACCAGTGCTCTTATTTGGACAGGTGAACGAGTCCTCAAAATAAAATATAAAAAAAGACAATTAACCATCACTGTTTAATTAATTGTTTGGATTTTTAAAAAAAATGCGTTGAATTGAGGGCAATGCGGTAAGAGCTGAACGCAAGCGGGGGAAGCGGGCTTTGATGCCATCAGACGACGCCAGGCGACTACATTCTCTTGTTAGTTCTCAAAACATAAGGGATATAAGGACGAGCGATTAACAGGTCTTTTTTTGAACAGTTAGCCGGAAAAAACGAGCGGTCTTAACAACCTTACTACGGACTACATCTCATAATTCTGTAGGCCTATTCTATTTTGGTTTTTAAAATTTTGATATTAAATATTATTTTGAAATGGACATGGAATGCCTTTGCCAACCCAATTCATATCCCATGCTTTCTGGGTGTCATTTTATTGAATTACAATTGCACCTTTGTCAGAGTAAGAGAAATGTCTCTTGAGTCTCAAACATTATTTTGATTCAAAAGTTACTTGGTGTGAAAGAACCTTAATATTTGGTATGATTCATGATGATGAAGCCATGGCCATTACTAGTTGCTGGTGCCTGAACTTTATAAAAAATCTTTTTGAAATAGCAATCAATTAGTTTATTATCCGGAGTTCATTTTTCATTGAGTCAAATAATCAAATCGTAATACAATCATTAAATTTAGTTAAACCTATTTGTTATACAATATAAAAACACAACTTATACAAAATATTTATTGATGATTTTTATAATCTCACCTGCCTTTCTTTATGCTTTCACAGCCTTTATTTCATTAATTTCCATTAAAGCCCCCACTCTCATGCACTTGGATATCGATAGGAAATCCCATAAAAATTGGTATTGTAATTTCGTTGAGAAAATGGCATCCTTCACTTTTTAATGAACTGAACACGTCCGTTTTTTAATGTTATGGCCGATTATTGGTGCCATTATAAATTCAACATCCGCCCATTTGAGGAGTAGACATGTTGCTGATGCCATTGAAATTTTTAAAAAATAAAAATTTCACAGTTTTTACTTAACAACTTGATGGTCAATATACATCAACTTCATTAAGATATAACTTTTTTTAAAATAATGAGGTGTGTACAATAGGCCTGTCAACAGGTACCTGGGTACCCGTTGCCATGTGATTGCCTGGGTAGTAAAAATCCCTTCTGTTACCCGTGAAAATGAACTTCAATGACCATATTAACGGAGGCCAAACTTCGGCACCCATTTGGCTTTTTAAAAAATATTGTGTTTCGCGATATCAAATGAAAATGTTTGTCTGAGAAAATTGCTGTGAATCACATCTAAGGAGCAATATCTGTCAACGGGAAATGTATTTTGATACATCTTTTTCCTCTCAACGTGAAACAGAAATCGCAAACACAAAATGGTTTTGGCGCTTTAAAAGAATCATATAAGGAAAACAAAAGTCCTCTGCCAAAAATAATGATGTTAGAGATAAAAGCGGCTGTTTGTTATTTAAAAAGCGGCTGTTTGTTATTTAAAAAAAATTATTTTGACAGTAACTTTGCTTTGAAATGCGGCGATTGATACTAGCTAATGTTGTATATCTACCCCTCTCTCCTCCCTTCATTCATATAACCTACACCCCTTACATTCGCTTGTGTTTATTAACACGTGTTGACCAAGGAAAACTGATGTACAAGGTTGTCAGTATTTAAAGTTAATAAATTAATTAGTTACTAACAATTTCAAATGGGTAAGTCGTCGGCCGTGGGGAGGGTCTGCATAGAGATAAATGAGGCCGTGTTTGATTTTGTTAATAAAAACGTGCCTGATTCTGATGCACATAAATTAAAATATTAAAGTGAAAACTCATTACACCTATTTTGCACTTTTCATCTGAACTGAAACCAATAACAGATGGGTTAAGTATTTGGTATCTTATCATAAAACAATAAATATGCGAGATGCAAAGGGGGATTTATTGACCTGCTAGGTCAAGTCTTCAGCGGGTGGGATTATTACCATACATAGACATTTAAATGCCTTAACACTTAATATAGGTCAATTACATTTTAAATAACATTTAACAGAATTGATGTCCTTACTTACATCCTCCTCTAAGAAATATAATTGATAAAATAAATCAGTCATTTATTGATATTTTTCTTAACGGTAATCATTTATTTCAAAAACTACTTTTAAATTTAGTAAAAATTTTTGAATGTGATAGTTATACTCATATTCTCTTGCATTTAAAAATAATCTTGGTTACAATATACCAAGTTAAGGTCATGTACATTTACAATTTAATTATTTTCAATTAAAAAAAAAATAAATCTATAAAATTAAGTAACCAAAGGTTTTTAAAAAAAATTAATGAAAAATGCTCCCAAGTATGTTTTAGTATTATCTTATGTATTATGAGCAACAAACCCCGTCCAAGGACGTTCTGCCGTTGCTTTGGTGGCATGTTGTACCTCCCCTCCAAATGCAGTCTCGACCGGCCATAAATGTGCATTACGTCAAAGATACTATTCATTATAGTTATAATAAATAACACTTAAAAACAAAGTTTTTGACTAAAAATCTCAACGCATACCGCTCATTTTTGGTTATTGTTTTTTTACTTTTTATATATTTGTTTCTAAACTTAATAATATAATTTGATTAAAAAAATTCCTTAATACACTGATATCTGGATACTATTCAGATCTGCGATAATTGTCTGCCAAATCCATATTGTGGCGAATTCTTGATATCCAGTCCGGATATCCGATTGTCCTCTAGTTTATTACAACAGGAATATCATTTAATTATATGTGTTTATAATAACTCTGTATTAGAAATATTTGACTTGGGCCATCGCTTTCCATGTAAAATTCACAAACGAATTACAGAATAAGAATTTTAATTAATTAATAACAAAATATGTATCACAACAGAATTTAACAAAATTCACAACTTTATTTACACATTTAAAAAATAATACCCTTGCATTGTGTGATGATTGTAATGAAACCTTTTTACATATCTATCAAATAAATGAATAACCCGTAAACAAATTTTTTTCCAAAGAGCCGACAGATGACTAGTGTACAAGATTTAGAGAGACAATTTCAAGGATTGGCTGTAGCTCAAGGTCCTGGTAGACATGAAGTAAGGATGGGTAATCCCAATTATTTAAATTTAGGCACATTTGCATGTATATAAATATATTTTTTAAAAAGGAATAAGTCTATAAAATTTCACAATTTTACTATTTAATATTGATTCCATCTTTTCAATGAGGGACATTTTTTTATTTTTGTATGAAAAAATTCAAATCCATAGGCGGGTTGTTATATTTATATGTATATCTATCTATCCATATATATATATATATATATATATATATATAAACGCTGTTATTAATTTAAATTTAATCGTTAACTTTTGAAAAATTACCAAATAATTAATCGATAACTTTGATTAAAACTGAAAATGAGATATATGACATCATTAAACTGAAAATTTCATAAATCATAAAATGCCCCTAACTTTATTATTTAATAAAATAAATATATTATTTCTAGGAAATATAAGTATAAGTCATAAGTAGTTGAATGAAATGTCAATGAATTTTACTTTCTTATTGTTAAGTAAAAACAATGTTTATTTTTTATATAATTTTCCTCCTAAAGACTGCTTATTTTAAAGCTTACTCTTTAAAAATCTTTTCTTTAATTTTAATCCCCATTTTATCGATTACAATAATTTTAATCAATAAAACGTTTGACAGATCAATCGAGAAATTAATCGTTAATTTCCGCAGCCCTATATATATATATATATATATTTATATATACACACATACATATAATCTCTCTTCCTAACCTAGATGGGGCATCAGTCAAAAAAATTGTGGGATGATGATATGCATAAAGGTAGTGATGGACAGCATAAGATGTTTCATCATGGTTGGACAACAAGAGATGATACATGGACTTACTCTGAACCGTCCAACCAGGTTGGTGTAAATATGGTTGAGTATGTTCTCGGGGGATCACCTAACAAAATGGAGGCCGGTGGACTGGGCAGGATTAAACCTTTTGTAAGTTGAATTTTTTTTTTTTTTAATCTTATTTAAGAAATGTTAAAGGGTCCAAACTATTATTTGAATCTGTGCTAAAATATCCTGTCTGTGCTGTTTAAAAATTTAAATTAACATTTTCTAAGTTAGAACTTTATTAAAATTGCTTGCATGAAGTAATGAATGATGTGCTCTGTGATGTTGCGAAGACGCAGTATCCTCACCATCAGGTACCACAGCAGGACGGTGGGGAAGAAAAGAAGAGCAAGACCCCATCTCCATTTGAAGATGGACAAGGTGACGACGGAAAGGATGGCATGCAAGCTAATGGTATGATGTCAAATGGCCTTGACGAGGGAGGTTACAGGTGCGATAAAAAAATTTTTTTGAGTTATTATTTTATTTATAATAATAATAAATTGATAATTTAAGTTGTTATGTACCCCAGTAAGGAATTGCAGTGCATTACTTAACGTTTAAAGTGCCATAGTGTTTTTGGTAAACTTCCGCCTCGTCCCGTAAGTATTTCCCTTATTGTGATCAACTGGTTATGAAATTTAAAATATTGCAGAAAATGTATTTATATTATTATTGTCATACAGAGCCTATCTTTTAGAATAAGAATGGTTATTTTACGTATCAAAAGACTGTCTTGAGTTTAATACTAATTTTACCTGTAGTACTATTAATTTTTTTTTGAAAAAGTATGGCAAAATCACATTTAAAAAAAAACGTAAGTACTACCACAAAACTCGTGAACAGAGCAAAAAACACGTGCGAAGACAATCGCCACCATTTCTGAAAGTCGAATATATCTTCTTTCACGCACTGAAGAGTTTTTACTTTGTCATTTCATTTCTAAAGAGAGCGCTAAAGGGGGGTGTTTTACAGCTCTGTCAAATCAAACGTTAAACATTACATGCAAAAAGTATTATATTAATGCATTCAATAAACAATCGTATTCTAACAACCGCATAAATTACAGTATGGAAACATAAGCTACGTTTATCATTCAAGTAAGTAAAGTTTGAAGAGATGAGTCATTCGTGCTGTCTTGAAAGCCTTAGTTGGAATTCTGTGGTTGTGTAATGGTAGAGAATTTCACTGTCTGGCGGCACAAAAAGAGGAAGATCTTTTCCTAAATGTTTTAGTGTTTGTCTTGGGAACAGAGATGATAGGGGTGTCTGCAGAAGAGTGCAGCTGACAAATAATAATAATATATATCACTTAGTAAAATTTTAACATATACTATCCATATAGTGGATGGATTTATGTTTATTTAGTTGAAGTCATGCTAAAGCTATAAGCAAAGATAAATATGGCTGATTATAGTTATTTCCCAGTCGTATAATCATAAAGTTATTTATTATTTTTATATTGTATATTGTAATGTAACTGATCATCACATGTAAAAGGTTTCTTGCTGGCATTGCCAATAGAGTTGTTTTGGTTACATACTTTAATCATTTTTAAAGTAATTCTTTGTTAAAATTCTGGCTTTGATTAGAGTGCTATCATTTTTAGCTGTGATTAAATGTTTTGAAATTTAAGAAAGTTACTTAATTATTTGTATCAGTTAAAAATTTGCTCAATTGAAATTTCTATAATCATTTATAACCAAAGTAGAGGAAGCAGACAAACCTCTCCTGCTGATGAAGAAAGACAAGGCCCTGTTGGAATATCTATGGACCAGCAAAAAATGCATCTACGTGATGGTGGTGACTTTCTTGACAATGGGCAACCTCCTGTTGGCTTTGGGTTGGATCAGCACCATCACCAGTTTGAGCAAGTTGGCATGGATCATCTTCAGTATGGAGGTGATTTTGGAAGTCAACTGGTGCCTAATATGGATAGTCCTAATAACTATGGCATGGATTACAGCCAGGTATTTTTTAAGATTAGATTTTAAAAAATCTTTTGCATTTGTGGTTAGTATGTGTTTCTTCAAAATTAAATAAGTTTTTTAGACTCATGCAAGAAGTTAATTACAGAAGTATATTATACATTGAAACAAAGATATTATTGATATTGGTAACAATTATTGCTTGCACAAAACTGTTCGACACATTTTTTTGTTTCAATGTTTTCCTTCAGCGACAAATTATAGTGTTGGTTGTAACATTTTGCTGTCATGGTTTTCAACTAATTTAGACTGTTCATTATCAGCAGATGCTACAAAGACAGCAACAGCCAATAGCAATGTTGGCTCCACAACAGCCCTATGGTATTCCAGGACAACAGCCAATAGGTATGATTCCTGAATCAGTTTGTGGCCTTTCTTTTTATCCCATTTAAAAGTTTTTCCCCCACAAGATTTGGGTACCCTTCCTCCTTGCTTTGTATTTTAAATATTTTTCACATAAGTAATAAAACATTTATAACATCAGCTTGTCATTTTCCCATTCACTTATTTTTTTTTAATGTTTAAAGTTAGCTGGATCCTTATGTTCATTGTCTTAGAGAATTTTTTTTTTCTATATATGTAAGTTTGGTCTAAATGTGATTAAAGATAATATGGCAAAAAACATAATAAATCTTGAGGATATTTTTTAAAGCCACTTGTTTAAGGGAACTATAAATATATAATTTCAGATCAAAATTGTTTGTTTGTTTATGAACAAAAATCATCTCCTGAAATTAAAATCACTTAAGTTTACCTATCTAACCTATTTATCATATTTTTTTCTCAATGTTTGTAAATGTTCTTCACAAGTGGCTCTAAATCTAAAATGCACTGGCTATTTATGTTTGGGTATACATTTTTGTTAAAGGTGTTGTATGTAAAAATTTATTTTTCTACTTTGAATGGTTTGAATGTGTAGAATGAAATAATTATTAAATAGAACATTTCATTAAAAATTCTGCTAAACGTTAAAAGCTTGAGGTCATTATATAAAAGACAGAAATCATTAGGGGCTGATTTATAGGTTTTGGGTATCTTCCTTTCACACTGTCTTAATGTTTTAAAATATTTTCAATATCCGTAACTTTAAAAGTAAAAAGTGTTCTAGCTTTAAAAAATATCTTTTAGGAACTAAATATCTTTTAAGAACAATGCTATTATTTTAGAAAAATAAAATGGCTTTTGATAAATGTTTGCCAGGAGGCAAGCATAATTTTAATTTTTAATTTTAAAAAATCAATACATGAATAATTTCTAGGGCGTAAACTTATTTAGTTTTCAAGAATTAAAATATTTTTTCTGTTTTATTTGTGCATGGCTTTTAAGTGTGTGCTTGGTTCTCTTATATTGATCTTCCTTCAGGGGTGGCAGGCCCAAATCCTATCACGCAAGGACCATACGTACTAGCCCAGGACCCGTATGCGGCGGCGGGCGTTCCGTTCGCAGGTCAGCACCCCACAACTAACCTTAACCCAATTCCACCTCCTCAATCCTGTCATCTTGCAACTTCCCCTAAAGAAGTTTGACTACTTTTTATTCTAGTCATCCAACTTCTAATCTTTCTTTTCCAATTCATTCCATAATTCTTTTGCTAGTATTACTTTTATGTATATATTTTAGGTATGTTATCATTTTTCTTATTTTTGTTTTGTTTTTAAAATATATTGTAAATAGTTGATTTCAATAAGTTGTAAGGTTATTTAAAATACAATCAACAGGGTATCTTTCTTCTCTATAGGTCTAAAGAGAAGAGCTTTTTATATTGAATTTTAAAACTAATTAATACCTAATTTTATCAATAATTTTTTATTTATTCACTTAACTAATTTTCCTATATCATTTTTAATTTCATTAACCATGGGATGTTGCTTTTTTTAATGCCCTCATTTTGTGCCTTGGCTCTGCAACTTTTTCTGCTATAGAAATATACCTACATTGTAATTTCCAATATTTTTGTAATTAAGTAGTATAATATACTGGTTTAAATTGAAGATAATTAAAATTGCTATTAGATTAGATGCTAGAATTAGAATATACATTATTTTAAAATAAAATGCCATTTCATCTTAATGATGCAAAAAAAAAAAAAATTGTAAATGAACTTCTGAAATACCCCTTCTCCCTGATTTTTTTTCTTTATTTCTACCACAGTTTATTTTATTCTGCATTTTCAGTGTTCTGTGTCATTTTTCACCCTAAATAGTTTTTTTTAGATGTTAATCAGTTTTGTCTCTACTGTTTCTATTTTCTTTTGCAAGAGCTTATAGAACTGGAGCAATATTTCCTCCCTGACATCAGTTATATTGCTAATCATTTATGACAGTAATACAGATGTTTGGCGGTGTAACAAACATAGACTCTAAAAATACTTGCTGATGGATTAAAAACATTTTTATTCTAACAACAAAATAAAGCTTAACTTAAATGAACAGTTATCACCTGAACAGTGAGAGGGGGGGAGGTGGGGGAATCAAAACAACTCACTTGTAAAAATAGAAAAAAGCATGAACTCAGTGTTAAAAAGGTACTCATGTCACAGTACAAAAACCTGGCCAATGTGTAGTTACAATTATATTAGAGTGAATATTTAGACTAGTGTTTATTTCACAGTTAGCATTTTTTGTTCAACTTTTCAGTCTTTACTAAACTATCTTTTGTGACAATAACTTGCAAGGATTAACATGGATGTTGATATTTCCCATGTGCCAGAGAAAGAATGTTCAAATGTTTCTAGTGCACAAGCCTCTGTTAATAAATCATTAGTTGTTTATGAACATTCAATGGACACTAAATTTTCTAATGCATCAAGGGATTTAAAATTTGAAAATTCTAATAGATCTGAAATTATCTTGGAGAAAAACAGCATGTCTTTTGGTACATTAGCTCAGGAAGACAAATCTCATCTTGAAATGAACTGTCCTGGGTCCAATGAACCTTCAAACATGGTATTCTTGAATGGTGCTAATGAGCAAGAAACTATTTGTCTAAAAGGAATAATCCAGATACAATGTCATGATTGTATACAGGAAAGTGGCTTAACTAAAAGTAAAATTCAGGAAATCATTATTGAAGAGTATACACATCAAATTAGTGAGCTTGAAAATAAAATAGAATCTTGCTCTAATAATTCAAAAGGAAGTATGCCTGAAAAGGATTTAGCTCTTTTTGATCCTGGTGACGGTGTGTTGCCAGAACACTGCACAGATATCTTGGAGGGTGACATACATAATATCAGATATCTGTCAAGGGTTGCTTGCAGCAACTTATTTCTAAATGAGACACCTCTATGTTATGAAGAAGGGAGAGGGGAGTCTGTAAGTGGTGATACAGGAGTTGGTTCCTTATCACCACCCGTGTCCCCTGGAACAAATTTATTTAACCCGACCAGTTCAGCATTACAGCTAAAATCAAGTTATAACAAATTGTTTCCATCTATTGTTGAGGACAATTTAATGGATCAAAAAAGAACAGAGAGTACTTCAACTGATTTATTTGAATCTTTAAATAATAAAGCTGGTCAAGAAATTCATACATTTGAGAATAGTTTAACCAATGCTTCCAGTTTCAAAAATATCTTCATAGCAACTGATGCAAAGTTGACCTGTGAAATAAATCATCCCTCAATTGGAAATTCACCTATAAAAATATCTTCTGTGGATCTACTTGAAAACAATACTAATGGCATGGATCCTTTGGTCAAAGCTATAAATGTAGATTCCCCTACTAAACCATTAGGAGACATCATTTCTTCTGCAGGAAATAGTGATGTGAATCCATTAGAAGTTAAAATTATAGAACCAGCTTTACAAACTATCTTTAAATATTGTCCGGATTCAGCATATAATGTGGGTTCTCAGACATTAAATACCAATAATGTGGATTCTGCTCTGTTAAAAAATTTGGATTCAACTGTGCTAAAGTCCAACAGTGATATTGATTTAACCATTAAGTCCACAAGTGATGTGGATTCAACAAAGTCCACCACACATATTGATTCAACAAAAAAGTCCACCACATGTATTGATTTAACTAAAAAGTCTACAAGTGAAATGAATTCAACTGGAAAGTTAACCAGAGATATTGATCCAACTGGAAAGTTAACCAGAGATATTGATTCAACAGGAAAATATACAAGTGATACAGATTCAACTGGAAAGTGTAATTGTGATCTGGATCTACAGATAGATGATGTTGAATCACCTTTGATAAGTGATCTTTGTACATCTTTAGCCTCATCAACCTTATTTTCAACCTGCAAAGATCCTTTCTACCACATTGGTAATTTTTTGGAGAAATTGGGAAAAGAGCCAGAGGATATACAGCAAAAATTGTGGGACTTTCTTACAGAAGTTGTGAAGTCAGGGTTGCAACCTTCGTCACCAGGCTCAACAAATGTTGAACCATTAAATGAAGAAATATCTTCTAAAATAACTGATAATGATTCTTGGATAGATAATAGAGCACAAAGGGTCTCTTGTGGCAACAGCTCAGATTTTTCTAAAGGATTAGACTCAACAATTAAAAAGAAACCACTTGTTAAAAAAATACTGTCTGCTGGTCAATCAAATGTTTCATCATCAAATTTTAACAAAGAAAACAGTTTTAAAAATCTAAAGGCAACAACAGATCACAGCAATGCGGGACAGGAAGGTCACACTTCTCTACCTAATTTAGCTGTGAATAATGCATGTCTATGGACACCTCTACTCCAGTGTACAGGTTTTGAGCACAATTACAAATTAACCCTGTCTATGCTTCGAGAAAAATTGTTAAAGAAAATCAGCATCGAGTCAGCTCTTGATTCTACAAGATTTAATAATTGCTATATAAATAATTTAGGGCTGTTTGAGAACTGTCCATGTTTTAGTCAGCCATTACAACCTTTTGGTTGTCTCGGTTCCAGTTATGGATCTGCAGACTTTCCTGGTCAACAAAAGTCAGTTTTGGAAGACCAAATGTCTCTGTATGATCCTAGCATTGTCAAATCTAAAGTTCTGTTATCCAATGATGTGACATTCAACTTTGATGCAATGAAGAAACTTTTGGCCATGGATCAGAATTGTATGCTATTTAAAAAAAATTTTTTTTTATAATATATATATAATATATAATGTTAGCTCTAATTTAACTTTCATTTTTATCTGGAACATCCTTTTACATTTATTACTAACAAAAGCAATCTATGAACATTTATTTTTGTATTTGTAAATATTTAGGTCATTTTAAATTGCATATTGCATGAGTTACCACTAGTGTCTTGGTAGATCTCTAACAAAAGATTTAAAATTTTT
The DNA here is from genome assembly GCA_002072015.1 of Radix auricularia. NCBI lineage: Eukaryota > Metazoa > Mollusca > Gastropoda > Lymnaeidae > Radix > Radix auricularia. Next base: position 695,973 of record MUZC01000205.1, on the reverse strand, counting down.
GAACAGTACCCTTTTGAAATGAATTTTTCAATAAATATTTAAAAATATAATTTCAGAGAAATTAAAAGTTAGATTAAAGACAGGTGTGTTTTGTAACAAATTTCAGGCCCCTCAATGATGCACCAGTACTATCAGATCCCTATGATGTTTCCAACCGCAAACATCCCTAATCTCATTCAGGGACAGCAGACACAACAGACACTTCAGCAACAACAGCAGCAGCAGCAGCTGTTGCGGGGACAAGCAGGATCCCCAGCTCAGAATGATGGTTTTGGGTCTTCTGCCAGCCAGATGTCAAATCAAATGCAAAGTCAGTTTCTATATTTCGCTCTTTCGTATCTTTTTACCCCTTGCCGGGCAGAATTTTTGCAACTTTCTTTATGGAGATAATTTTTATTTCATTTATCACAGCTAGGTTTGCATGGATTAAAAATTCATATATTTGTTAGTGAACATTTTGGAATGGTATACAGAGCAAAATAGAGAATTCAGATTTATATTTTGACTTAAGCATCTAAATTTTATCCAAGAATGAACACCTTAACATTCATTATTTATTAAAAAGTGTACTCAAAATTAATAAATAGTAAAATCGCCCTTAAAAAAACGAGTGGCTATGTTGCTTTTAACGGCATTGGTAAATGAAAAACACGGTATGAGTTAGACTTAAAGGAAGTTAATAGCTGCTGTGTCCAGTAATTTTACATTTTTTGTGCAATAAATATGTCTGAAAAAAAGTATCCAGCCTTATTTGTAAATGATAGCAAATTATTTCTTCATTTCTTTAGAATTGCAAACCTATCTCATAATTGCAGATCAAGGCTATCAGCTAATGACCCCTGCATATGTTGATCAGAATGGACAGCTTTTTAATCCCAGACTTCTTGGTCCCCAAGTGAGGCTTGTGTCACCTGCTCCCCTCTTAGTAAATGCTGGAGGACAACAACAAGGTAATTAACTCTTAAAGTCGCAAAGCATCGTAATGCATCTCTTCCCGCTATCTGTAAAGCGTCGTAATGCATCTCTTCCCGCTATCCGTAAAGTGTCTTAAGGGGGTCAACTACCCTAAATTAAATTTTCTAAAGTACAGTCGAAACCGCTTAAGTCGACGGCGTCGGGGAATGAAAAATCGCATCGACATAACCGATGATCGAGTTAAAGCGAAAACCAATATGGCGGCAAAATATTAACATGCGCTTGAAATTTCTATATGTACGCGATGTGCGTTAATTAGTGATGGGACGATTAATCAGAATCGTATCGGAATGTCGGGACCCTATTTCTTCACGCTTTCTTAAGGTTGTTAAGACCGTTCGTTTTTAAAGACCATTTAAGTTTAAATATAACGCCGTTTTGCGGTGATTCCCAGATTGAGCGATACTGTGCCTTCGAAGCGACTTGCTTGATTTTCTTTACAAGCTACACAAATAAGTAGCCTACACATCCCCTCATTGTCCCCGAACCATTCTCTTCTGGACTCGGAATGGTCTATCGTGACCTATATATGACTCATAACAAAGAGAACTATCATGTTATATAAACGTTCACAAAAAAAATAGGTACTCCTTTTGAACTTTTGAACCTTCAACTTTGACATATTTTAATTAATTCTAACCAATAGTTAAATGGCTTTTGCACACGGCCACTTCTTATGAATGAAAAAATGAGAACAAAGCAGTAGTACAGTACATGTAATAGTCAAAATGAGGTTGAAGGATGAATGGTTGCCAATGACAACAAGTTTGGACACTGCACACGGTACATTTTATTATTCCATAGGATCCCCTCAGCTTACAATTCCTTCGGTAACTTGATGGTAATAGGACTAACCAACAACAATGGTTTGGGAGATTGAGAGTAAACTGTCTGTAGTCTGTTATATTATATATTTTAAAATCTGGGGAGCCTTGCTTACAGTAAGCAGCCTATGATTTTGGTATCGTCCCATCACTAGCGTTAATAAATGATAATGTTCATGCACGTGTTTTTGGAGTTTTTTTTAACACAACAGCATTGCCGTTATTTGTTTGATGAAGCTATCGGCATGCTATAAAATTGTACATACATGTTTGCTAACAACAGAAGGTATATGTGCACCAACTGACAGCAGAAATTTACAAATTTAAAATAAAAACCAACGTCGATTATCGATAAAAACTTTTAATTTTCTCCAACACATCACTGAAACTGGCGATTTAAGTTAGCAACACATGTCTCAGCGCAAGAGGGCTGTGTCGAAAACGTCACCAGCACACATAGCAAGCTGATCGCATTGCCATGGTACCAAAAACAACACAGAGGAAAAAGCAAGTGGGCTGTGACGTCACCAGCAGACACTGGTGAAACATTTTCAAAAGCTTGCGATTGGTCATGTGGATCGACTTAACCGATGTTAAGTGGCAAATTTGACCTTTTTTGTGCTCGTGTTATGAGGTTTCAGCGACTTAAAAAAATCGAATTAAACGACGAGAAAATACTAAGACAAATAGAGAATTTGGCGGTTCCAAAAAAAACCGTCGACTTAATGGGGTGGTCGACCTAAGCGAGCTCGGGGTAAGTGGGTTCCACTGTATTAACATTTTAACATGTTTAATGTTTTCATATGATGTATATGGACTTAAATAAACCTCATTAGGGGTAAAAATTAAATAATTTCCTAAAAATTTACTCCAGCGGAGCAAAAAGGGGGGTCGAGGATGAAAAATCATGGTGCAGGAGGAAGCATTTTATATAAAAGTTACATCAGGTACTGGCCTGACCTTTTGTTTTCAAATAGCCATAAGTGTGTCAAATGGAATGACAGAGAGACTTGAGCTAAAAGGAAAGAACTTTTTTTTTGCGACCTACTTGTTTTTCTCCGCAATTGTTTAGCATTTTCATTGAAATATGAACTTTGATAATTTTTTTTCCCCCTCCTGATCATTTTGAATCCAAATGGCTCTGTCATTCCGTTTTAAGACCATATTTAAACAAGTATTCCAAATTTTAAAGGATTTGACCACAGACTTTTTGAGAAAAATGAAAACTAAAATTCCATATCCATTAAAAATGTTTATTTTGAGAAAAGTAAAAAATAAACATTTATGTGAAGATACTAAATACTTTTGCATAATATAAACAAGAATAGTTAATCTTATCCAATACAAAAACCAATTAGCTTGTAAATAATCATAAAATTCAAGTCAAATAATAAATAATTAATTAATTTTAAGAAATTTACATCCACCTCCCACCCCAAAA
>MUZC01000205.1:657947-682063 GCA_002072015.1 Radix auricularia | reverse complement strand
TTTAATTTTTTTCCCCCCACTTTTTTACAGATTGAGACACCCCAATTTTTTTTTTCTAAACCCCCCCCCCCCCCCCCCCCCCATTGTCTCCAATCCTATCCCCACCCTACTAAGAAATAAACTTCTGCTATATTGTTTTTTTTATCATATTTCAATCATTGAACAATCTTCACTGTAATACAAAAATATATGCGAGGGGGGGATGGATCCACTGTGTAGGGGCATGTCCTGAAAAGTTAAGTTAATTAACTCTTAATGTGCTGTAAGGTTTTCTGAAAACTTCCGCCTCAGTACCGTAAAATTTCCTGAATTACAATCAACCGGTTACGAAATTAAAAAAATTGTGTAAAATCCATTAATATTATTGTCTTCCTGACGTCATTTTTTAGAATAAGAATGGTTATTTTATGTATCCGAAAGACCGTTTTGAGTTTAAAACTATTTTTACCTGTAGTTTAGTACTATTATTTTAGTAATAAAGTATAGCGAAATCGCATGTTCGAAAAAAAAAAAAAAATACGTAAAAACTTCGCGAATCGAGCGATAACACTAGCAAGGTAAACAGCCGCCATTGCCAGAAGTCGAAAACATAGTTTTTCACACACTGAAGAGTTTTTATTTTCTGTAATTTTGTTTCTAAAGAGAGTTCTATCGAGTCACACATTACCGCTCATTGGTAAAAAAAAAGTAAACCGCAGATTACGACGCTTTGGTACATTAAGAGTTACAACAGTTGGCAGCTACAGTTATCAACTAGAAATAACATGCTATGTCATCATAAGATTAGCGCCCCCCCCCCCTAAAAAAATCACCATAGCACCCCCTGCTCATTGTTTTTATACCACTGTACTACAGTAGTATTTCAATTTCATCACTTTCGCATCGTTGACTCATTACATCAACATTTGCATTTCCACAATATACAAAGCAGTAAAAGGCTAATGGTAGTAATAGTTGGCATAAAGATGAAAATTTTGAGGCATTTCGAACGTGTAACCCAGGTACCCATTATCCTGTTTAAAACTTTTTTGTTTCTGCATTTAAATTGACTTATAATCATTCCAGTAAATGATGATAACCTTACTGACACCTCTTATGAGATTTTAGTGATAAGCTGTAAATATTCTGAAGCTGGAATCGCTAAAAATTATTTTGCAAGAAAAAAATAAAAATACACAATCTTAATTTTCTGGATGAAGTTTTTAAATTCTTAAAGATAATAATAAAGATTTAATAAATATTTCATTAAATATTGGACAAACCTAGAAGAAATGAGTTAGATTTTAGACCTATCGTTAATGCAGATACACTTTGTAGAGTTACTGTTACTTTTGTATCATGCTTTTTTGGCTATTCTTTTCAAATATTCATTTCCGGTCGTCCCATCTTGGGCATAGGGCACAAACAAAGCCCCTAAGGCCTCTCAGTCCTGCGCCAGTGTCTCCTACCATCCCCAGCTGTGTCCACTTTTCGATCGTGTAACCCAGGTACCCATTCAAATTTTGGATGGGTACCCGGGCAGCATTTTTCTATAATATTGACAACCCTACACACAACCAGAAAATCTAAGTTAATAAAGCCAGACCAAATATTTCATACATCTAAAGTCTTAAAATCATTTTACAACTTTTCCCTAATTCTAATAACTACAGCTGTATTTACTTAAAACAAATTTTTAAAATAAGAATGTTACGTATCAAAAATTAATAATAAAATTTGAGTATTAGTAGCTGTATTAAGTAAACAAAAAGTACATTTTTTGTAGGTAATTGGTGGGCCCACAAAATTCACTTGGTGGATCATATGCAGCCTGCTCTTAGCTTTTGTCAATTATATATGTTATATTTATTGTGCATTTTTGAACTAATATTGAGTAACAAAACTAATTTTATTTTGGTCTTTTTTTAAAGTAATGTGGAGGAAAAAACAGCATTTTCCTGTTGAAACTTTTTTGTTTCTGCATTTAAATTGACTTATAATCATTCCAGTAAATGATGATAACCTCACTGACACCTCTTATGAGATTTTTGTGATAAGCTGTAAATATTCTGAAGCTGGAATCGCTAAAAATTATTTTGCAAGAAAAAAATAATACACAATCTTAATTTTTCTGGATAAATTTTTTTATTCTTATTAAAAATAATAATAAAGATTTAATAAATATTTCAGTAAACATTGGACAAACCAATAAGAAACGAGTTAGATTTTAGACCTATCGTTAATGAAGATACACTTTGTAGAATTACTGTTACTTTTGTATTATGCTTATTTGGCTATTCTTTTCAATATTCATTACCTGTCGTCCCATCTAGGGCATAGGCCACAAACAAAGCCCCTAAGGCATCTTGTTCCTGCGCCAGTGTCTCCTACCGTCCCCAGCTGTGTCCACTTTTTTGCAATCGCAAAATCTTATGTCCTTAAATATTAGTTTTCATCTTAAAAATATTCAGGATTAATAGTGCTTTCTCCTATGAACCATTATTCAAATCTCATTTGTTTAATCAAATAAATCAAACTTTTCATGGCTTACTATCTTATAAAATATTTACCTTAATTTCAGTGATGACTTTCGAGAGAACTTTCTTCAATCATTAATTTGTCAATCATTCATGTTGTAATATATTTATTGTGCATTTGAACTTGTTTGTTTTCTTAGCTATTGAACTAAAATTACTTCTATGTAATCTAGAATGTTTTCACTTTAAAAAAAGTAGGAAATTCTTTGTTTAAAAGTGTTTTCACCGCAAAAGAAGTATTTGAAGCACGTGTTTTCTATTCTCGGCCCATATGGGGATCGATCTAATATAAATACTAAGATGATGAATAATAAATAGGTATTATTTTTTTATGATGATTCAGATAGTAGTTTTAAATTGCTGATGAATCAAAAGCCTAGTGATAGTATTCATAGCAAAATAGACAATAAAATTAATTCATCTGCTGATCAAATACTAGCGCCGCCCCCATCTCAAAGCCCTTGTAAAACTGATATTTCTGCTACAAATAATAATATAGAAAATATACCTTATATACTCATTGGGTAAATAAAATGAGGGGTGAGACTGCAATCAGGCTTATAAAAATTAAATGGAAAAGACTTAAACAAGGTCAGGGTTAGATGACTGGAATGTTTCAGCAAAGAGCCTTTTTTCACCAGACATACAATACACAAACATATAGAAATGCATGGTCCCAACATCACTGGTTAGTTCAAATCTAGGTTGCAAGAAAATACACCAATACGTAAGAAAAAATACAGCTCTGTACATGACCTTTCCTAAAGCACAATGATTGTCCACTTCTTTAAACTGATACTGATATTAGGCAAGTTTCCAAGCCTAGGTGAAAAGTTTAAATTTCAAGTAGGCGCCACTTTTCTTGGCGTGCTTATATTTTCTTTTCCCCAAGACCCATAAGTAACACCTTGTATGTTAACTGTTAAATCTTTTATTGCAATAAGATTTTCAATTTCAAATCCTAAAACATTCAATGTTTTTCCAGAAATGATGAAATTCTTCCTGACACCTCTTATGAGAGATGCTGTGATATGTTACAAGATGTTCTGACTCTGGAAGAATTATAAAACAATTTTAAATATATAGTGCATATTAAATTTTTATTAATTTCACTAAGCAGATAATTCAGGTTTATTTGAATGTATATAAATAATTTTTTTGTTTTTTTTACTTAACATTTTCATAGGTGGAAATAGTCAAAGAGCTTGATGGCCATGTTCTGAAGTGTGTTAAGGATCAAAATGGAAATCATGTGGTCCAGAAATGTATTGAATGTGTGGAGCCTAAGTATCTGCAGTTTATTATTGATGCCTTCAAAGGACAGGTAATATTAGACATAATTTAGAAATAATTAGAAATTTAGACGTTTAGAAATTTAATAATTAGTAATGTCAGCAATTTATCACACCCTATGTGAAGAGAATATAATAATTTTAATATTTAAACAGGTGTACAGCCTTTCAACTCATCCTTATGGCTGCAGAGTTATTCAGCGCATTCTAGAACATTGCACTGCAGAGCAAACTGCACCTGTGCTGGAAGAACTTCATGAGCACACTGAACGATTAGTTCAAGACCAGTATGGAAACTACGTCATTCAACATGTTCTAGAGCATGGCAGGATGGAAGATAAAAGCAAAATTGTCAACACTATCCGAGGAAAAGTTCTGATGCTGAGTCAACATAAGTTTGCCAGGTAAAAATTTTTAAGTCTGAAAATTTACCTTGAGAACTCTGTTCCTGTCTTATAAAAAAAAAAACCCATAAAGACTACCCCAAAAATTTTGCGAATTGAGCTATAACACTAGCGAGGGACACTGCCACCATTGCCGGAAGTCGAATGCATCTTCTTTCACGCACTTAAGAGTTTTTACTTTGCTTTTTTGTTTATAAAGAGTTTTATCGAGGCGCGCTTTGTTAACTCTTAAAGCCCCAGAAGGTTTTCAATAAACTTCCGCCTCAGTCCCGTAAGGATTTCCCGTATTACAATCAACTGGTTATGAAATTAAAAAATGTGCGTAAAATCCATTTATAATATTATTGTCATACTGACTTCATTTTTAAGGCTAAGAATGGTTATTTTACGCATCCAAAAGACCGTACTGAGTTTGAAACAATATTTACCTGTAGTTTAGTACTATTATTTTAGTAATAAAGTATAACGAAAACGTATCTTAGAAAAAAAAAAACCGTTAAAACTACCAAAAAACATCGCGAATCGAGCGATAACACTAGTGCCGGCAACGACCGCAAGTCGAATACATCGTTTTTCAAGCATTGAAGAGTTTTTACTTTCCGAGATCTCATTTCTAACGAGATTTGTTTCTAGGGACGCATTATGACGCTTTAGGGATAGCGGGAAGAGACGCTTTGCGACTTTAAGAGTTAATAACGGCCATGCGCGCATCATCACATTTAGAATTAAATGAAACATTTTGAAATAATAAATAGAAAAAAAGCCTAGAATTTTAATCCATTTGGTGATAGTTGGATATTTGATTTTTTTGCCATTTGTATAAAATGATCTTTTATCAATAAAAAATGTACTATTTAGAATTAATGAGATATTTTAAAAATATTTTAGGTGCGTGGGATCTAAGAATCACCTCCCCTTAAACTTATTTTATCAAAGTTTGCTTAACCCTTTACAGTCCGATGCGCCCGAAACGCGACATTTTTTTTCTTATGCCTTCAGTGCAATAACGCCAAAACCGCCCGCTCCGAGGTTGTTTACTTTGTTGCGTAGCGCTGCGCATATCCGTCGCGCATTCCTGACTTAAACTTTACCGGAAGAGAGCCTCGTTTTCGATGTTTATTTTGATACTAGTTTGAAGCCTTAGGGCTAATTTATTACAAATTTTTGAAAAGTGACGTTTTTTTTCAAAGGGGATTTTAAAGCAATGGACAAAATATTGAAGGAATTTAGGCGTATCGGGGCTTCCTTATTCAATGAATCTTGCAATAATTAATATGATTATTGATTTTAATTTAAATAACACTAGTGATAGTTATAAAAACACTGAAAAAATATTATATAAATAGTGACACGACATGGATGAAAATGGTTTTATAGACCATTATCAGACCGATAGTGATCGATTAATTTTTCCGCAATCGTTTTTTTCGCCAATTATCAAATAATCAGGCCCTAGACATGATTAAAATCTGCCAGACGATGCTATTGCATCTGATTGCTTTTCTTAGTCATACCAGACAATTACTACCAAAAAAAAAAAAAAACGAACTTTGTTTGCACTACAACTAGTACTGGTACAATTTGCTACAGAAAAGAATTTACTTGCAGCCAGTTTTCTCCATTGAAATAAAGAAGTTTAAAAAAACAACTAACTATAATGTTGGCATTCACAAAATGCCTGTGGTTCACAAATTTTTTGGGGGGGTTTTCTGGATTTTTTTATGTGAACATCATTTGTTTTATACACCTTAAAGACCAATGGATATAAAGTTTGTCCATTTGTTTGTGCTTAGTTATTTTTACTTTGATTTTCCTACAGTTTATTTTTTATGAATTAATTAGGAAAAGAACATTCATTTAAGAAAGTGTTATCTCCCCTTGCTTGGTCGTAGGGAGTAGAAAAGGCCGAAGCGCATTGGACTGTAAAGGGTTAATACTGAAGAAACAGTCTGGTCCTAAACAAGATTAGGTTTCTGAACTATCCAGTTTAAACAACCATATCACCAATTTTATACATCTCAGCAAGACTTTATGTATATATCTATAGTTATTATGCTAATTAATACAACACATTTTTTAAACCATGTTGACAGCAAGTGAATAGGTCTTAGGACATACTTTACATGGCTGTCTTAGTGGCAAGCAGAAACAAATTATTGAAACTGTTTCTTTTCCACAACATTGAACAATAAAGTTTTCTCCTAACTGCTCTTGTTAGATGTTGGAAACTTCCCTGCATATTCCATAACCTTCTCTGAATTGCAATGCAATTGTGAATAAGAAGATAAGCCATGCAGTGGACATTTTATTTTTTAAAAATTACTATTCATTCTTAATTCTTATCTTTTCAAGCTATTCATATATTTAATGAAAATTAAGATTCATTAACCCTTTACTCAGTGTAGTGGCCAAAACCGTCTTATCCTCAAAACTGCTGGTAATACCATCAGTTGAAATCTCGCGTATTTTTAAAATTCACGCGACTTCCGCCACGCGATTTCCTGTTTGTTCTGTTGTGGATAGATTCAACTACAATTCCACACGTGTTCTTTTTGATGTGTTTGTGTTTTTTTGTTTTTTTTGGTGAGTGTTCAAATGGTTTTGATTCAAGAAGGGGGGTTTATGGGCTTAAATTTAACAGAAATTAAATTGAGAAAAATGTACTTAGAGCTGGAGGAAGAGATTGATAGTGACATTAGTCTTAGTATCGTGCAAACATCGGCTATTTCAGTCAGACTTGGATATTTGTGCTTGTAATTTGTGTCAATGGTGCTTGTTTGCACTTATTAAAAACGTAATTGGAACTTTTTTTTTTTTTTGGGAAGACATGGATTAATAAAAAAAAAAATGTGACAAAAATAAAAATGTTAAAGACAGCTCGTTATTGAGGACGGTTGACCGCTCGTCCTTATATGCCTTATGTTTTGAGAACTAACAAGAGAATGTTGTCGCCTGGCATCATCTGATGGTATCAAAGCCCACTTTCCCCGCTTGCGCTCAGCTCTTTCCGCATTGCCCTCCATTCAATGCATTTTTTAAAAAATTCCAAAGAATTAACTCATTAGCTCCTGATGCGACTAAATGCGTCCTAATAGGGATCCGTTCGGATGCTTCCAAATGTGTCTATGCGCATAGCGACGCACTCTTGCTATTTTTAGTTAAAAATAGCATCGCGAAATCTCGCTTTCCTGGAGACTTCCGGCTTTTGAGTGATTCTATGAGATTTCAATAAAAATTACCAGATGGTTTTATCTTCTATCACTTTCGATCCATGTGTGTATTAGTTTGACGCGTCTCTATTGAGTGTGTATTCACCAGAGGTGTCGGAAATCGCGATATCGGTCTTTAATCGTCATTATTTCGCAGTGCATGTTATATTATTATTAAACTTAATTCCTTCCTGGATGTGTTGATCATTTTATTTTTTAAGATAAATGAATATCTTTAGAAAAGAAAAGCATTTTCATAATGAAATCAAAAACTTAACGCAGTTGCTTCCCTTTTGTCCGGAATATGGAATAGATACGGAAGTAGCCCTTCAGGAGCTATTGAGTTGATTAAACAATGATGGTTAACTGTTTTTTAAAATATTTTATTTTGAGGACTCATAGTTCACCGTTCTAAATAAGAGGACTGGTTCAATCATTGTTTAAAGTTAGCGAGGTATTTTTCATTAGTTTCAAAAACCAGCGCCTCGCCCCTTCCGTTGTGATGTCATGTTTACCTCTCTTGTGTGTGATGCGGTCAACTCGCAAATTAAAAATTAATGATAAAAAAATTATAAAGCTTTTGGAGTAAATAGTGATTATAAAATTGAATTTATTTAAAAACCATTATTTTTCAATGTCAACTCGCCAGAATAATTGAATTTTGCGCGCACATGTTCCCCTCTCCGCGTTTTTTCTGTTCAAATAGGGTTTGAGCTACACTCGCCGTACTATTAATGTGGATATCTTACGTCAAATGCCTTTGACCAGCATAAAAAAGTCACTAAAAGACCAAACTGAAATTTGAGGGCCGATTAATCGCCCGGTATCTTTGCTACATCTTTCAAATACCTCTCTTAATATAGGTACATGTACTCAACTAAGCGGCACGCGCTGTTAAATTTTTTGAATGCCTGAAACAGACTATAAACCGGCAATCAGAAAATGCAGATAGGTCATGGGGTCATATGCTTTTATAGCTTTCTTTGTCTTTATAAGGAAAAAACTATAATTAACTCTTAATGCGCCATAAGGTTTGTCTTGGTATCGCTTTTACTCACCGCGACAAAGCGAGAGGGAGAGGCGCGAGGCGCGTTACCGCTTGTGTTGTTTTTTTCACTACGTTATCGCTAGGTTTTTGTTGTTGTTTTCTTTTGGGTTACACGGTCCTACGGTCCTGAATAAAGATGACCGGCGGCTTAGTGAAGTACATGTACTATGTACCTATATTACGAGAGGTATTTGAAAGACGTAGCAAAGATACAGGGCGATTAATCGACCCACAAATTCGAGTTAGGTCTTTTAGTGACAGTTTTCCTGCTAGTCAAAGGCATTTGATTACCACATTAATAGTATGCCGAGTGTAGCTCAAACCCTATTTAATTTAAACAGAAAAAAACGGGAGGGGGAACGTGTGCGCCGCAAAATTCAATTATTCTGGCAAGTTGACGATCGAAAATGTTTTTTTAAAATAAATTCCATTCTATCATAGTTTACTCCGTAGCTTTATAATTTTATTATATTATTAATTTTAATACGCGAGTTGATCGGCATCACACGCAAGAGAGGTAAACATGACGTCACAACGGACGGGGCGAGGCGTTGGTTTTTTAAACTACTGAAAAAACCTTGCTAACTTTAACGAACGATTGAACCTGTCCTCTTATTTAGGCCGGTGAACTACGAGTACCCAAAATAAAATATAAAAAAGACAATTAACCATCACTGTTTAGTTGAATTTTTTGGATTTAAAAAAATGCTTTGAATTGAGGGCAATGCGGAAAGAGCTGAACGCAAGCGGGGGAAAGCGGGCTTTGATGCCATCAGACGATGCCAGGCGACAACATTCTCTTGTTAGTTCTCAAATGGGTCTCAAAACATTAGGGATATAAGGACGGGCGGTTAACCGGTCTTTTTTTGAACGGTTAGTCGGTCCTCAAAAACGAGCGGTCTTAACAACCTTATTAACAAATACATAGATATTTATTTTAAATTGGAATTGCAAATCATTCATTTGTAATCTAGGTTGTTTATTTTAGAAAATGATGCTGCAGCACACTTATCAACAAATTGTTCCAAGGGCGCTGTCAATTTCTAAATATAAATTCTGTCTGATTAAAGATAATTTAAGTCAGAGCAATTTCAATATGTTGAACTTAGTGTTGTTTTAGTCCCAGGTCTTATTTTAGTTTTAGTTTTTATTTCGTTTTTTCTGTAATAATTTTAGTTTTAGTCTAGTTTTAGTTTTGAGCTCAATTTTAGTTTTCATTTTAGTTTTCGTCGACTAAAACTAAAACACCTGAGTTTTAGTTTTCGTCTTATTCATTTTAGTTTCACTTTTAGTTTTAGTCTTGTAAACACCAATAACTAATAACATCATTGCTCAAGGCCATTTTTTAAAACAGATTGAAGCATAATAATAGCAGTCACAGAGATGACGGCTCAGTGTACTGAGACTCAGTCCATTCACTCAATTGTCACATTATAAATCACACTATCACATTGTGTTATATGCCAATGCCATGACTCAATTTTTGACTATGTTGTAGACTAGCAGACTTGCAGTGCATGTACAAAAAAAACAACTAAAAACGTAATAATAATAAGAAACCAAAAACGTAAGTCAAAATTAAAACAAATGTATTCATTTTAAGACCTAGAACTCTGAACTAACTAAACTAAGTAACAACAGTTCACTTGAAGAGTGAAGACTAAACGTCAAAACAAATGACTGTTCAGCTTGAGAAAGACCCGTTTTTCTAGACTCTGATTAGTGCTGTTTCTTTTCCCAGTTGTCAAATCAGCTGTTTCTTTTCCCAAGTGTCAAATCACCACAAAGAGAAAAAAATCCTCTCCACGTAAGCCTCCGAAGCTGGTGCAGTCAATATATCTAAAGCCAATGGTGCAAGCAACGGAAACGTATTTTGAACGTTCTATGATTGCCAGTAGCTTAAACCATTGCCATCCTCACTGACTGCTGTGGCAGTTTCTTGATAGTGCAACAAATAATCTTCCAGTTCGTCTTCAGGCCCACGAACTGCAGATATAATATTAGTGATGGGTGCGGTGTTCGCAATGTGTTGCGTCAGGGATTTGATGCGCTTGAGAGGAGGTACAGATGTAGTCAGGGCTGTTGAACTAACGCTATCAGGAGACGCTGTTGCAGTGATATTTCGGTTAGGAATAGGCTGACCAGCAGCTGAAAGCACTTGACCAAGCTGTGCACTTACTGCGGCTGCTGCTGCTGAAACAGTTTCTTCTTGCAACATAAACTGTTTTGCTGCATTTAGAATATGCTCTTTTCCTGAAATGAAGAGTGCTGACACAGTTGTAGGATCAAGCAGGCAAGCTGTAGAAGGTATAGGTTAAAAAATATCAGACTCTGGTTCCAATGCAAACTCAAATGGTCGCCTTAAGCAATCCAAATAGGTGACTGCTAGCTCTTTTAGTGATGCGTCCAGAGCTTGATCAGACTGTTTCTCAAAAACACGATATTCCATAAGTGCTGGAATTACTGATGACATAACAACTTTATCGCCTTCGAGTAAACGTGTATGTTCGGCAAATAGTTGCAGAAGCTTCAGTAACTGATCTATTTTTGCCATTCACCTGAAAGAAGAGTGTCCCTTTCAATTTCTTTCGCTACTGCATTCACACTAACCTTCAGTTCAATTAGTCGCTTCAGTAAAGAAATGTGCTTGACCACCTTGTGGGACAATCTGCAATAAGAGTTTTCTTGCTCTTCTACACTAGCTTTTGGGTTGCAACAGATGATTTTCTAAACTTTTCAACCATACGCCTCGGTGAATCAAGTATTGTTTGTTTGGAAGCACACTTTGACATCTCATTAACAACTAGCTGCATAGAATGAGGCATATAAGCCATGCATTTCAAATATTGACCATCAACAGTCGTTTCTGCCCTTGCATCCTCATAGTCTTTATCTTCATTAATATTGTCAACCTCATCATCCTCTTCCTCATCAGAATCAGTGCCAGTTTCGCATCTATCAACAAACATGGTTTTAAAAGCTTTTATCATGTTAGCGCCATTGTTCGTAATAACTAGCATGACTTGGCTAGTTTTTATACCCCATTTTTCGAAGCAATCGCTAACTTTAGCAGCAATCATATCATTTGTATGAGGATGACTAACAGTAAACACTTTCCGTGTTAAATGTTCACCTTGCTGTATAATTGGATTGCACAAACAAGCCGAAACACCAAGGAACGCTGCCGCCAGGCCCCTTTTAAGACCAAATATCCAAGCAAAGGTTAAGATGCCGGGCATGTTGTATATTCTCTTTAACTTTCTTTTCAAGTTCTTCACACGCCAATTTTAAAGCCGTTTGTATAGCTGTACGGCCTGGTACTTGAAACTTCTGATCCATTGCCTGGCAGAACTCTCTGAATGCCTCATGCTCGACCTGTACATGTAAATTGCATTCTTTCATTTTATTTTACAATTTACATTTTATAATTGCATATTAATTATTATGTAGCAATATACAGCCATTTTTATTTATTCTTATTTTGATTCAATGAAATGAATAACATTTAACAGTTTTGCTATTTTAGCTGCCATGTGTACAAATTTTATCTGTTTAAAGTATTCTAACAATTATTTATCTCAAGCCCTGTCCTGTCCCATAATAAAATTAGTGATACTGCTGCCCATATTAATACACATAAAATTATAATGAAAAAATTTTGTTTTACAAGTTAATGTTCGTAAGGTTATGATACTACATGTATGATATGTCAAATGTGTCTTTATGTGACTTTTTGTTTATAGGTTCTAAGAAGTAGTAACTACTAAGAAATAAATAAAACATTATTACTTACCAACGACGTGGAAACAACAGTTTTCGCTATGAATCGTGTTAGAGCTTGCATTCTAGAAATATTTTCAGCAGACTTGTGCAGAATATTTGTGTTTATTAAGTTTATTACCAAACATGTCGGTAATTTTCCTTGAGGCAGAAGAATTGGAAGCTGGCAACTTGGTTGATTTACTGGGTGCTGCCGCTACTTTAGTCTTCTCTTTCTCTTCCATGACATCATTTTCTTTCTTGTAGCAAGCTTTTAAATGCCGTTTTAGATTTGTGGGATTCCTTCCCACGAGCAGTCTTTCGCATTTCTTACCGTCGTTAGTCACCAAACATTCACTTTTGTTTAAATCTCTACGGTACGTGAAATAATCCCAAACATCACTCGATTATAGGCGTCCACTTACTCCACCAACACCAGTTCCTGCTGTTGTCATTGTCAACTTTCAACGTTAATTAATTGTATTATTTTGATGACTTATATTATCGCCCAGTTGATGCGCATGCGCGATCATCAAAGAAATTAGGTCATAATAATTTCTTAGAATAGATGGTTCGCCCGCAGTCCCGGAAAAGAACGATAAATAGGGATTTTAGTTTTTATTTCGTTGGGGAGTTTTAGTTTCAGTTTTTATTCAGTCTTTTGTCTACCAGATTTAGTTTTCGTCTAGTTTTAGTCTTGCTGCTAATTTTAGTTTTAGTTTTAGTTCTCGTTGACGAAAAAGTCAACATTTTCGTTAACGAAGGTTTTAGCTTTAGTTTTCGTCGACGAAAACACTAGTTGAACTATTTTGTCAGTTACTATTTCTCTTTTAATTGTAAAAACAATTTTTTATATTCTTTTTTTTTTGTAGAGTAGTCCTGTAATATAGTGGGACTATACAACTTTCAATATACTGCTTGACCTATTTTAAGTACTGATAAATCAACCAGAATTTGCATTGGCAAAAATATTTTATCTGGCATTTTATCATTTAAATTGATTCAAGCCGTAAGTTCTTTCTACAACACAACTTGAAAGCTGATTATTGGTTAAAACAATTCATTTAATTGGGAGAAAAAGGCTGTTTCGCATAGTAAAAGTATATTTTTCAATGTTTGCTTGCTTAGTTGCATCAATATAGATTTAATGAATTAGGTTTTAAAGAAAATATAATTTTTGATTGATACAATGTATTTTGACAAGCAAACAAGTGGGTCCTTGCACCTATTTTTTAGCTGTCAATAGTGGCAAGCAGAAACAGATCTTTAATTTCTAAGACATATCTGTTTCTTTTCCATGACATTGAACAATAAAGTTTTCTCCTAACTGCTCTTGTTAGACGTTGAAAGCTTCCCTGCATATTCCATAACCTTCTCTGAATTGCAATGCAATTGTGAATGAGAAGATAAGCCATGCAGTAGACAAAACTTTAAAAAAAATTTATTCCCTGTCCTTTTAAGATCCATGGTATAGTTGATTGCACCCATGAAATGTATATTTGCTTTTGAAATGGTTCTTTTTTCCTTAAACAATACTCACAACTTTAAAGTTATTGTTGGTCTATATTACAGCAATGTTGTTGAGAAATGTGTTTCTCATTCATCTAGACAAGAAAGAGCTATGCTTATTGAGGAAGTATGTAATATGAGTGACAGTTATGGGTAAGTTCGTAATTTATAATCTTTACAAACTGTATTCAAATTTAATTTTCATTCCAAAATTTTTCTAAAATTAAAAAATTGTTTTGTATGACAATATACAGAATCAAGTTTCATGTGTATTTAGTATTTGATGCGACTTTGAAATTATAGATATAAGAAATGACAAATGAACATTGATATACAGGAAAAAATAAATATTTTAATTTACCACAGGCATCACTCAGCTTTGTACTCCATGATGAAAGACCAGTTTGCCAATTATGTAGTTCAGAAAATGATTGATGTGGCAGAGCCACCTCAGCGGAAAGTGTTGATGCACAAAATTAGACCTCATATTGCTACTTTGAGAAAATACACTTATGGCAAGCATATCCTTGCCAAGTTGGAGAAGTTTTTCATGAAAAATAGCCCAGACATGACTTCAATCAGTAAGTTTTTTCTTACAGATGTTTTACAAAATTCGTAAGTTCATTCTAAAATTATTTAACATATACTGAAATTAACTTTTTTTTCAACTGTCTTAATCTTTATTTTTACAGCAGGGCTTCCAAGCAATGGTGCCATGTGAGAGTATTCATAGCATAAATGGAAGATTATTGCAAGAAATAATAAAGATTGAGGATTGTCATAAACATAACCGGACAATATATCAGGTGGCAGTAGAAAAGAAAGTTACTTTTTTGTAGTGGAAGAAAAACGTTTTAGAGCCGACACCTGAATATTCGAAAGAGGAACTGGAAACAAAATGAAAAAAAGATTTTTATGCTTAATATCTTAAGCAGAAAATGTCAGCTTTTTTACATATTTTTTCCCTACTTCATAAAACTTTTTTGTTACTTATGTTTTTAGCTTAATGGAAACACTATTGCAAATGTTGTCTTCTCATCAGGACTAAGAAGAAAGTTTTTTTTAAAAATTTAATATAAAAAAATTCAATAAGATCAGCTGTTTTATTGAGCCATAGAAAAGTTTATTAGTATTACGTGGTGAATGTTAAAGCTTTTTTTTGTTTCATTGTATATTTTATTATTTCAAAGCTAAATTAGATTGTAAAGTGAACTGTAAATGTGACAGGAAAACTGTTTAAATCAGGTTCAGACTTATTGTTGATGTACAATAACTAAGTTCCCCTATGATTCTCCATTGTTTCATATCTCGTATGTATAAAAGGATGAATTGTTAAAATTTTATGTAACATACAACCCCAGTCCAAAAATTTAAAAATATTTTTATGTACATGATAGGGAATAAAATTGTATCTTTCTTGGTTAGTGTGTAAATAACTATTTGCTTGTATATTAAAAACATACTTTTTATGCTAGCCTTTTTGGGTTGTGAATATCAACTTTCGAAAAGGAAAATTATTTGTCCCTACTATAAGTCTGCAGAAGATTAATCATTTTATTCAATTTATCAATAATCCTTTAGAAGAATATTTCATGGATAAGATTTACATCTGCCTGCTATTCAGACATAAGTCTTTGAGAAAGCTTGCCTTATAACTAAGGACATGTAAGTTATAAAGTGCTAAGAAACAAGATCATATCATCTGGTTTACTTTTTAAAGAACTATCTTATCTTGTATGAATGAAACTGTATCTTGCAAAAAATTATCTAAAATCATTTTTATTTAGAATTAACTTACAAACCAAAGACAAGCCCTCATGAACTAAATAAAAAAGCATTACAATTTAAATCTGAAAACAAGATAAATGCATGTAATAATAAACATAAAATTAATACATCTCTAAAATAAGCATTTGATTAGTTATGTAATTCAGCTTCCAGTATTAATCTTTATAGGGGAGTAATTGAAATTGTCAGTGGTTTTCATCAGGAGTTGAACTTCAGTTATTTTTTTAAAAATAGGTTAACAAATTTATGTTTTTGTTTGTTGCAGTTAACATTGTATGTTTACAACTGATTTCTAATGTAGAATGAAAACAAAACTTTTTTTTTCCCTTTCTCATGCTTATCCATTGTAATCTTATGTGTTAAAATGTGTCAAATTGATTTAATCATATTTACTAAAAATCTAATTATGATGTACCTTAGATTTAATACATTGCCATTGTCTATTTCTACACAACAATAACTAGAAATTTATTTTGATTTAAATATAAA
The DNA here is from genome assembly GCA_002072015.1 of Radix auricularia. Lineage (NCBI taxonomy): Eukaryota > Metazoa > Mollusca > Gastropoda > Lymnaeidae > Radix > Radix auricularia. Next base: position 666,049 of record MUZC01000205.1, on the reverse strand, counting down.
TCATGTACACATTGTCATTGGGGAAGACCCAATAAAGGGTACAAATAAAATAGTATTTGAAAGTGATTGTGTACATGAATTTTTGTACAGAATTAATTTCTTTTTTTTGTAATTGAGTTTTTTCTCTATTATTGCTGGACTATTAAGGAGATATTTGCTGAATAAATTAATAATTTTCATATATAATTAATGTACAGTGTACTTCTGAAGTCTATAATCAATCATTTGAACAAGTATATCTTGTACTTCTTGGTATATTAAAAAAAATTTGATGCTGTAGTAATAATCAAATGAATTAGATGTATGCAGTACTATCTCAAAAGTAGTGAGATTTGGTGCTGGGATTTTTTTAATTTTGCAAATACAATAACTTTAATTGAATTTTGCTTTATGACTATTTTTTCCAAGTGCATCCTTTCAGATTTTTAAAGGTTGGCATTTAAAGCTTTTTGACCTTATTTTTGGCTTACAAATTTTCCTCATGAAGACAAAATTTTTCTAATTGTTAGTGGCTTGTTCAAACAAAATCTCTCACCAAAAAATTAAATTTAAATGATTTGGTAAATTGATTTATATTGGATATTTTCAAAAAATGTTGGCTATTCAGTTTTATTGTTTGTATTTTTTTCTATTATGTTTACCTGTTTCTTAAATGTAATCAGAAAAATCTCTTACTATGGTATATATTTATATATATATTTTATAAAATTTAAAACTACAATATAACATTGTTTTTTGTAGAGTGTAGATATGGTTTGATAACATTTTGTGCTCATAACTGTATTAATTATATATCTGTTGTCATCCTTATCCATTTATCTAAGGAATTTTATTTGAAGGAATTTAATTTCACTCCTAATCAGTTTCTTCTCTAAATATTGTGCCTTTGTGTAGTCTTATTGCTTCTATCAAATGTGTGTGCATATATCAATCCAATGATCAATGCTTGTGTACATATTTTGTTCTTTTTTTGTCACTTTTTTCTCTTTATGGTGGCTGGTTTGTATACAAAATATATACAGTTTTGTCTCCAATGTTTAATGATTACGCAATTGCGCTCAGTTGACTTGTCACAAGGAAAAAAAAGATATTTCACATCTTTAAAAATGAGGGTCGTAGAGTTTTTTTTCTCTAATTATGCATGTATTTTTTCTTTTCCATTTAATGCAACAGTTATTAACTTAGTGAAGATAAGTTGTTTGCATTACTTCTCTTAAACATTTAAAACTGCAGTCTATACACTTAATTGAAAATGTAGTAAGCAATGTTTTACCCGACCACTGTTAGAATTCATTCTTCATTTAGACAGATAAGCATGGAATTTATTAAGAAAGTTTTAGTTATATATTGAAAAATATAAAGTTCCTGGTTTAGTGGTTAGTATTCAATACTAGGTAAAGCAAACTAAATCATTTGCTTTACAGGGTCAAAAAATATATATTTACAATAAGGAAGCAAGTTCAAATTTTGTAAAATTGACTTCAATACATAGTAATGAAAGTCCTTCTTTTGTAAAGAGTTCCATTTGCATCTATTATTCAGAGGTGATTTAGTCAATAATGAAATAGATGTATGCCCTGTGCACCTTTAATATGAAAGTGGAGATTAACATATTAAATGAATGTTCTAAATAAGTTTTCTCAGTTCCTTCAAGTTGCGTAGCATCAGACATTTATAGCCACAATTTTTCCAGCCAGTAAGTCAAGATTATTCAGATATTAGCAGCCTTACCCTTGTCCCCACCCAATGATAGTTTTGTAAAATAGTCTCGAAATGGCTGCAACTTTCAGTGCAACCACTGTTTTTCCCCACAACACCACTACCCTGTTGCAAAACAAAAATTTGCCTCATTGTAAGTAGGATCATAAATCTTTTCCTGAGTTCGGTATTGAAAGTATATTTTTCTGTATTGAATATAAAGGAAAGTCATTCCAGATGTCTATAAGTCAATTTTTTTTTACATGAGTACGCATATATCATTTTTTAGAAATATAAAATGTGGGTCTTGTTAAAGGCAAAGCTGTACAGATCATTATAAGGATAGTTATGTACCAATACAACAAGTTGTAAAATAAATAAATAAATATTTTTTTCTTCCAAAAATCAACTGGGGAAAGTGTAACTATAGGGGGGTCATTGTAAGAGTTCATTTGCATTGTAGAATATTTTCATGAAGAATAATTATTTGCCATTACCAAGACCCATATTAACATATTTATGGCAAATTATTCATTCTTACTGAAGTCAACAATTTTATTGAAAAGACTTAAACAAAAGATCTTTAAAATAAAAATTAATTTTTACAATTTGTGGCTTTGGAAAGTTGGCCTGTGGGAGTGAATAGTTTGCTAGGACAGCTTGTAATGTAGCAAAAACCCTTTCAAACACTGCCTATGCAAATAAAACAACAAACTGTACATTTGAGTAATAAATACTTTAAATGATTATGTGTTGCATATATTAAATCCCAGATTATTACTCCTTTTAAAAAAAATGCCCGAGCTGCTGGGGCATGCTTAGTTCTAACTGTAACAAACATTGTAAATAGTTATGGTTTGCAAACAAATATATATATAGGGAAACTGTACAGAAAGGCTTTACTTTTTACTGCAATTATTTTATGCCCAGTTAAATTTCACTTGCTTCTTGGACCAGATTATTTTCCCATTCACTGTATTGTAACATGATTTGTGTTATCCCAATGATAGTTATACAATGATCCTATTTTATATTTTCTACAATGAAAATATTAAACAACTTTTTAGATTATAGTTTTAATCTATAAACATTTTCAGGCTTTAATTGTTAATCCCTTTTCCAAGATGGTCATGATTTTACATTGGATATCCTATAACATAGAGAGCAATAATTTAGTGAATAATAAGACATTCCGCCATTTTTTTTCTTCTTTTAAAATGGAGAGATTTTAATGCCTACCTGATTGAAGCAATTATTGTAAATGGGAATTCAATTTAAATGTCTTAATTGTTAAAGGCCATTTTAATAGAATACAAAAATAAATACTTAAGCTTACTGAATTTTGTTTCTAGGTTTTTAATTGCAACAAAAACATTTTTTTTTTATTAGTGACAATATAGGGACTAAATTAAAATTTCAGTGTGCATAATATGTAGATAATACAATAGTTTAGGAATTATTTGGAACATTTATTGATATAAAGTATAGGTTTCAATTACTTTTTTCCCCATTCTAAATTGTCATTTCTAAAATATTTCACTTGTAATGATTCGAGTATATTATCCCATTTTGTTACTGTACATATTAAGGTCATTGAATAAAATAAATCCAAATACTTCTTTTCTAAAGTGGTAACTGTTTTTTTGTATAAAAAATTACAAAATACAACCTAGCATTGATAAGTGCAACTGTAACTCAGTGTTCATAGACTTTTAATTTTTACAATGTTTATAAATAAGAGACCACTTGTACTATAAGTCACCATCAAATGTTTGTGAATACCTTTCACTCATCTTAAGTTATATTCACTAGATTAAAAAAAACTCAGCTTGTATAAAATGTACATCTCTTAATACTTTTGTATAAAGGGTATATATATATATATTTAAAACAAAGTGCACAGTTAGTCAAAGTTAATACATAGACATTGTTTAAAATGAAAAGATATGGTTGACTATTGTTGTTGAAATGATTATAAATATTGTATAATTTCATTTTACAGTTGGCTGTTTGTGTCCAGAGTATTAATTTTAAACAAAAATATTTATTTCAATTTTAGACTACTCCCCCCCCCCCCTTTCTAGATGTTTACATTGCCAATAGATGAAGGTAACAGCATGCATTCACATCAGTCATGGAAACAGCAGGCCTGTACTGTAGAAGTATTATAAGTTATCTAGGCTGTTTTCAGACAACCTTCATTCCTTATTTTGGTAGAGTAGTAAGAAAATGACATTTTGTGATCATTTGTACAGTAGTGTTTTTTTTTTTTTAAAAACCAAACAGGTTTTTCCTTCTAAAGTAATTTCTCCCTAATTGGACTGGTTGTGACTATTCACCTTTGTGTAATTAATTATTAAATAATTGTGGAAAGTGATGGGCATAAGGTAGTTTAAGTTTTCAATATAAAATGAGTCAACTGAAGTCTGCCTTCAAAATGTAAAACCATGACCATTTCCCCCTCTCCCCCCAAATGAGGTTATGAGTTAAGAACACTTCTGCAAGATTCTAGGTTAGTTGATAGCCTTTCCTCATAATCTTTTCAAGATACTATTCTACTGAGGCATCATGTTTAAAAAAACAAACTATTGCGTTGACGCATTTATGTACACAGAAACCCAGCATGACCTTTTCTCTTGGAATTAAATGTAGGGAACCTCATCCTTGAAGTGTATTCTGGTGGCCTGAGATGCACTTAGCATCAGCTTTGTCCTTTAATAGGCAAACTAAAGATTCTTTTCAAAACTTGTAAACTTATGAAAGTATTGAAATTGTATTTTAAATATAGATATTAAATTATTGCATTAATATACAGTTTTATATTTTAAGTTTTCAATTTCATTCTACAACTGGCTTCTTTATTTAGCTTCATTTCTTTTCACACACTCCATTCCCCCTTCCCAACACACATGCTTTTATTCCTTTTTTTTTTCCCTGTGGAAAGTTTGCTGAATATTTTATTACCTAATTTTGTAAATGCTACTTTACATATGCATTAAACAAATTACTTATTTGTTGTGGTTGATTGCCATGTCACTTTTGTGTCTAGGGGAGAAAAATGGTTAAAGAAATGTTAATTAAAAGTTCTTATATTTGCAATTGGTTTGTACGAATATTTGAAAATTGTACACCTATTTTTATCAACTTTATTTGAATACTTTATTAAAGAAAAAAGTTTGCTTATTTATGGCTTTTGTATCATTTCAATAAAGTAAGCCTGATTTCATAGAATTGTCACTTTAGCTTCTTTTTAATGTTATAAATAAGAATTATATTTTTTTTAACTTTTTTTTTTTTGCCTCTACCAATCTTATATATAAACATAATTATAATATACCATTTTCTTTTATTAAATTACTTTCAAAACTTTCACAGGCAGTGAATTGTATCGTTTTCTTTCGAAATCATTTTTATTTCTGATGCAATGACCTTTGGCATTGTCCAAACTTACCTAAAGCATCAAGACAGATGCCAGCTGATTCCATTTTCAGTTCTTCTTGATTGCTCATTTCAGCATTTCTTGTTATGTTACTACCCAAAGTTTAACAAGTTCCCTTTGTTTCTTAATTTTTATTCATTTTTTAATATTTTTTTTTAAAAAAGATATTTTGAAGTTAGTTAAATGGTTTGTTGGCCAAAATGTTTAGTGGTCTTTCAGTGTTGTTTCACCTAGTATTGAATCCATGAAAATTGACTTGATATCCACAACACTGGCTCTTAGTAGTCTTAGTCTTATCTATTGAGTGTGCATCATTAAATCAATGTCAGGTTTACTCTCAAAGTCAAAGATATCTTGTTCTTGCTTTGTCTTTGTCCACCTTATATTTATATTGTTTCTTTAAAAAAGAACATAACTGCAATTTTTTCCAATTAAATAAGATTAGGCTTTTTTGTTTTGTTGTATAAGTTGGATATTGAAAAAGTACAAGTCTACTCATTCTCATCCATCTAAAGGCTGACCTTTCTTACTCTTCATCCGCTTATTGAATCCTATGATTGAGACATTTTCACCGCCACCCAACTGCTTACTCATTTCTTTTTTATAAAACAAAAGAAACAAATTGAAATTTTGTAACTTTCTCTTTTATATCGGCTAGATATGCTTTTCTGTTTATTTTGTTCACCTGTCATGTCCCAAATTTATGTACATAAATGTGTGGGTATATTAGCTACTATATATACATTATATACAATAATTTTCCCTTGTGAAGTTTTCAAATAATTATACCAGGTGACTTTTTAAAAATCTGTTGTTTTTTTTTCTTTTCAAGACTGCACCGTTTTCAACCAAATTCATATGAGAAATCAACTCAATATCACTAGACTTTGTTGTGGAGTTACTTGTATAGCAATATTCACATTATCAGAATAAAATGTTTTCATATGAATTTAATTTATAGTTGGCTTTGTTTTCAATTATTTGTTCTGTGATCATTCCTAGTCAGAGTCACATTGTGCATTTTGTATGGACAGTCGAGTTTGTCTTATATGTCAGAGTTGACTTAGTTGACAGCAGAATTAAACAACCCATGGAGCTGGGTGGACTCAAAGAATACATTAAATGTTTTTTGTAAATACTATAAATCCCTTATACATTTTTGAGTCTTACACTTAAATAAAAGTACTATGTTCAAAATAATACGCACCGCGGACGGACCAGCATAAACTTAAACATTTACATGCTACATAGAGATGATCTAAATTCATTAATTTAAATACTGTATATTCTATAGTTATGCAATTTTAATAGAATGTATTATGTGACTAATTCAATGTGCAAAATTTCAGCTCAATAGGATCTTGGAGAATGGGTCATTTTTTACTCTGTTTTTCCGCGGCAACACAGGAAGACAAGATGGTTAAGTTATATAAGTATTAGTGATTTAAAAATGTGACACTAATATAACTGTAGCAGTAATTGTGAAGGTATTTAACCACTAAACCACATTCTTTAAAATATTTGAAAAATTATTATTTATAGTGTTAGAAGTAGGGCTGTTATTGATTAATATACATTTACTCTTTAACTTTGAAAAATTACCGATTAATTAATCGATAATTTTTATTAAAGCTAAAAATAAAGAAGTAAATGTAAGAAGGCATTCAACTGAAAATTTCAAGGGAAGTAACAAAAACAGGGAATTAATGTTTATATTAAGTTATTTTCCCAGTCTTAAAGACATTTTAAAAAAATATTCTGGACTAAATTTTGTTTTTTAAAAGTAACAAAAAATTAAAATTAAATCAAAGTTATGCAAATGATGAAAAAAAAACTGCATATTTATAATTAATGGAAAATATTGCTAAGTCTAATTTCTCAAGTGTTATTTCAAGGCATGTTACATAAAGGTGTAATGAGTTGTAAAAAAATTATATAGGAAAACTTATTACAATGACATTTATTATTTTTAAAAACATATTTCTTAAAAAAGAATGAGGATTTGTAAATAACTTATTACAAGTTTTAGTTTAACTTAATATTTAACTATAAAAATATTTAAAAAATCATTGTAAATTTTAAAACATAGTTAACAATAAAAATTAGCTAAATAACGCGTTAAAGTTTAGGCACTTGGATGAAAATTTCAAACTGATTTTAAAAATATAAAAGCAATACAGCTGTATAGAAATTGTTTGATGATAAACAAAAACATAAAGATCATCTGTTTATCCCAAGTGGTTCAAAAGTTATGTTTTTTTTTCAAAGACCTCATAATCACTTTTTTCACTATGTTGTTTTCCTTCATATTTTATGCCCTCTTAGGGCATTTTTTACATAACTTAATTATTTAATTTTAAAAGATATAATATTGCTATGAGATATATTTAAATATAAGTAGTTCAATATAATGTCAATGAATTAAAATTTTGTTTGTTATTAATGAAGTAAAAACAATTTTTAAAAAATCATTTTTCCTTAAAAAAAACAGCTCATTTGAAAGTTTACATGTTAAAAATCTTTCTTTTTTTAAATGGACAAGTTTGTATGTAAAAAAAAAAAAACCCAACAAATTATTATTAATTATTAGTAATTAATTATTTATTAATAAATCGAACAGTTTTTGTAACACATTTTCTTTAATTTTAATCGCTTTTCTCGATTAAACTAATTTTAATCGATAACAAATTACAGATTAATCGAGAAATTAATCATTAATTTTCGCAGCCCTCGTTAGAAGAAATTAATTGTGGTAATTGAAATTACTGAAATTAGTCTAGCTAATACTAATATTTAGTAATATATGATTAGTCCTATATTTTTTAAAATATCAAGTATGATATAACCCATGAAGTAAGAATACATAAACGAATTTTTAAACAATTAATAAGGACTTTTCAAGAAAAAGAAGTATGCGAATACTTGCAATATATAATATATATAGGCCTATATATATATATATATA
>MUZC01000205.1:631335-651281 GCA_002072015.1 Radix auricularia | reverse complement strand
AAAAAAATGTTCTCTCTGTTTAGTCGCTAAAAAAATGTCCTCTCTCCTTACTCGTCCCTCTGCCTGCTTATATCACACACTGTCCACTCATTGCCCCTCTCACCTGACATCTCTACACACTCCCATGTGAACACCCGGTGAGCGAGTATTCAAGTCAACTGGTGTTCACGCTTTGTTTATCATTCACCCTACGTTTTCGCTCAGTCATTCTCACACCATAACATCTGACCGTGACAAGTGGCAAGAATTCCAATTCCAATGTACCAGTCCGAGATAAACAAGATAAAGAATATTTCCAGAAAGTATTAAACAGACTGACCCCTCGGAACCCACCCAATCTGACCAGTGGAGAAACACTTGCCATAAATATGGAAGAGATACCCAAAGAAGAAATATGGACGCCATCAATCAAATTAAAACAAGGAATGCAGTAGGTGTAGATAACATACCACCCGAGATCCTAAAAGAAGGAGTAGCTGAATTCATTAACCATCTCCACAGTATCTTCAACAAAAATTGGTCAACCGAAACCTCTCCTGCAGAATGGAAAAGGGCTTACTGATTAAAATCCCAAAGAATGGGGATCTGACACAATGTGATAAATGACGAGAGGAATTACCCTACACAGTGGCGTAGCTAGAGCTCTTGCCGCCCGGGGCGGTCTTTTATATGCCGCCCTTTTAGGGGCCGCCCACAAATGACGTCACGCAACGTGGGGGGGGGGGACAAAATATTACGTCATTCAAAACACGCAACTTCAATAAAAGTTCCAATTAAATATATGATTACCGACACTTTATTCAATGAAGTTTTACGTGGTTTCATGCGTGTTACGAAAAAAAATCAGAGTGCAGCCTTAAACTAAAAACATATTTAAATGACTAAAAAAATATATTTTAAACACGCTCATTTTCAAATAGAAAATACCAGTTTTATGGGGGGGGGGAGGGGGGGGTCTTTGTCACGTTACATTGAGGAAGATGTCTAAGTTTTCGTTTCATGACGCTGCGTGATGAGGGGGCAGGGGGTGAAAAATAAGCCGAAATCACGTGACGTCATTTATGAACGGCCCCTTAGGTCAATCCTATGACGGTTTTTATTAATTCATGAACTTGAATAAATAATTCTAATTGAAAAAAAAATTTAAAAGGTGGGGAACAATTTTACCATTGCATGCCCTATTTATTTAAGCATATATACCGCTTAAAAGAGGCCACATAAGATGATTCACCTTTAATGAAAACATTATAAAAATATAAGATAATTGTTTTGAAGGCCACAAGAAAGTTATAAGGGTCTTTTATAATAATATATATGGATAAAAAATAAAACTATTTCTCGTCGTACTTCTTGCTCTAGAGATAGAAACACATCATCTGAATTTTCCCCACTCATATTTTTCTCCCTCTAACTTGCTGTTCACGTAATACCTCCAACTCTTTGTAACAGCGTTCTGTATTAGTACAAATCTTTGCTCCATGAAATGGGTTTGCATAGTTTGTATTAATTAAAAAAATTCGGGTTCCCATTAATTGCGATTTCATAGAAAAGAAAAAGATTGCATTGAACTGATTAAAATTCCAGCAACTGATCTCGTTTTACTAGTTACTTCATTTGCTATTTTTTCCAAGACGCTTGAAATTTTTAAGTATATATTTTTCGAAATTATTTTTGTTATTCTGGTGTTTATTAACGGAAAAATGAATAACCGTTCATTTTCAATGAATAACCTTATTTTAATGAAAAACACAAGCTATATGTGCTACTTTAATGCAATAAAAACAAAGTAAATTAAATTTTTAATAAATTATCTTACAAGAATTTTATGAAACCTGAACATTAATATAATTTACTACTTGCAAGTTAAACACAATATTCGAACAACCATGTCGTATAGGTACTTGTTACCACATCATTCTGCGAATGTCGAAATTTCACGTTAAAACTGTCGTAGTGATATTAGTAGTAGATCTACATTTTTTCGTACCAGCTGTGATGTGTTGTTTTTTGTGCAGTTTTCTTATAAAAGCGCCATCAGTGATGTATACTGCTTAATTTTCCAAATAAATCGTTACTTTTTTTGAGCGATTTTACATTTTTAAACGGTTTGGTTTTAACAACCACTATGTAATAAAACAAATGTTGCACGAATCCAATAATTAAAATTCAAAATTAAGATTCTTTTTGTTTCACAATGGTTTCCCCCTTTATTAAACGAAAAAAGGCTGTTTTCGGAAATGGCTTTAATTTTCAAAAGCCCACAAACGCCGCCCTTTGAATGAGTGCCGTCCGGGGCGGACCGCCCCCACCGCCCCATAGCTACGCCACTGACCCTACATGCAATGCCAAGCATAAGTCTTTAGCAGAACAATACTCAACAGAATAAAAAATGTCTGCGATGCTCTCCTGAGAGAAGAACAAGCTGGGTTCAGAAGAGGAAGATTATGCATTGACAAAATAGCAACACTCCGGATAATTATAGAACAAACTATTGAATGACAATACAAGTAGCTAACCGTAGCTTGGAACAAGTAAACAAATTTGTTTACCTTGGGAGTGTGGTCAGTGTATCAAGGGGAACAGTTAAGGACATCGAACGAAGAATGAATTTGGCGTGACAGGCATTTGCCAATCTGAAACGGGTCTAGAGATCTACATACATCTCTGTCAAAACAAAAGTAAGGATCTTTAACACCAACGTTAAAACGGTCCTACTACTTTATGGATCCAAAACATGGCGAACGACAGAGACAACAAAAAATAGACTACAGACCTTTGTCAACAGATGCCTCAGAAATATTCTGAAAATAAAATGGTTCGACAAGGTCGAAAACTCCAAACTGTAGGAGAGGTGTGGACAAAGGACAGTAGAACATCAGATCATGAAAAGAAAGTGGAGATGGATTGGTCACACCCTTCGGAAAGATAACAGCAGGGCTAGGCAGGCCTTAGATTGGAAAACCCAGGGCAAACGTCAGCGAGGAAGACCCAAGCATACATGACGATGGAGCATGTTAGATGAGGCTGGAAGAACTGGGAAGAGCTGGAAAGAATTGAAGTGACTGGCAAAGGACCGTGCAGAGTATCGAGCTTTGACAGAGGCCCTATGTTCCACAAGGGACACAAAGGACAAATGATGAAGATGATAACCATTTTGAAATCCCTTATGCTTATATTAACTTCAACGGCGTCTCTCTCTTGGTACGCGGAAAAATAAAAGTAAAAAATGACCCCTTTCCCTTGATACTATCGAGCTGAAATTTTGCACATAGACTTGTGTTACCTAACAATGCATTCTATCAAAATTTCATATCGATCGAATGTACCGTAATTAAATTAATACACTTTTAGTTTATCTCTATATAAATGTATGGTAGCCGTCTGTTATTGTTGACATCCACGGTGTTTGCTGGAATTCAGTCCAACCATCGGTTACCACACCCCCACCCGTACCCGTTTTACAGCATTTTGGAGTTAAGTCACTTTCAGTCTGTGAATGTTTGTTTTGAATGTAATCAATACTTTTAGTTCTGTCTCTACGTGGTTCGACAGACGAGTAGGGTCGTGGAGTACAATACGACCTGAAACCGACTAACCCCTGGCTTGGACAGCCGAAGGCCTTTGTTAGGTGCTAGGTGCTAGTCATACATGATTACAGTCGCTGCACGGATCTTAGGCAAAGCATTTAGATGTAATGTCGATGATGAAAACCAAAGTACCCTTTGAGCGACCGTTTCGTCCCCCTCAATTAACTAGCAACGCTGTTGAGCGGTGCCGGCTTAGGGTCAGGAGCGCCAGCACGGAATAGCAAAGGGTACCGCTTGGAAACGCTTTTGGTCGCCAGCTCTGCTCTGAGGAAACCTTCCGGTGGGGGTTAAACCCTGAGTAGGTCGGTGATGATCCCACGCTTTGCGGCGATCTAAACCATAGAGACTCGTAAGCTTTGCCGTGGTGGCGCCAAAGTGATACTATGTTGATAGCGAGTCACAGTAGGAAATTCCACACCTCCCTCGGGAGGCACACTTTAGTGGGAGGCGTTTTCGACATAGTGTCCTGGACGCCCAGGCGGCCGCTTGTAGCAGTGACCGCTCCGGGGGGGGGCTTCTCAGTCTTTACGTCCCTTAGGGGGCCAGAGGGCTGAGGGGTTTTTCCGGGAAGCCCCATGAAGAGCGCAGGCCCAGGACTGCTGATTTTCTTCCACATGTAGGATTTTCAGTTCTGTCTCATATATAATATAAGGGATTTATAGTAAAAAAAACCCTTTTTTTATGGATTGTTTAATTTACTTTTGTTGTTTCCTCCCGACGGACGGAACGAGAGAGAGAGAGAGAGAGAGAGAGAGAGAGAAAGAGAGAGAGAGAGAGAGAGAGAGACGACGGTGAAGTTAATATAAGGGATTTAAACAGAAGTAAAAAAATAACCCACTTCCCGTGATGCTTTCGAGTTAAAATTTTGCACATAGACTCGTGCCACCTGACGATGCATTGTATCAAAATTTCAGATCGATCGAATGTACCGTAATAAAAATTAATGCACCTTTACTTTATCTCTATAAGTCGACGTCTGCAATTGAGTTCACCTCCACGTGTTTGCTGGAGTTCAGTCCAGCGATCGGTGACCACCCCCACCCCACATCCCGTCTTACAGCAAGGGGAGTTCAGTCACGTTCAGTCGGTAAATATTTGTCGCGCGGTGCATATTATTTTGAATATAATCTTCCAATTCTGATTGAGTTTGTGCTGGGTGCGGGCAAACCTCGACTTGACAGAAGGCACTGGCAGTTCCGTAAGGCCGATTGGCGAAAATACGAGGCCGAGAGCGAGTCCAAGCTCGCTCTGCTGGATGTTGCAGGGGGCAACATGGACGACACCTACGAGAAGTTTATTGGCACAATCCTCGGGATTGCGAGGCGCATGATCCCGAGGACGAATGGGAAATAGAAATTCAAGCCCTACTGGGACAGGAGACTAAAAGATTTGGTGAAACAGCGAGCGAAGGCAAGGAAAAAAGATGCCAGACTGAAGACGCCCGAGGCTCGTAGGGCGTACAACAGGCTGACGGCCGAAGTCCGTGCTTCTATCGATAAGGCGAAGATGGGCAAATGGGTAAATACGTGCGAAAAATTCGACCTCGCAGACTGTAGGAAAGTTTGGCGGCTAATAGATGCACTATCAGGCGCGGGCAAAGCCAAAAACCCAAACCCCTTGACGACGTCAAAGGGCCAAAGAGCAAGTGAAGCAAAGCGCGCACGGGCGCTTAACAAAAACTTTTCCCAGGTGAACAAGAAGGGCGCCAGATCTGACTTTAGCCAAACGATCGACCGGATGCGAAAGAGGGCTCCAGGAGACAACGCACGGGCCCTCAATTCGAGGCTTTCTCTGCACCTTTCACGATGACTGAGTTGCAAACTGTACTTAATAATTGCAAAGCTGGCAAAGCACCAGGGCCAGATAAGGTTCACAACGAAATGCTCAAACACCTGGGCAAGACTGGCCGAATAAAACTATTGAGTTTTATTAAAAGAACTTGGACTACAGGCACGCTGCCGAAGCTGTGAAAAAAAGGCCATAATAACCCCACTCCAAAAGGAAGGTAAGCCAGGCGAACATCCGTCCAGCTACCGGCCCATTTCCCTCACGTCGTGTGTGGGGAATGTGGCTGAACGGTTAGTGAACGCACGACTCTACTGGCACCTCGAAAAGACCAAATGCATTCCGAAGGCACATGGTGGGTTCCGCAAGGGACGCAACCCGATGGACCAAGCGCTCCGCTTAATTCAGACAATTACAAACGAAGTCCAGTTGAAGAACCACACGGTTGCAGTGTTCTTCGATCTGAAGCAAGCATACGATAAGGTGTGGCGTGGAGGGCTACTTTACAAGCTGCAGCAGTTGGGTGTCACTGCTAATATGTACAGCTGGATTAAATCGTTCCTCACGGACCGAACGATTAAGACACGGCTAGGTGAAGCGCTATCCAGCGAGGTACGACTGGAAGACGGACTCCCACAGGGTTCAGCGCTTAGCTGTACATTGTTCCTAGCCTACGTCCACGACCTACAAGGCATTATCGAGTCACAGAATGCCATGCTTGCGGACGATCTGGTAATATGGAGTTCAGGAAAAGACGTTGCAACACTGTAGAACCGGCTGCAGAATGATCTGAATGGTATTGAAGATTACGCCAACCGATGGCGCCTAGTAGTCAATACGAAAAAGACGGTCCATTCCATTTTCACTAATGGACGGAATGCACTGAAGCATGAGGTGGTGCTTCAGATCTGCGGAAAGAGGTTAAATTGGGAAACGTACTTGGGAATAAAGTTGGACCTGAAGCTCCAGATGCATAACCATGTACGTGAATTATGCGCCAAAACCACAGCAAAACTGTCCCTGGTGAAAAAGCTAACTAGCACGAGTTGGGGTGCAGACGCAAGACTACTAAGAGCTCTCTATCTTGGTAGCGTGAGAAGTGCTATTGACTACAGCCTCCCGGTCCAGGCCTTTGCGAGCCGCACGGCTCTAGAGGGACTGGACCGATTACAGAACCAGGCTCTACGGTTCATTTGTGGGGCGTTACGTACCATACCCACCGCCGCGGTAGAAATTTTGTCAAACGTAGAACCCCTGGCGATAAGGTGAGAAAAAGCTATCATGACCACGTTGAGCGATAACGTAAGTTGGAGTATGACGAACCCTGCTATCAATTACCAGACCGCTGGGTTAAGATGACAAGACAGAAACGACCCTCCTTCATGGATGCGGTTCACGAACTAGAAGATTCAGTCCCCTTACCAAAACTCAGGGAACGCATGCAACTGGTCCCTGCTCGAGGGCCACGTGAAAGCTTTGACCCGCCTGAAATACGTTTGACACTGGCAAATGCCGCGGTGACTAAAGCCAGCCCGTTGAGCTTTTGCGAGACGAGACTCTGCGTACGATCGAAGCCTATGGAGACAGCGTGGTAAAAGTCTTTACAGACGGCTCACGTTTCAGAGATGGCAGAAGTGGATACGGTGTACTAATTCAATACCCCCAGACAGGACCTGACAGCATCGAACTGTCAGGGCCGTATGGATCCGCAAACAGTAGTCACGAAGCCGAACTGGAAGCGATTCACAGGGGTTTGAAGGAGGTGCGCCGACGTCTAGCAAAGAGAAAGGCTTTCCCGACCGTCGTGGTCTTCACCGATTCTCGGTTTTCGCTCGAGACCGTGGATCGATCCTCTCTGGAGACAAGACGGTCAGCGTCATTCTGGAGATAGTAGGTAAAATCCTGGCACGAGGCGGCAGAGTAGTCCTACAGTATATCGCCGGACACTGTGGTACGACTCAATCAGACAGGGTCGACACACTGGCGAAGGCAGGCGCAGCCCAGCCCCAACCCGAAAAACCCTTGACCTAGCTGGGGGTCAAGTCGTGGCTAAAAGACCATTTCCGCGATAAATTGAACCGGGTCCTAAGAGCCTAACGGCTCGACCCAAAAGAGAATGTACATTCGTTAGTTCTGTCTCATATATAAATGTTTTATAGTCAAAAACTTTGTTTTTATGGGTGGTTTAATTAAAAACTTAAATTTGAAGTGATCTCTGTTCTGTCAGATTAATGCATATGTATTATACTAGCAAAAATACCCGCGCCGTGCATTGGAAAATTAGGATTTCAGTAAGCATTGAGAACCCGCGTAAAACATTTCTTGAAGATGGGGCCATACATAACAAATACCATTGTACAAATTAAATAGCGCAACTAACATTATTTTCGTTTAGAGCAGGGAAGTACATATGATTTTAGATTACTAAGATTGATCTAGACACATCCACTGTAGCCAGAACCCTTCGAAGGAGTGCACTCAACTTTTTCTACAGTTTCATGGCGATCAGTGGCTAAAATTATACAGCTTGTTAGATAATTTTAGCGCATTTTCGAGAAGTCGAATGCGCTATTGCACCCGTTTTGTCCGTCCGTCCGTCCGTCTGTCATCACCCTAGATCTCAGCATCCATAAGTCCTAGACCCATGATGTATATATGTTTTTGTATGTCCTGACCTGCCATTTGTGCATCAACACTCAGTTACTCGATCCGTTAAAAAACCCCGTTAAAACTACCAAAAACATTGCGAATCGAGAGATAACACTGGCGCAGGCAACGGCCGCCATTGCCGGAAGTCTTAGTATTATCAAAAGTATTAGTTTTTTTGTTGTTGACGTCATTAGAATATGTGTAAAAGTTTAGAGAGTTTTACGTCATCATTTGTGGTGACTTCAATCAAGATCTTAGCGACCCAGGGGCAGAAATTGAAAACTTTTTCGAAACAAGCTTCAACTTTCAACTACTTTCACCAAGATTGGCAACTACGATCTATCAAACAACAATTGACGGAGTATTTGGGCGATTAGCTGATTACAATTTAGAATGTTTCATTTATGAGTCCTATTTCAATGACCACAAACCAGTTGTAGTTAGATTAAAGAGAAAATAAAATTTTTTAAAATGTCAAGAAATGACTTTTAAATAATTTTTTTTCAGGTATATTCATTACACAAGAAAATTCATAAAAATATGTCTAAAATCTAAACACAATTACTGATAACTACATAATGCTGATATCTAACATAAGTACTGATACATAATACGAAAATGCGCTAACACGTCCTGAGTTCCAAAAGGGACCAGGCTTAACATGATTTTTTATATTATACTAGCAGCCCAGAGCGTAGCATACGCCGCAGAGTTGCTCATAAATAGTGCAAAGAAATTAAAGGGGGGGGAATAGACAAAAGGTGCATCACGAAGAAATCAGAACAACTCGAATGAACAGCCGTGTTGCGAAGTCATGGAGGCCATCCATATATTACGTACGCAAGCAGGTGGGAGTTTTTTTTTCTTTAAAAAATGGCATTTTGCGTATGGATACGTAAGGAGGAAGGGGGGTCTCCACTGAATGCGTACGTAAGCACAAACAATTTAATTTGCATAATACTAAGCCTAGTAACATAAACCGCTCGGACTGCAAACGGCATCCGTGACCGACTGAGTCAAAACTGATATGCAATAATGTTTTATAATTTAATGCAAAGGAAATTCTGAACGGTTAATTGTTGAAAAGTAATTAACATATGATTCAGAACAATCGTTCTAGCATGGCTAAAATATATCCGTCTGATTTATATTTCCATCTCTTTAAATTAGCAGATGTTTTTCTTTCGAATATCGTAGTCTCAGTCGTTATATAAACATGACGGGATGGCGATTTCACTGCTTATATTGTTATATTTTATAACATTTTCTTTGGCCGTCCATGAATGACGTCACGCGATTTTGACGATTTCACTCCCCCTTCCCCCTCGTCACCAAACTTAGACCCCGCTCACAAATATGACGTCACAAAGCTTTGATTGACCCCCCCCCCCCTAAAAGCTTATTGAAAGGTACCATGTTTCAAATTACATTTTTGTCATTAAAATATGTATTTTGTGTAAATCTGCACTCTAAAATCGTAACACGTCTGAAGCCATTGAAAATGTAACCAAATAAATTGTAAGCAATCAAGAGGAACTTTTATTTAAAATAGCACATTTGATGTGATATTGATTTCTTAAATACCCCCCCCCCTTTTCTTACATCGTCACAAATTCGTGACCTTTCTCCGCCTCCACCCCCAGGCCCGTGACTTCATGTATGGACGGCCCTTCATGAAGTGTTGAAGACAATAAAATTTGTGTGTTCTATTGTATTTCTTCAATAATTTCATCATGAAAAACACAATGTTACAAAAAACTTTAAAGAGGCTGTCTATAAATGACGTCAGCGATTTTCGCCTATTTTTACCCCCAACCCCGCTTGTCAAACTTCGTCAAAAAATTTAGACCAATATGACATTAAAAAGCTTTGGCCCCCTACCCTACCAAAAACCCTTATTTTCTTATTGAAAATTAGCTTGTTGCAAATTACTTTATATCATTTAAATATGTGTTTAGTAAGGCTGCACTCGAATATCGTTAACACGTGTGAAGCCATCGAAGACGTCATTAAAAATATTTTAGGGGACTTTTATTTAAAGTTGCGCATTTTGATGTGACGTCATATTTCTTAAACAACCCCTCACCCTCTTCACACATCGTCACAAATGCTTGACCCCCACCCCTTGGGCGCGTGACGTCAAGAGTAAAACCAATATTTTAAAAATCTGGCTTAAAAGTAATTTTTCAACAGGTTTGGGGTGGGTGTAGCGCTGGGGGAGGGAGTCCTGAAAATGTACCGAGTGCAACAGGGGGGAGGGGGGTACGAAAAATACGACTTTTTGTATAGGTAATATATGGATATTGATGGCCGCATGATCGAAAAGAAAGTGGGAAAAGTGGGAGCAAACTGTAATAATTAATGGATCTAAATCTGCACCAATTAAGGTTAACTCAGGCGTTCCACAAAGAACTGGGCTAGGTCCTTTACTGTTTTAAATTTATATACATGATTTAGCCAACAACATCTCAACAGGAACAAAAGTTAGGCTATTTGCTGATGATTGTATAATCTATAGAACAATTAAGTCAGAACAAGATAGCAACATTTTACAAAAGAGACTTAGATGAATTAATAAAATGGGACACTAACTGGAGTATGTCCTTCCACCCAGAAAAATGTCAACTGCTTAGAGTAACAAAGAAAAAAAAACACATAAAAATTCAAAATATTACATTCATAGAAAAGAACTAACCCAAACTAATGATGCAAAATACATAGGAGTCATAATAAATGAGAAACTATCATGGAATCCCCAATCCCCATATCAATGAAGTTATAACAAAAATCAAACAAAACCATAGGTTTTATAAAAAGAAACTTTTACAAAATTTAAATGTAATAAAGATATAAAACTAAAATGCTACCTCACCCTGGCGAGACCTATACTAGAATCAGGAGCGACGTTTGAGGGTGGCAACTGGGGCGACTGCCCCAGGCCCCGCGCTTAGGTAGGCCCCGCGTTTCGGTCCTGAACATGTCTCGTCCTGGTTAATAGCCTATACATGTAGTAGTAGAACCAAAGAGTGGATGGTAGAACGTATGCTGGAAACGATTGTAAAGAAACGATTGTAAAGAAACGAAAGAGGCACTCTTGTAATCCTTTTTGAAGGTCAAATTCCGTAGCGTAGCTCTAGACGTCTTTGAAAGCATTACACCGTTAGCGGAAAATAGGTCAGATGTACCATTCAGCCAATCCCCTTTATTTGTGTACACGTTATTCACAATATATTTACTAAAATAGTTATTTTTAGAAAACTGTGTCATCGGAATGGCAGTGATTCGCTATTGTAATAAGTTAGAGTCAAGGTATCCTGCATGTCGACATCCACAGTTCACTTTCAATTAGCAAAACGCATTATTTTGCAATATGTCTGCCAATAAATTGCATTTTAAATCACGTCGTAACCGGCACGTCATTTTTCGATAAGAATAAACCGTTGTTTATAGACCAGAGAAAATAATAAACTTGTAATAATTTAATTAAAAGGTGACACGCGGTATTAAAATTACACAATAATCAAGATATTTCATATTTTTAAATACCATAGCATACTGGTGCTTAGCGATCTTTAATAGTACTCTGGCCCCGCGGGGTCATTGCTAGCACTAGGCCCTGCGCTTACGTAACGCCGCCACTGACTAGAATATGCATCTTCTGTATGGGACCCTTCCACCAAAGAAAGTATTAATAAACTAGAACAAATTCAAAAAAGAGCTGCCAGATTCATTACTGGAGAATATATTCAAAACTCACGAGAGTAACACCATTAGTTAAATAATTAAACCTTGAAACATTAGAGGATAGAAGAACCAAGAGTAAATTAGTAATTATACATAAAGCAATTAACTCCAATTTAGAAATACAACACAAAGATAAATTAATACAACCCTCAGAGAGACATCAAGATAAAAACACCTTTCTTAGCCTGTATGCAAGAACAAACACATACACGTTTTCTTTCCTTCCGTCCGGTATTCGGGCGTGGATGGGTTGCCTGAAGAAACCAGGAAAGCCATCACTTTATCATCATTAAAATCTCTAGTAAGAACAGGACTAAACACAAACCATAGATGTACGTAGGACGCAATAATCTTCTGTTCAGAAAGAGTGTCTGTGATATATACGATAAGATAAAAACGGACAAAAGCACAAACATTTTAAAAAATTAAAAAAGTAATGTCTTAGCTGGGGATTGAACCTATGACCTTCAGCCGGAATCGAAGAGAACAATGGAAAGGCAATTTGGCTCAGCCGACTGTAGGAGATACCAAAGCGACTAAGAACACAGTAGCGATGAACTACACATTACTACGGGTACACACAGTTGCGCATGCCTGGACAGCGAAGGAAGTCGCCTAAAGTATTCATTTTATGAAAGTAATTGTTGAGAAAAGTTTATGACTACTTTTCTGTCACTGAGCACATTGGAGAGCACGAAGCTATTTGGAGTGTTAAAAGTTTAAAAATTGAAAAAAAAAAATGTCTTAGCTGGGGATGGAACCTGCGACCTCCGTTTGTTAGGCGAATGTAATAACCATTACACTACAAAATACATGTTATTTTGTTGTTCTGAAAGAACACAGTAATTGACTTCAATTCAACGAAATTTTGAATGTTTACTACCTTTTCTTGCAATCTGATTGGTTGGTGGGGTCAGAGGTCAGACGGCTTGTTACTGGACCATGTAGAGAGATATATATATAGATAGATAACTATGTTGTGTAAATAAAAATTTATCACAAAAACCTACACCTGAGCCCCCATTGTGTGATCTTTTAAATTTGTTTTTTGCCTGTTTCCATCGCGGAAATGTACTTAACAACTTCCCAAAGTTAAATGCTTTTACAACACGGAAAGTTGGAGATTTAATATTTAATGAGTCAGATTTTATATAGCTCTTATAAGGAAAAAAAAAACTACATTTGGGCCCCCAATGATTTATAATTTAAATTTGTTTTCCATCTGTTACCATCATGGGATGGTAATCAACTACCCAAAGTTTCATGCTTCTATCTGCTTCTATCTGCACTAAAAGCTGAAGAATTAATTAGTCTTTTTTAATAAAGTAAATAAAAAAAGTTAGAGATCTTTTTTTTTTCAATTGTTACCATCGTGTATGTGTGTCTCAACAACTTCCCAGCGTTTCATGCTTCTAACTACAAATTGGATAATTAATGATGAGTTGGTTTTTATAAAGCTCATATAAGAAAAATAACCACACACTTCATTTTGGTCCCCGGCCCTCAGTGAGTGTTAATTAATTTTTTTTTCACCTGTTACCATCGCGGGAGTGCACACACCAACTTCCCAAAGTTGCATATTTCGACTACCTACAGCGAAAGTTTGAAAAATTAATGATGTTTTATCACCCAGCTCTGAATGGGTACCTAACTAGACAATAGTTAGGCGGCTGGGTAATGCGTGGAACCCTTATAGCCGTGGCCTGTGACCGCTGCATCACTTGCCAACAGATCATCTCTCATGGTCTGTGGACGCAATTATCTTCTGCATAGAAGGAGCGTCTGTATATCTAAAATAAGATAACCATGAATCCCAAAGTGAGCGTTACCGCCCCCGTGTGGGTGCTGAAGAAATCCAGGATGGTGGTGAAAACCACTGGTCAATTATTATTTTTTTTTTTTTGGGGGGGGGGGGGTTGGATAACTGTACGTGGGCAGTGCAAGCATAAAAAAGGCAGAGAAGATTTATAAAATATAATATAAAAACAAGATATAATATTTAAAAAAAAAGTTTAAAAAAAGTTTTGGACCTTGGTTTGGTTACTCCATACTCACTCCTTTGCATTTAGTTGTTTTGTTTTAGATGTGCTATTGCACACTTCCAGACTGCAACAAGAACATTTGGAATAATTAACGGGGATAAAAAAAGATAAGAATTTATGTAATTTTTAAACACTAAAATACAAATTTATCAACAACTGACGTTGCCAAAACTCTTTTCAACTGCAACCACACGATGGCTTGCTAACTTTGTACAATATTTCGTCCATGATTGCCACATCGGGCAAACCTCATACTAATGGTGAACAAATTATACGGGATAGAAGGAAATTAATATGGACTGGGATGCATAAGCAAGCATCTGATATTATCAACACAAAAGAATTCGTTTAGCAATAATACACTGCAAATAAGAATTGATGCAAAGGCTCCAGGTGTTGACAATTGATTTTTTGGCTATTTAAAGCGTATGTTTTCTATTCAAATTAAGGAGTCAACCTCATTGCCAGGAATTGAAGCTTTACTTTTGTCATACATGTGGTTCACAAATTTGCCAGTAATTATTATTTGATTAATTAATATTTGTAGCTGATTCCCCCCCCCCACCCCCCCACACACACACAAATGATGACTTTAATTTTAAATTGAAAAGCCGCTACCAACAGTTCTGGCTGAAAAAGGAGATCCAGAAGTATGGGCTATAATTTAAAATTCATTAATTACATTTCCTTCATTATATTTCTTGGAAAGTAGATTCAATAACTTTTTTTTTGTGGAAAAATGCAAATAGTCAATCGACATTACTTAAGATTACTGCATGTTGACGAAAATAGAGGCGAAGATTACTAAATTGGTAGCAACATACCACGTTCATCTTCTTATTTATATGATTTCTAATTTGTGCGTGTGTGTGTGTGTATGGTGAACTATTCTTGAATTTTTGAACAAGGTTACTGGTTATGATTCGCATGAATGCACTCAAATTGCAGTCAGTCAACATCGAGCTGTTTTTGGGCTTATTTATTTTCATACAAGAAAAAGCATGCTTAAAGATGTACGTATGTGGACCCAAATAATGGCAAAAGTGTGGAAACGCCGAACCCAGGAAACGCCCATAAAATTCTAGCCGAAAAAAAAACTAACTTGAACGCCAACTTCTTTTTACCGTTATAAAGTTTCAACGGTATATGCTCTGGGGCTTAATCAGCTTCTGCTCTAAATTGCAAACTGAGGATATTGAAGAGTGGTTCCAAGTTATTGTAGTCTTGGAATATCTTTTTACATTTCATAGCAAAAGCATTCAACTGAGCCTTGTACTTGTCAGACACTTTACCAGAAGCGGTTTACTGTTTCAGCAAAGGGAAATGACAAAACTTATTTCCCCCTGCTTGTCTGAAGAAAAGTGAGTGGGATATTTTTGACAGAAATTAAATGATTTAACCTACACATACATTTCATATGGAAACAAGCTAGTGGCATTAAGTTTGACATTCAGTTAATACATCTTTTCCATTACGGGCCGTCCATAAATGATGTCTCGCCACATTTGTTGCGATGTGTGACGAGGGGGGGGGGAGTTTAAGAATTGTGACGTCACGTCAAAACATGATACTTTAAATAAATAGAATTTGCACTAGAGTATTCGATTTCTTACTATTTATTTTATGGTATTTTTCATGGGTTCACGCGTGTTACATCTGAGTGCAGCCTTACACATTTTTTTTCTGTGTGTCTCATAACTTAGTGGTCGTAGGGGGTTCTAATGTTTCCATTATAACGTTCTCAGGGCATGCTAGACCTTGGTGGCGCCTGTCTACTCTCCTGGTTAGCGGATTGCTTTTTAATGACAATCATTCGTCAACATGTTTTATTTTGGCTAGATTTCACGCCCCTCGGCGTGTGAGGCGAGCGCACTGTTGACTTCGCTATCCAGCCTTACACTAAATACATGCTAAAATGACAATAAAGTGACTTGAAACATGCTCATTTTCAAATAGAAAATACCGCTTTAAAGGGGGGTCCACAGCTTTGTGACGTCATATTGAGGGGATCTAAGTTTTTGGGACGAATTGTGAAGAGGGGGATGGGGTAGAAAACTAGCGACAATCGCGTGTCATCATTTATGGAAGGTCCTTAATGTCAATGGCAAGCATAATAGTCTGACTTCCACTCTTCATTATAGGGGTGTATGGAGTGCTAAGGAGGTGTAGTACCTCTGGTGGGGGGACACATCGTACTCTCTATAGGGGGTAGTTCTCCCACCCTTGGTCATTAACTATTGTAGTACAAAATCGCAATCAAAACCCTTCCTCTCCAGCAATAAACTATTTCTTCCTTGAGATTCCACACTCACCTCAATAATTTACCCAGGCTCAGCCAGAGGACACTAATCTGGTAGATAATATCCTAATATTCAAATCTTCAAGCAGTGCCTTTATATGCCTGTGATTAAGTGCCATGGCTGTTACAAAGTTTATCATACTGACAACTGCTTGAAATTCAAAGCAGCCTTACACAGACTTTCCTGATGGTTGACACAGTGGAGAGGAAAGAGTGCATGGTCAGGATCATATTCTTTAATTTTATTGTCCAGTTAAAGCACGCACTCCATCGGTTATTGCACTTGCAGCGGCGTAGCGTAGGTATGTGCCGCCCGAGGCAGAACCAAAATGTGCCCCCCCCCCCCCCGAAAAATATGTTACCGCTGTAAAGTAAAGAAAATTTTTATTGAAAATTAATAATCACACTAGAAATGTTTATTAAGATATGAAAAGAAAAGCTTTAATTCTTAAATAAAATTGAAATTTTATGTTTTTCATTATGGCACAATTTTTCGTGTATCAATGTTTTCAGCCTTGCCATGCTCAATAGCCAAAATTGAAATAGTAATAGATTAGGCAATTTCAGCGCATTCGTTATTGGTCTAATTATTTTTTCATTTACTTGATTTTAGAAAAGATATTTTAGAACCTTGCATTACTTAATTAATCAGCATCAATCCGTTTCGAAAGACAATAGTGCATCACCGTTGGGCTGAGTTGCATTTCCTCGTGTGGCTGTGTAGTCCTATCAATGAGTGACAGTCTTCACCACAGCTTTTGCACACGAATTTTTCGCTTCCCATTGTTTTGGTCTTTCTCCTAGCTCTTCTGTCTGTAGCCTCCCCGATCTTTCGCTTCTCGGCACCTATGACGCCTTTTTAAAAAAAATAAATAACAGTGCGCCAGTAGATCGGTCTTCTGCCTTTCCTCCCAGTTGCTTGTGCGTATTCTGGCTGCTTTCATGTCCTTTTGGCAGACATCTGTGAATCGCAGACGTAGGCGACTTTTCTTTCTCTTCCCCGATGCCAGTTCTCCACAGAGAACGTCCTTGGGGATGCGGCTAGGGCTAATTCTTTTCACATGTCCTAACCATCTCTGGCGTCTTTCACTAAGTATTGAGAACATGCTTTCGATATTGGTACGCATCATGACCTCACTATTACATTACTGAAGACAATTGTAAGCAATGTTCAAATTAAATATATTCTATTAGGCAAGGTAACTTCTAGCCTTAATATCTTAATAAACTTTAATAAATCAACTGGTCTAGAATTCATTAAAAAACAAAAAAACAAACGTGCTTTGCTTGTCAGTGTCATTTGAATACTCCAATTTGAAGGTAACATTTCAAAGTCCAGCAGATCGACTGGTGTACGAAAATTGTATCTGTTATCTAAATTCTACTAACCTGACAAAATTTAAAATACATTTCTACAGTAATTTCTTCTTTTGAATAATAGAACTTTCTTCTCAACTGTTTTTCTAAATAACATGGATACATATTTTGGATCACCATAAATTTGCTCTCTAGTACTTAACTTGAAGATTCGATGAAGTCTCCACATACAATTTTATCAAATGTCAAAACATCCTTTGAGTATTCCATTAATTTCTCTGTGAGCATCTTCTGCTTACAATTTTGTTGCACTATACAGTTATAAATAATTTTGGGCATCCTTGACACAGCTTCGAAAATAAAAAGATTTCATTGTGACTAGGAAAGTTCCTGCGTCTGTATGTGTGACAAGCTTTTTTCTACCTCTGTCATGGTATACATGGTATATTCACTATTTTTTTTTATCATGTTAGATATTCCAAAACGTGTATGGCCATGAATAAGAATACGTAGCAACGTTCTATAGTACGAACATAGACAGTTCGTTTCAGTTGTATTATCATGTAATTAAACATAAGTTATTTAATGGACTGCATGAGCGAGATTTGACAGTTATATTAATTATTTACTGCGTATTTCTTAAAACCCTGTATACTATTCAGCCATGAAGAAGAAGCATTAACACTGGATGATTCTCTGCCATCCAAAATTTTAAGATCGTCATTCATTAAAAGCATTTCAAAATGTCGTAAGCAGATTCACTTTTTACTTCAAATTCAATTAAATATTTGAAGGATTCTACAATGTCTACTTTTTAAAAATTTTATTCGTTACATTTCAAACTACTGGACTTGTTAAGTGATATTGTGAAATATATGAAGAGCTATCAAATGCAATTGAACAATATTGGGTATCTTTTTCTTGAAGAAAGATGATGTTTCGGGATCTATACTTCTTCAAATTGTTATGAGCTCAGTTTAAATTTTAGATGACAATTTTTTGTTTTTTTTGGGAGTGCTCGATCGTTCTTGGCAAGCACATGCATTGTTTCCGGAATATTGCCTTTATTTGCAACAACATTGTCCTCCCTGCGACCGAAAAAAAATTAAAAACATTTATTTTTGCCAGGAATTAATATTTTTGGAAATTCTAACAAAAACGTCCTGCCACTTTGTTTTGTTTTCTTTTACAACTTGTTGTTTGCCGATTATTTCTTATCAGATTTCTGGTCCTTTCCAATTAAAAAAAAAACTTTGCAAATTTTGAGCACTTGTTCACGCGTGGCTACGTTTGGATATAGAATCTATATATGCGTGCAAATTTTTAATTTAATTAAATAACCAATTTGTGCATTATTTTCGTTGATGCTTCAAATCAAAAGGCATTAAAATAAAAAATAATAATTCTTCGGTAGAATAAACCATGTAAATACGCCAATATTTTTTCCAGCACTTTAATCATGTTAAAATCAAAATTGATCAATTATATAAACCAAAACCATATTGTCATAATCGTACACTAATTCAGTCCCTTAAAAGTAGCATTATTATCATAAGACTTAGATTTATAAGGGAGTTTTATGTTCTCGCATTTGAAACGTTCACGTATATAAAATAGTTTCTTAATTTCTTTGAATTTTTTAATGTTTGCATATATTTTAATTTTTATTAAACTTTATTTTAACGCTTTTCATTTTTGAAGCTAGTTGACGAAGAATTAGCCGCACCCCCTTTTACACACAATGTGCCGTTAGGAGCTTTTGATTGGCTCGTTTCAGAAACGGTAGGTTTTGTTTTAACACCAGGAGTGGCTGTCAAATTTTGAGAATAATTTAAGCTACCGCCAAATCAAAGTTACGTTATCATACTACTTAAGTACTTTTCAGTACAGTAGCATTTCATCAAAAGAATTTATAGCCAATAAGTAATTTGAAGTTTTGACAGTTGAAAAGTTCACATGCCTTGGGTTAGTTATTATTATTTTTTGGTTGTTATTTCCTTATTTGTTTTTACTTTTATTTCAATAAAAAGGTAGACTTTCTTGTAATTTTTTTCTTAGAAATTAATTAACGACCAGGAATTCGACGGCCCTGGCAAAGTGCCGCCAGGGCACCCCCCCTTGCCCCCTCGCTACGCCACTGTGCTTGCCATCTTGTTCCACATCAACCCATCTATTTCAACACAGTTCTCAACAGAATTGAATAAATACTGACCTGCATGTAGTTGATTTTTAAAGTGAGTTTATTCTTCGTTAAACTCGAAACGAGGATTTATTCCCCGTATAAACATCAACAATTTTGCTGTTCCTAAACATTGCTACTTTAATCCAGTGCGAGAGTATCACAAAAAGTCTTTGCCTGCACCTCGAAGTTGATGCATCATTCAAGTGTCCCTTATTTTGTCAAAACGTTTGATTAAAGTTCACTTGATAAAGAAATGGTGCCAAATAATGTTTACTGTTCTGGATATTATGTGAAGCATTCTTTGATGACATCACTGTCAAAAAAAAAAAAAAAAAAAAAAA
>MUZC01000205.1:615123-628231 GCA_002072015.1 Radix auricularia | reverse complement strand
TGAGGGGGGGGGCCGACGATTTTGTGACGACGCGTGACGTAGGGGGGGGGGAGGGGGTAAAAAATCGGCCAAAATCGCGTGACGGCATTTATGGACGGCCCCTTTGCCTTTTATTAGTATAGATAGATAAAAATGTGCTGTAACTAGAATAACGTTATTATAGTAGAAGTCAGAAACCTTGCGAAGGTACCTGAATAAAAAAAACCACTAGAATTCAAGTTTGCTAGGATTAAAAGTTACACGAATATATATACATAAAGGGGCCGTCCATAAAGTACGTCACGCTCCAGAGGGGGCGAGGGGGTGTAAGAAAGTGTGACAGTTTGTGACAAGGGGGAGGGGATGTCCGGCCATGATGGACGTCACGGTGTTTTATGTTAAATTTTAATTATTATGTTAATAAAAAAATATATTTTTGTACGAAAGTGTGACGTACTTTAGGGGGGGGGGGAGTCCGAGATTTGTGACAGTTTGTGACAGGGGGAGGGGTGAGTTTAAAATGGTCAAAAATAGCGTGACGTACTTTATGGACAGCCCCAAACTAGTAAACAAATAAATATATTTATTTCTTTATTTTAGAGCCCAAGGGGACAGAACCCGTAATGTTTTTACTCGAAACAGTACAATAAAAGAGAATGTGCCAGGTCAACACAGTCTGACAAACAATAACACCCAAAATAATGTATGTAATATTACATGTATATGGTTGAGAGTAGCTGAAGGTGTAAAAATTCTTTAAAAATGATTTAATCTTTTTGAAATCTTACAGACTGAACATCCACTGAAACTTACGTTAAAACACATGAATATATCCAAGTTGCCATACATGTAACAGGTCGACAGACTGTGCTATTGGTATAGTAGAATAGTTTGGTTATTGGTTTCTTGGCACCAAACATCTGTGATGTATTTATTAAGGACAATATTGATTGACATGTTTTAAAATTGAGTTTTGAAAATAAAATAAAACCACTTGATAAGTATGAAGCATATATAGAGATTGTTTCAAATTACTAGAATGAATGAGAAATTACTTTAGATGAATGAGCTAAGGCGAAATAAAAAATCAAAGCAAAGTTTTAAAAGAAACAAGATATTTAAAAAAAAGTAAATATATGAACTTGTATGTATTTGTATAGGAGAAAGGTGGCTGAACGGTATGCGCATAGTGTTTTTATGTATTTTAAAGACATAGATTTATTTGTGTTTCCTCGAAAACATTGGAACATATGGCGCGCATATGACATAAATGACATATTTTGAACTGATGTTTATACTGGAACCAGAGTCACCTTTGGGATTAGAGTTAATAATGGAACTGAAGTCATTGTTAGAATTAGTGTTTATAAATGAACATGAGTCACTGTTGGAATATGTGTTAATACTGGACTGGAACTGAAGTCATTGTTGGAATTAGTGTTTATACTGGAATGAAAGTCACAGTTTGAAATGATGTTTGTGCTGGAAGTGAAGTCACTGTTGGAAATAGTGTTTATCATTGTTGATCGTAGCAATGCAGGGCTCTATGCGAATCGTATTGCGTCGGGCCTTGTTTGGGTAGGGAATATGCAATTAATAAGGATAAACAGTGAAAAATTAAGAAAGGCAGGGCCTATGAAAGCGCGGGCCCACTGCGGCCGCATAGTTTGCAGTGGCTTAAGACTGGCCCTGGTGTTTATGCTGGAACTAAAGTCTCTGTTGGAATTAATGTTTATATTGGAACTTAATCACACGCTGCCCGTGCTCGGAATGCCTTGCGCCGTAACGTAACTACTTGATACTGAGTCCCCATTTCAAAATTTTGCCTTTGCCTTCGAAAGACCTGTACGAAACAAATTACCACCGTCCTACTTTCTACTTCCAGTGATTCAATATCATACCCTGCTGGCATCCTATTCGTGTGTTTTTTTCTCCTGAGCTTTGACATATCTATTTACGTTTATGCTAATTACTGTCATCTTTTAAATGGGATGTAACTTTTTTGCAAGAACGTTATTCTACCACTCTATACACAGAATCATGCCTTGATTTATCTCTTTAGAAATAGAAGCACGTTGCGACATAATTTTAACACAGCCAATAAAGTAACTGAACTGGTGACTAAACAAGCAGCCCCTGAAGGAATTATATTGGCTTTACCTAGTCTTGCACTGTAAAACACAAAAATTGTAAAACCATTCATCAACTGTTAAATTTGGCTCAACGCTTTTTGTTAACCCTTTTCAACATTGAGATAATGAGTGATCCCGTTGAAAGTATCACCCAGTAAGATATAAGTCAACCCAGGAGATTGTCATCTCCGGAGACATGAGTCACCAAATGAGATTTAAGTCACCGCCGGACGTAAAAGTCACTAGGAAGATAAGAGTCACCTTCGGAGATAAGAGTCACCAGCCAATGGCTGCGAGGATGTCTGAGGGGTCAGTTTTTATAATCCTTAGCCCATTCCTCAACATTCATGATGTTAAACTGTGCAGGAATCATTTCAAAGTGTGGACATAGGTCATCTTGGCCAATACACAGTGGTACACGTTCGGTGCGTCAATGGCCAGTATGACGCACACAACGATGAAGATGACCGCCACCGCTACGTAACCAACGGCCTGGGCGGAGAACCTCCTATCGTCGGCACTCAAGAGTTTCAGCTGAGACCTGCGCGTGGACCTGGCGTCGACCGTCAGCTGCTGGACAATGGAGTTGAGCAGTGCCTGGGTGTCCGAGCCCGTCATGTTGCGTGTGGGGACACTGCTGGAGCAGGGGCAAGGTGGGTGTGCCGAGGTTGGTTCGATGGTCCATTCTGACGTCTCTGTTTGAGTCGTGGTGACAGTCTGTGTTGATGTCACAATGATCGTCCGCGTGGTCTCGCTCTGTGTGACGTACGACGAGACTTGAAAATAAAGGGGAACAATTTATTCAGAATCCTTTGATATGCATTTGCTAAAAAATATTTATTATTTTTAAATTTGTACGTTAGAAAGTGGGGTTTTTTCCTGTGGGAAGGAGGTGTAAAAATGTAAAAATAAAATAACATTACAACCGCTGGTGGCAATCAACAGATTTTATATAGAACAAAATAACTGGCCGCTTCTAGAATCAGTCTTAAAATTACATTTCCCAGATATTTTGAAATCTCTTCATATGCAAACAGAGATGGAAAATTAAAGTTATAAATTCAATTTTAAAATTAGTTATTGCACTGCGAAAAGTTTACAACACTAACTTTATTGTTCACGATGAGGGCATTACTTTGTGAAGCTATAAAAAATAAATAAATAAATCTTCTTGTTGACTATATTTAGTTCAATATCCTGTCGTTTCTGGACTATTGACCACAATTGAGTGATGCGAGAAAAACTAGTATATAAGCCTTGTGTGATCGGCCTCAAAATTATTAGGTGAAAATCCCCCACCCCCTTTTTTCTATTTCAATTTTTTTTTAAAAATAGATAAACATAATATTATTTTTTGAAATTAATTTTTTTTAAATTTAGTTGGGCCGCAGTGGTCTAAGTGGTAGCGCCCTGGACTGTTAAACCGAACCAAGAATTCGAGTCACGGGTTCGAGCCTCGGTACTGGCACACAATCCCTTGATAGTTGGTGGTGGCTTAATAAACTTGTGAACGCTACTTCACTTGTCCCAGAGTCCACCATGGACTGAAAAAAGGGGTTATATTAATTTTAGATCTTTTTTTTAAATTTAAAAGATATTTCTGTATTTATTATTTTTTAGGCGCAGGAGGGGAAACGTTATTAACTTTATTATTTTTTTGAAGGGGATGCTGTTTATTTGTTTGAAAATTTTAAGGAGGTTCTTCGTTACAATGTTACACAATGTTACTGCAAATACATTTTTTCCCTTTTTAGTTTCACTTTTAAACCACCTCTTTTCATTCTGTTTCTATTTTATGTCTCAAATAAAAGCTAAAATCTCTCAAGATATTACATAACGATATTTGCTGCAAATGTTCACCAACTCACACTGGGATGCGGGGAAAACAAAATCAATTTTCTTAAAATTGTTCACGAAATTTCTCTGGTATCACATTGGTTAAAACTGAAGTGTTCGGTAACCGATGTTCCTAACTGTCTTGGTAAGACTTTATACACTAACCTTCGTCACACGTCCGATCGGCCAGATTGGGCAGTCCACTGACAGAGATATAACCGTCTAAGGATAGATAAAATGTAATTACAATCAAGTTAACACATTAAAAAATTTAAACAATATATATTTTTTAAAAAGTTTACTATAATATCAGTGGAACCTCGGTATACGCCCTTAAACCATGCCATACGATAGGATGTATGCCAAATAGGACCAGAGGCGTCACTAGGGTTGTTGTCACCCGGGGCGGTAGCTCATGGTGCACCCCCTCACGACTTAACCCATAGAACTCCCCGAGTCTTCCAGTGCCAAATAAGGGGAACATATCGAATTTTACATTCTGGTGTTACACCTTGTGATGGTGTCACCCGGGTGGCCCGCTCCCACCGCACCCCTCGTGATGCCCCTGAATAGGACGTGTAACAAAATTATTTTTACCATAAGAAGTAGAGGGAAAATGATTAATCCGTTCCCATGAAAAAAAAATAATGTTTTTTTTTTTTTTTTACATATACATTAATTGACGTGGTTGTATAAAAGCTTTTAAACACCGCATGCTTAAAACTAAAATGCGTACTAAAATGACAATAAACACAATCATGTGATTTGAGACATGCTCATATAGAAATGGGAATTATGGCTTTAATTTTGGAAAGGGGACTACGCTTTGTTACGTCATATTTAAGGGGGGATGGCAAACTTTTTATGACGAAGAGTAACGGGGGGGGGGGGGGGGGGGGTGGAGGAAAATCGGCAAAAATCACGTGATGTGATTTATGGACGGCCCCATACAAGTTCTAGTACGCAGGTCGTATTCCAAAGTTCGTATACCAAGCAAATTGTTTCGCGTCCAAAAAGGACGTATGCCAAGTTGGACTTATTCCAAAGCAGACATACACTGTAGTTTCAAATTATTAAATCTGTATTAAAATATGTCCCAACAAAATTTTTATTTCACAGAGATTTAGAATTGCGTCTTGGTGATCCCCCACCACCACCCACACGATTCCGCTCTTACTTTAACACGTACCTGGCAATGTGGTGTTGTTGGTCAAAGTGACGTCACATGCAGTGATACCCGAGACGTTTCTCTGAAGATCAGACATTTCTTGAGGCGTGAACTCGTGGACTTCCGCTTTTGGGATGAGATTTAGAGCTTTATGAAAGTCGGAGCTAAGGGCGTCGTGTTTACATAGTCTCCCCCACAATCCACCACCGCATACCTACCCCCACGAACGGCTTTGACAAGCGCCTCCCCTCCCCACCAACCTTACACTGCTGCATTCTTCTATTCTGATTTTTACTGTGTGATACATATCTTCAAAAGCACTTTGTAAATGCATGGAACATGGACGGCACCTCACATCGTCTTTGACAAAGATTTATAGCAAGTCAATGCATATCTTCAGAGACACGGACAGTGTTTAAACACAGTTAGAAAACACGTTACTTCTAAGAGCCTCACATAGACTTTAATTGGTTTGTGTTATTGTCAGATGACATATTCATCTAAACAGACAAAGTCTAACTTTACCATTTAAGAGTGCTTTGAACAGTTTTGCTACATTTTCAAATAAATCATCGAGTCTCGATGTCGGTTCACAAGTAATAAGACATGATAAAATTTCGAGGATGAAACTCTTATTTAACTTGATGAATTTAGCAAAGAACATTAGAGGTAAAATGAAGAGTACACTTGGAAAACCTACTAAGTCCCGTTTTAGAGTTTTGTGAAAAAGCCATTTATGTCTGAGCGACTTAGCAGATTTTACAAAGTAATTCATATTTTTTAACGATAAAATGCAGGGTATTTAGTAGTTTGTAAATTTAAATAACAAAAAAAAAAAAAAAAAAAAAAAAAAAGTGGATACTGTAGAGTTTTACAATTTAAACCAGATAAAGGGCATGTTCCCGCCAAATTTGCCAGTGGACTCCTCAAATATGATTTTTTTCCCGCAACAATGATAACATAAATGTAAGAGAAAATAAGTTTACAAATTACAATGTATATATAAATATTTATGTAAAACGTGTTTCGTCCTCTGTTCTTATAATCACATGCCCCACACAATTACACTCTATTTAAAAGGTGCTTTGCGATATGTTAAAAAACGTGATTTATATATTGTCATAGAAACATGGTTTTTAAAAGAGTTATACTTTGAAGGCACATACAGTCCAAAAGATGCCGTCTTTAAATAGAAATTTGAATGGTTCAAATTACTGATAACAGCTGACGCTTGTCTTCATTTAGAACTTAGACCAAACTGAAACGGCTTTATCTATACTAATAAAAGGGAAAGCCCTCACTGACTCACTGACTCACTGACTCAGTGACTCAGTGACTCACTGACTCACTCACTGACTCACTCACTCACTCACTCACTCACTCACTCACTCACTCACTCACTCACTCACTCACTCACTCACTGATTCATCACTAATTCTCCAACTTCCCGTGTAGGTAGAATCATGAAACTTTAGGAAGTTGTTGGGTACCCTCTGACTACGAAAATTGGCGAAAAAGAATTTTGAAAATCTCACTCATGTGGGGCCGGGGGCCCAAAAGCTTTTTTGGCCTACATCACTAATTCTCCAACTTCCCGTATAGGTAGAAGCATGAAACTTTAAGAAGTTGTTGGAGACTTTCTTACGACAAAAAAAGGCGAACAAGAATTTTGAAATTCATACTCATAGGGGCCGGGGCCCCAAAACTGTTTTTCTCCTAATATAAGCTATATGCTAAGTGAAAATCAATAATTCATCTATTTTCCGTGTAGGTAGAATCATGAAACTTAAGAAATGTTCTGAGTACATGCTTCCAACGATAATTGGCAAAAGAGAATATTAAATTTCCCACTCATGGGGGCTGGGGCCCCGAAAACGATTTTTTCATTAAATGAGCTATATAAACATTGACAATCACCAATTCTCCTATTTTCCGAGTAGGTAGACTCATCAAATGTTGGGGAGTTTATAAATACACTTTCACGATGCTAGCAGGTGAAATAATTTTTAAAATTTCTCTTACAGGGGGGGGCTGGGGGCCCAAATTTAAAAACTAAAAATCACTATTTCTTCCATTCACCATGTAGGTGGAGAGCATGAAACTTTAGGAAGTTGTTGAGTTTAATCTCCCGATGATAATTGGCGAAAGAGAATGTTAAATGCCCACTCATAGAGGAACGGGAACCCAAAAAATGGGGCCCCATAAAAAATTTGTCCCCTAATATGAGCTATTTACAAATTGCAAATCAAAAATTCTCCTATTTCCCGTATAGTTTGAAGCATGAAACTTTGTAAATTTTTTGAGTAATGTTTCCGATGATAATTGGCAATGTTAAATTTTCCACTAATGGGGGCCGAGGCCCCCAAAACATTTTTTCTTTATATGAGCTATACAAAAATTGAAAATCACTAATTCTCCTATTTCTCATATAGGTAGAAGCATGAAACTTTTGAAATTTTTTGAGTACAAGCTCCCGACAATTGGCAAAAGGAATGTTAGAATTCCCTCTAATTGGGTACCGGGGTCCCAAATATATTTTTCTTATATTAAAAAAAAAAGAAACTTATCACTAATTCTCCAATTTTCCGTGTAGGTAGGAGCATGAAACTTTGGGTAATTGTTAAGTAACCTCTCAGGACAAATGTTGGTGTAAAAGAATTTTGAAATTCACACTCATGGGGGCCGGGACCCCAAAAACGTATTTTTTCTTATATGAAAATTATATAAAATTGAAAATCACTGATTCTCTTATTTCTCGAGTAGGTAGACTTATGAAACGTTGGGGAATTGATAATTACACTTTCACGATGGTAGCAGATGAAAACATATTTTAAAATATCTCTTACTGGGGGCTGGGGGGCCAAATGTAGTTTCTTTCCTAATATAAACTATATAAAAACTACACATAACTAATTCCCCCATTCTCCATTTAGGTAGAAGCATAAAACTATGGGAAGTTGTTGAGTACAATCTCCAAATGAAAGTTGGCGAAAAAGAATGATAAATTTCCACTCACAGGGGGCCGGGGGCCCAAATATAATTTTTTAAATTAAAAACCGACTCATCAATTCCACAATTCATCGTGTAGGTAAAAACATAAAACTTTAGGAAGTTGTTGGGTACCCTCATAACGACGAAAATTGGCGTAAAATAATGTTTAAATGCACGCGCATGAGGGCTTGGGCCAAAAAAAAAAAAACGTGTTTTTTTCCTTATACGTGCTATAAAAATTTGAAAATCAATAATTCTGCTATTTTCCAAATAGGCAAACGCATGAAACTTTGGGGGTTTGATATCTACACTTCCACGATGGTAGCAGGTGAACAATTATTTAAAATATTCTTTACTGTGGGCTGGGAGGCCAAAATATAGTTTTTCCTTAATATTAACTATATAAAAATTAAAAATTCCTAATTCTCCCATTCCCTATGTAGGTAGAAGCATAAAACTTTAGGAAGTTGTTGGGTACCCTTTCACGACAAAAATTAGCGTAATATAATTTTAAAATTCACACTCATTGGGGCCGGGACCTCAAAAACGTGTTTTTTTTTCCAAATATGTGCTATATACAAATTGAAAAGCACTATTTTTCCTATTTCCCAAATAGGTAACGCATAAAACGTTGGGGATTTTTTAAATACACTTCCACTATGGCAACATGTGAAATAATATTTAAAGTATTCCTTGGTGGGCGCTGGGGGCCAAAATATAGTTTTTTTATGCACTCACTCACTTATCACTAACACTCCATCTTCCCGCAGCAAAGCGCGGGCAAATAGCTAGTATGTTATAATTTTACATCTCATCAGATCTGCTTAATAGTTTGTAAGTTATCCTGAGCTTAGACTCAGTAAGTCCAACGATTCCACTGAAATGCATTCACTTAAAACTTGAATAGTTAACTTAGTTAACTGATGTTGTATTAAAAGGTAAGGCAAATTTCAAGATAAACGAACTGATTCATTTGTAATTGAAGTCTGTATTGTAGACTTTGACTTTTAACAACCGATTATTGTAACAGAGTTCTACAATATTTCATTTAATTATTTTCTATGCCTTTGAACTATATATTAATAATTTCAGCGCAATAAGACTGTATTTTAAAATTAAATTATGACATTAAATAAGTTACTCTATATTTTTAAAAAATTGCCAGTGGCTTCACTTAAAAATTTGTTACTTTGAATAAAAACGACAAACGGCTTATAATAACACGAGCACAATGCCCGTGCTATGCTACGGGGTGAGCACAATAAAAATAACAATATTTAGTTTTTTGACTCTCGAATTACCTTTAAAAATGTATAGATGAGTATAAACGCATCTCGAATTATGTATAGCGATAAATAAAAACAACTTCTCCATAAAAATCACAACATATGTGTCGAGACAATAAATAGTATAATGAATTTAAAAAGTACCCATCAATTTTTTTATATTTCTCCCTTAATAACTCATGCTTTTCTCAATATACTCTACCAGAATTATAAAGGCCCTTAACAGTTACAAAACGTTAATGGGCAAGGCTTAATTTCTTTTCACATGAATCATAAAATGAAAGCAATATCTTTCCATATGATTCCTTTGGCTCTAGGATACCTCTCCAAAAACACACTTTCTTTTTTATAGTCTATGGATGAAATTAGTTTAAGATAATTAAAATATTTTTTGATAATATTTGTGAATATTTAGGCTTTGGGAGCGTGGAAAATATGGTTTATTTGTTTAAAAGGCAAATGTTCTCTTCACATGAATAATAACATAAAGACAATGTTGCTTTTAA
Source organism: Radix auricularia (assembly GCA_002072015.1). Lineage (NCBI taxonomy): Eukaryota > Metazoa > Mollusca > Gastropoda > Lymnaeidae > Radix > Radix auricularia. The sequence continues at coordinate 618,333 of MUZC01000205.1, read as the reverse complement.
AAAATTTACTGAGAGGTTGATCTTCTAATAGATTTTATATAATTAATAATAGCTTCCCGCTCTTTTTTTTTTATAATGGTAACAATACACTAAATTGGCAGATACGTGTTCTTCTAAGATAAACGTACACATTTTCTTTTTATTTAAAGTTAAGCTTTTTTTTTAAAAAAAAAAGCATAATCGTTATTTATCGTAATTCAGAAAAGCTATTTTAAAACCTTGCATTACTTAAAACAATTGTAAGCAATATTCACATTAATTATCTTATTTTAGGCACGGTAAACTCGAGCCTTAATAACGTAATAACTTTAATTTATATAATGATCTTTAATTTGTTAACACTTTTATGTTCTCCGTGGGGTTAAATAGTCTTTGCTTGACTATGTCAATTGAATGCTCTAGTTTAAAGGAAACATTTCATATTCCAGCAGATGGCTTGGTGTACGACAATTGTATATTCTAAATTCTACATACCTGCCGAAATGTCACATGAATTTCTACAATAATCTCGTCTTATGAATAACAGAGCTTTATTCTCAAATGTTTTTCTAGATAACATGGATACAGATTTTGGATCACCAAAAATTTGCTCTCTTGTACTTCGACTTGAAGATTCGATTAAAATGATGAGGTCTCCACACAAAATTTTATCAAATGTCAAAGCATCTTTTAAGTATTCCATTAATTTCTCTGTGAACATCTTCTGATTAGCATTTTTTCTAGAACTTTACATTTATAAATAATTTAAGGCATCTTTGGTATAGCTTCAAAATTAAAAGATTTTATTGTGACTAGCAAAGTTTCTGACTCTGTTGGTCTGATGAGCTTTTTTTGTGCCTCTGTCAGTATTTCTTTAGCTTTTGAAATACTATTTAAATGGCTCTTTGGTATATTCACTATTTTGCATTCTGAAGCCTTGCTTATAAGTAATTAGATATGCAAAACGGTATATAGACATGTCTAAGAATGCGTACGTAACAACGTTCTAGAGTATTAAAGTAGATAATTCAGTTGGAGTATCATTTAAATAAATTAGATATAATGGACTGTTTGAGTGAGATTTGACAGTGAGATTTTAAGATATTGCGTCTTTCTTAAACGCCTGCATACTTTCCAGCCATAAAGAAGATGTATTAACACATGATGATCCTCTGCATTCCGTTGTTTTGATATCGTCATTTATTAAAATTATTCATGAAATGTCGAAGGCAGATTCACTTTTACTTCAATGAAATATCTGAAAGATTCTACGTCTACTTTTTTAATGTTCAATCTTTACATATCCTAAAACTGGTCTTGTTTGGTATAATATATGAAGAGCTATCGAATACAATGGAACAATATTAGGTGTCTTGCTCCTGAAGAAAGATGATTTTTCGCGATCTGTATCTCTGAAAATTCTATAAGCTAGTTTGAATTTTAGATGACAGTTTAAAAAAAAACACTTTTTTTCATACAATGTACTGGGAGTGCTCGATCGTATTTAGCAAGTAAATGCATTGGTTCTGGATTATTGCCTTCATTTGCAACAGTATTGTCCCCTCTATGACCGAAAAAAACCCACAAAACAAACAAACAAACAAACAAACAAACAAACACACACAACACATAGATTGAATTTTGCTAGGATTTAAGAATGTCAAAAGTTCCATCAAAATCGTCACTACACTGTTTCTTGTTTTCTTTTAAAACGTATCGTTGTTCTTTATCAGTTCTTTTTTTATACGAATTCTGATCCTTTCCAATTTAAAAAAAAAAACGTTTGGATATATGCTAGCAAAGTTTAAATTTCATTAAACAAGCAATTTTGTTAATTCTTTTTGTTGATGCTTCAAATCAAAAGACATTAAAATAAAAATAATATTGTTTTGGTAGAATAAACCATGTAATTAAGCCAACAATTTTTGACATTAGTTTAATTACGATAAAATCAAGCTTGAATCAATTATATAAACCAGAACAATATTGTCATATTCGTACACAAATGCAGCCCTTATATTTTTCACTTCAGTAGCATTAGTATCAGAAGACTCTAGATTCATAATGGAGTTTTAAGTTTTGTCATTAGAAATGTTCAAGTATATAATATAGTTTCTTTCTTTCTTTGAAATTTTGCATCTTTGGTTTTATTATATCTTATAAAACTTTATCTTTATGGCGTTTCATTTTTGAAGCTAATTAAGGAGGAATTAGCCGCACCCCCCCCCTTTTACACACAATGTGCGGCTAGGAGCTTTCGATTGGCTCATGTTTCATTTACTGTAAGTTTTGATTTTACAACAGGAGTGGCTGGCCAATTTATAGAATCACTAGCAATTTCCCCGCGCTTTGCCGCGGGAAGATGGAGTATTAGTGATGAGTGAGTGATTGCATAAAAAAAACTCTATTTTGGCCCCCAGCGCCCACCAAGGGATATGTTTAATATTATTTCACCTGCTGCCATCGTGGAAGTGTTTTTAAAAATCCCCAACGTTTTATGCGTTACCTATTTGGGAAATAGGAAAAACAGTGCTATTCAATTTGTATATAGCACATATTTGGAAAAATCACGTTTTTGAGGTCCCGGCACCAATGAGTGTGAATTATAAAATTATATTACGCTAATTTTTGTCGTGAAAGGGTACCCAACAACTTCCTAAAGTTTTATGCTTCTACCTACATAGGGAATGGGAGAATTAGGAATTTTTAATTTTTATATAGTTAATATTAAGGAAAAACTATATTTTGGCCTCCCAGCCCACAGTAAAGAATATTTTAAATAATTGTTCACATTCTACCATCGTGGAAGTGTTGTTAACAAACCCCCAAGTTTCATGCGTTTGTCTAGTTGGAAAAGAGAATTATTAATTTTCAAATTTTTATAGCACGTATAAGGAAAAAACACGTTTTTTTGTGCCCAGGCACTCATGAGCGTGCATTTAAAAATTATTTTACGCCAATTTTCGTCGTTTTGAGGGTACCCAATAACTTCCTAACGTTTTATGTTTTTTTACCTACACGATGAATTGTGGAATTTGTGATGAGTCGGTTTTTAATATAAGAAAAAATTATATTTTGGCCCCCGGCCGCATGTGAGTGGAAAATTACCATTCTCTTTCGCCAACTTTCATTGGGAGATTGTACTACCTAAATGGAGAATGGGGGAATTAGTTATGTGTAGTTTTTATATCGTTTATATTAGAAAAGAAACTACATTTCCCCCCCCCCCCC
>MUZC01000205.1:587346-608961 GCA_002072015.1 Radix auricularia | reverse complement strand
CCCCCCCCCCCCCCAATCTAAAAGTTACAAAAACTTAATAATCTAAGATGAGGCTCACTTAGGGAAATAATAATAATTGGTTCGTCCACTTTTTGTTGAACTAAACTTTGGATAACTAACTATACATGATTGCATTAACATAATATATTTTGTCCAGTGATCTAGACTCTTATGCAGGCTCCGGAAAAAATTACAATTGAAAATTTTTTGATGACTTATCTTATCTTATCTTATATGTTACAGACGCTCCTTCTGTACAGAAGATTATTGCGTCCTACGTATTTCTATGGTTTGTGTTTAGTCCTGTATTCTTACTAGAGTTTTAAAAGATGATAAAGTGGTGGCTTTCCTGGTTTCTTCAGGCAACCCATTCCACGCCCGAATACCGGACGGAAAGAAAGAAAACTTGTATGTGTTTGTTCTTGCATATGGAATAAGAAAGGTGTTTTTATCTTTATGTCTATTTGAGGGTTGTATTAAGTTATCTTTGTGTTGTATTTCTAAATTAGAATTAATTGCCTTATGTATAATTACTAATTTACTCTTGGTTCTTCTATCCTCTAGTGTTTCAAGGTTTAATGTTTTAACTAACGGTGTTACTCTTGTCAGTTTTGAATATTCTCCAGTTATGAATCTGGCAGCTCTTTTTTGGATTTGTTCTAACTTAGAACAGCTTCAGTGGTGTTGAAGACGTACTTCAACAAGAAGATCATTTTATAAGAAACTCAAGCAGAATTAAACCCACCCCCTTAAAATACACTTTGTCTATCACCCACAAACTGTGTTAAACTACATGACTCTCAGTCAATTTTAAATACACCACATTTAAATTGAGACTTTCCCGGTCAAACAATAAAAAGAACATTGATTGATATTCTTTGTGTATTCACTAAACTAAAAAAAGAGAAGACGTTTGAAGCGACTTTCGTGGATGAGAAGAAATGTCAGGTGTAGAATCGACAAAGGCTAGACAATAATTGTTACAAGAGAAGCAATGTACAATTATCACAAAGTCCATCTCTAAGCCTGACCAACAACAATGAACAAAGCCAATAGGGGTAAAATAATCCTGGGGGAAAAAACGTTAACAAGATAAACAGCAGGAAGGACAGCTGAAAAACGTATCTGAATAAAAGAACCAGTAGATCTAAAAGAAACACATTTGATTTTTTCAGATCACGAGCTAACAAAAAGCCAAGCCTCATCAACAAACCAAGTCGCCATGGAGACTGAGATCCTCCAAACAAAAAGACTGATCAAAGTTTCCGAATCAAAACAATGTTCAAAAGAAGAAAAAAAATCACTCGTGGACTAAGCTGTGGGCAGCGCTGATGTTTTCGTATTGTCCTTTAAAGACCAAAACACTGCACACGAACAACGACGTGGCAGTCGTTGTGTAATGAGCAAGATAATTACTTTTATGTAGATAATCCATCCACCAATCCATCCACCCATCCAATCATCCATCTTTGTACCCATCTATCTATCCACCTGTAGGCCTATGTTAGTCTTTTGTCCGCCTGTTAGTTTATTCACATGGAAAATTTATTTTTAAAAATATTTTTTTGCGTAGTTATTTATATTTTTATTTATATGTATTTAAACAATAAATAAAGGCGCGGTGGTCTAAGTTGTAGCGAGCTGGACTACCGAACCGCAGCAAGGACCTGTGTCGCGGGCTCGAAACCGCGGATCTGGCAAGGCCCCCGGGGCATTGTACTAACCACACAATCCCATGCTCGTTAGTGGTCAATGAAACTTGTGAACGCTACTTCACTTGCTCCCATGGACCTTCATGGTCTGTAAGGGACAATATATATATAAACAATAAATCTATGTAGATCTATGAGTTCATTTTGTGTCATTTACTTAAACTCCTTTTCAAAAATATTTGTAAAATGAGATTTTTTTTAAAAAAGTTCTATTTTTCACCATGAATATGATAATTTATAAATTATACTAATAGACAAAAGTAGATTTTTTTTTTTTTAAAAGGGAAAAAACAACAAATAAAAATTGCTTCAAAATTCCAGGGAGAGTAACGTCGATAACAGTCATGTATGTTGTTTACCCAAGGACAAAATTATTAATTAGAATTTAAAGGTTGCTGACTTCCATTGAACTATTCTAAGTGCCAAAATATCCTGACCCACCATCCCCTAATTCCAGCAACAAATCGTATCTTATATATTATAGACGCTCCTTCTTATTATGTCTAAAGCGTAACGATGATGCACAGCCTTGTCTAGCAATATTATTAGCATTTTGAATTTTGATTATGTTTTGATTTTCCTGGTTTATATATGACATATAATCCATGTCAATATTACAGCCGGAAGAAGGATTTGTATGTGTTTGTTAGTTATCCTACTAAGTACACATTTAGATTATTGTTGTCATTGTATTTCAAAATCGGAGGATAATACCTTATTTATTGTTACTGCTAATTTACTCGCTGCTCTTCTATCTTCTATAGTACAAAGTTTATAAGTTTAATGATCAAAACGGCCATCCATGGGGATTGGGGGGAGGGGGGGAGTCCATTAGTGACAAAGTGTAACGAGGAGGAGAGGGTGTTTAAGAAATGTGACGACACATCAAACCACCGAACTATCAATGAAATGTTACAATTAAATATTTGATTGTGTACAATTTATTTAACGACGTTTTACATGGGCTCCACGCGTGTTACAATATTAGAGAGCAGCCTACACTAAATAAATACTTAAATGACAAAAAGTGATTTCAATCGTTCTCATTTTATATTAGAAAATGGCTTTTAAGTGTGTGTATGGGGGGGGGGGTGTAAAGCGTTGTCGCATCATATTGGAGGTGGGGTCTAACTTTTTGTGACGAGTGGGGAGGGATAAAAAATCGGCCAAAATTCCCTGACGTTATTTATGGACCGCCCCTGAATAAATAGAGTATCGGTCAATCCTGTATATTCACCAAAAATACAGTTTTTAAATAAGAATTGTGCTAGTTTATTTAATTTTCTTTGGTAGATGGGTACCATACACATTTTGCCTAGTCTAGTATAGGTCTGAACAATGCAAAAGTAGGATTTAATGTTATGTTCTTTTTTACATTAATTTGTAAAATTTTCTTTTAATAATGCACACATAGTGCTGATTTCTTTAGACTATAAACAATATATTCTATCTATTACGTTTGGTGCGTAAACAATGAACTGAATATTTTCTTTTTGTTTTTTGCGGGAAAAATTAAAAGCTCTAATGTACTTTATTTTAGCTGTAAACTAAACTAAAATAGCCGCTATTAATTGGTGGATTATGTCTAGCCGCCATTATTATGTGGATTATGTCTAGCCGCCATCATTTGGTGGATCTTTTTAAAACTGGATTATTGTTTGCTTAATTAATTTCTTTGATATACATTTCTCCCGGGAATTTTACTTAACTTTATGAAAGTAAAACTGCTAAAATATATAAAACCAATTTCATCATCTGATACAGCCATTTTTCATTCATTGGCTTACGTCAGTCTACACATCTGACAAAGGTGCTGCCAGATTACGAATAAGTATAAGTGAACGTCCACGACACGACTTGTGTCATGAAAAGGAGACGCATTACATGACATGTGTCATGACAAGGATACGCCCCCACAAGATCTGTGTCATGACAAGGATACGCCCTCTACAAGATCTGTGTCATGACAAGGACACGCCCCCTACAAGATCTGTGTCATGACAAGGATACGCCCCCTACAAGATCTGTGCCATGACAAGGATACGCCCCCCTACAAGATCTGTGTCATGACAAGGACACGCCCCTACAAGACCTGTGTCATGACAAGGATACGCCCCGTACACTGCGGGTGATGACTTACCTAGAAATGTGCCGACTCTGACGAAGGTGTTGTTGGCTGCACCAATCACTCCCAGGACACAGGCAGTGTCACCTGTGTATGACGTCATGTAACAGCCGTACACGTGGTCGCACAGCTCCCTGCAGTCCGTGAACGATGTTCCACTCACGTCTACAGCCACCATGCTGGCATCCACTGGCTTGTAGGGCTGGACTTCGGTCAAGTCTAGAATACAAAACAAATATTGTCCAAATCAACAAAAGTTTCTCGAGTTTAAAAAAAAAAAATTAAAATATTAAAATGATTCAATGACATATCGATCAATCGTTAAATTCTGTTTTAACAAAATCTCTTACTAAATTATTTTTATACATCAATTTTATCTAACATACACAAAAATTATTGACCTATTAACTTCTTTGCGTATAGTTATGAAGTTATGACTAATAATAAGAATAATAATAAAATGTATGCAGCTTGTAAGTAAATCCGTCAATAGTTATAGATGAAATTTCCTTTTGAAAGAATTAGTCTCCATGTTTTCCATCCATCAACACAGAATGCTTGAATGTTTAAAATAAATTTTTAAATATATAAATCATCATTAAAGCAATCAAAATTAATACATTTTCTATTTAAGATGCGTATTATAAGTAGATTTGAAATAATAAAATCTTAAGGTCTAGGAGCATGTGAATTTTTAAAATATATTTTATTGTTTTATTATTATTATTATTATTTTTTATTAAAACATGTGTGAATCACTGTCTTACTGTAATATTCCGACTTGGCGCATATGAAGTTCTTTGATGACGTACACTTTGTCCTGTCCCATTTCAATGTAACTTTATCTAGTCTGTCAACAAAGTGTAAGTCAGTAGAAATGCACTCAATAAGATGTCAAATAATATGTTCTGAGCAAACTGTGCAACATCCGGAGGGGAAAAAAAGCAACAAATGAGTAACCTTTTCTACATAGCAAATACTGATTTATTTAACCGGGCATGCTTTAATTCATTGTACTGGGCGTATAATAATTTGTTGGACTGGGCGTATAATAATTTGTTGGACTGGGCGTATAATAATTTCTTGGACTGGGCGTATAATAATTTCTTGGACTGGGCGTATAATAATTTGTTGGACCGGGCATATAATAATTTCTTGGACTGGGCGTATAATAATTTCTTGGACTGGGCGTATAATAATTTGTTGGACTGGGCGTGCATTCACTTGACATCATAAGTTCGCCTCCAGTTATTCAGTTTAGGTGTTATTTAATGTTAGGTTTGTAAAATCTAAAAATCCCACACCTATGACCACACTTAAGTCTGATAAATGATTGAAGCTATAGAAGGCTTGTCAGTTTGAAAGATGGAGAAATCGGGTCAAACCTCTACTTTAAAAAAAAAAAAAAGTTTATCTTACAATGATTATTCAACTATTTTTTTTAAAATGAAAGAGAATGTTTTTTTTTTATACGCCACATGAAAACAAAGTAAGGATTAAGAAATTCTATTTGAGAAAGTTGAATAGAACTGCACTCACGATGAGTAGAAAAAATATTGAATGGATTATGGGTAAACCTATAAAGGCGAAAATAAAATACGATCGTAACAGCAAAAAGCCTTCCTTACCGTACAAAGTTACGTATTGAGAAGTAAGTAAAACATAAACAAAGGGAAGACGACCCAATTACGATACACTTGTCCATGACTCATGTTAGAACATATTTTAAGCACAGAATTCATCGCGAAGAATTCTCTCACAGGTAACACGCCTCCGTGTCCTTGTAGTTGCTCGCCTCGTTCGTCTCGAAGTTCGTCCAGAGGGTTGTATTCAAACTTGCACAGTTGTCTGCCCACACTAGCTGCTGGTCGGTGGCTGAAGTTGGTCGCCATATTAAGGAAATCCAGGCACTGTCCCAACTGGTGTTGTGAGGTGGGATGGTTTAGATGGGAAAAGAAGAAAAATAAAATCAATCGTAAAAATGGGACAGATCAGCCCGGGGAAGATTAAATTTTTGTTCAAATACAAGTGGCATAACTTTGAGTAAATTCAAATTGGGGTGGGGGAGGAGAGGGCTATTAAATAATAGTTAAAATTCCGCCCTCTGTAAGATGCGAACTGCGCACTAACGCCGCCCGCCTTTTGGTTTGTTTGTTCTAACTTACCGTTACAATTTTCACCCATGCCTTAATTTTCGACTTTAGATAATAATAATAATAAGGGGCCGTCTATAAAGTACGTCATGCTATTTGTGACCATTTTTAATTCCCCCCCCCCTGTCACAAATATCAGACCCCCCCTTCCAAGTACGTAACACTTTCGTACAAAAAAATATATTTTTTAATAAACAAACTAAATAAAATTTGACATAAAACACCGTGACGTCACACATGACCGGACACCCCCCTCCTCCCTGTCACAAACTGTCACACTTTCTTACACCCCCTCCCCCCTCTGGAACGTGACTTACTTTATGGACGGCTCTAAGACTTAATAAAAAAACATTTTTTTTCAAATGACATATGACGTCATATAGCGTTGTAAAGCTATGTCAAGAGCTACGTACTCTGAGTGCCAATCTGAGCTAATGAACGAAGTGATCTTGTCCTGCAGGAAAGGCGTATCGAGCCGTGCAAGCATCCCGCCCAATTTACCGCAAGCATCACTAGCCACGCCCCAAGTAGCGTGGTTCTTGACGAAGGTGAACCTTGTCACAGCACTGGCTCTATCAACTGAAATAAGCGATCAAGATTAGAAACAACACAAGCAGTGGACCTGTCCGGAAGCAAGCGTTGCAGAAAATGTATCCATAAATTGATTTAGTGTTTCCAGTTTCAAGTAACAGGTTAGGAACACAGCATGGCGGCGTTTCTAGGCGAGGAGCATATTTTTATATATTCATATTTTATAAATAAATATATATATATATATATATATTTACGGTATAGGCCGGCGTATAAGACGACTGGGCGTATAAGACGACCCCNCCCCAAAAAAAAAAAAAAAAATTAAAAAAAAAAATTTTACACTGAAAATATAAAGTTTAGGATTTACTCGCCGTATGGGTCTACCCCTTTTTCAACCATTTTTCAAAGAAAAATTTAAAAAGCATCCTAGTACCACTGCAAAACTTGTATTCTCATGTCCTGTTTTTTAAAAATTAAAACTGTTTTTTCACCTTTTTGATGGACAGTTTTACTTCCTATCACATCAAAATTCATTGGAGCTTCATCCATATTTCCAATACTACTTAACGCATAGCCATGTTTATTGTGCTGTTGTATGATGTATCGATGGAAGCTATTTACTTTTAGCCTCAGTATCATATTATGTCTTGCCATGAATCTACTGCACCAGGATGCAGTGACAAGCTGTTGCTCTGATCTGGGTTAGATTTGGTCCACTGAAGTGCAAACAATCTTGTCGTTACATAACAATTTTGGCGGTGCTCATTCGCCATGTCTGATACTTGTTTTTCGAGTTCAGGCCAATGTGCGGTGCCTCTTCTTAATGCACACTTACCCCTTGGCATACTCTTTAATGCTTTTTCAGTTGCTTTCCAGTCCCGAACCATCTTTTCTGTCACTCCATATTGTCTTGCAGCAGCGTAGTTATTATGTTTCATTATATACCCGGCGTATAAGACAACCCCCCCCCCACTCTAAAAAATATTTTCTAAGGCTTAAAAGTCATCTTATACGCCGGTATATGGTATAGTTCTATATATAATTATTTTAATCGATAAAATAGAGATTACAATTAAAGAAAATATTTTTTTAAAAATGCGATTTAATAACAAATAATTAATTATTATTATTAATAGTTGTTTTACGTACAAACTTATCCATTAAAAAAACATTTTTAACGTGTAAACTTTAAAATAAGCTGTTTTAAAAGGAAAATGATATAAAAAAAATAAAAAAATTTAAAACTTAATTAACAATAATTTTTGTTTAATTCATTGATATCATATTGAACTAATTATATTTAAATATATTGTCTTCATAATATTTATTTTTCTTATAATATATACAGTTATAGTCATTTTTTAAAAAATGTCTTAGAAAGGCACAAAATGTGCAGGAAAACAACATTGTGAAAAAAAGGGATTATGAGGTCTTAGGAAAAAAAACAACAACTTTGAACAACTTTGGAGGATAAACAGAGTAGCTTTATGTTTTTGTTAATCACCAAATAATTTCTATACATCTGTATTACTTTTATATTTTTAAAATCAGTTTGAAATTTTCAACCAAGTGCCCAAGCTTAAATGCGTTATTTTTATTGCTAACTATGGTTTAAAAATGTATACTGATTATTAAAATCTTATTATTTTAGTTAAATATAAATTTAAACTAAAACTTGTAATATGTTAATTACAAATTCAGATTCTTTTTAAAAAATATTTTTAAAAATAATTATTGTAATGTAATTTTAATAAGTTTTCAATTTTTTTTTTACAACTCATTGGACCTTTATGTAACATACTTGAAAATTTCTAGTAAATTTCAAAGAAGATTGTGTGCAAATTTTGTAAAACTTTCTAGATGCATATTTTGAAACATATTTCAGCTACCCACTGGAAAAATCTCTTTCAAACGCATGCACTTCTCTTTCAGATGTTTTAATATAGCAAAATATTCTTTCTGCCGTTTTCCCAAAGCCTTTTATTTGCTTGTTCAGTATATATTGAAGTGTTGTGTAAAATATGTAAAAACATAAAGTTCTTAAGCCATACCCTATCCGTGAGCTGTGGATAGTCCCGCCCTCTTTCATTTAAAAAATCACAATTTCCTCAAAGCAGCTTACAAATCTCTAAGCCCTGTCCTCTGCTCAACCAGCCGACATTATGGTATTAATTAAACAAAGTGTTATACTGTGCTTGAACCTCATCAACAAGTGCTTGAAACTGTCGACAATTAAGGGCCCGAGCCATGATGTAATTCACCATTTTAGTGACATCTTTGAGAACATCGAATAATATTTTGCAGTTGTCCCAGGCACAAAGAGCTTCTTGGTGACTGAGACAGTTAAACTGAATAACAGGATCTTTTGATTCACAAACAAAGGACTGTATGAAATCAGATGCTTTTCCCAAAAATGCAAGGCACACCATCGTTAGTTATTGAAACGACTTTTTCTGCACTTATGTCTTGTTGCAAAAAAAAAAAAAGGTTTATTCACAGCATTGTAATAATTTCCTCCTTGTATTCTTTCGGGCACAGATGCCAATTCAACCAGCTAGTCAATTTACCGACAACATCGCAAAATTATTGCTAGCCTTGCAAGGTTATTTATGTGTCTGTCTGCTTATTTATATCTGCGCTTTCATCCAAGCACATCCATAAAGTTTGAAAGCTGATCGTTGTTAGATGGTTGGTTTTAGAACAATAATTGCAAACAACTTATAATTTCTAAATTTCAATTCAGTAAACACATTCTGTTCAGCTTCATCAAGTTTGAAAACGTGAGTAAGGAAACGTTCAAGAACAGACTACATTACTTATTTGAATTACAACTTACAATTTTTAATTTCTTTTTATTAAGGACGAAATATTTTAGTCGCGGGCCGGCTGATGAGGCTCTGTGTGTCAACTGTGGCACGCGTGCCATGGGTTCGCAATCACTGATAATCACATATTATATATGCTTGCCAAGAAAGAATTGGGAGCCATATATTAGAGATTCATTAAAATAAAAAAGATCCGAAACACTTCCTTCACATTTACGCAGTAATCTTCATGGACCAGCACTTGGCTTATCACATACACTCATGTTTAAACAATCAGGCACTCTCCACAGACAATCTACATCTTAAAAGAATCAGATTTACTATAACAGACAATAGTATCTTTAAAAAATCAGCTTTACTATAACAGACAATAGTATCTTAAAAGAATCAGATTTACAATAACAGACAATAGTATCTTTAAAAAATCAGCTTTACTATAACAGACAATAGTATCTTTAAAGAATCAGATTTACTATAACAGACAATAGTATCTTTAAAGAATCAGATTTACTATAACAGACAATAGTATCTTTAAAGAATCAGATTTACAATAACAGACAATAGTATCTTTAAAGAATCAGATTTACTATAACAGACAATAGAATCTTTAAAGAATCATGCTTGCTCTAATAAACAAAACAATTTGACCTGATGGCCTATGGTCTATATAGTATATTTGCTCTAAAACTAATCGCCTTGCGACAAACATGCAAGGGTGAGACCCTACCGTGCAGAATTTTCTCATCAACCCATTTTCTTCACGTTCATGTGTTTTCTGCTTGTGTAATATGCTGTCAAATAGCAAGAACCGAAATCTGCTAAAATACATTACCCTCCCCCCATCCAACCTGCTGACAAGGAGGTGTATCTTGGATCCCCGTGAGTCTTATACGCCGTCAAATACTAAATACAGACAAAATATAATAGACATTCATAAACTTATACGTCATCATACATTTAAACGGAGACAGACAGACAGACAGACAGACACAACTCACCCGAGTCAGGGACGTACCAGCTTCCTGTGCGCGCGCACACCCCCAGTGTAGTCAACACGATGATGTAGCACGTCATGACGATGTCTCCAGTCCCTGGACACGACACCCAGACTCATCGGTTCACTGCCTCCATGTCGAGGTGACGGTTGGCCACGATCGGAAACCTATTTCACCGCGCGTGCATCATCCACGGTTCATTGAGCGCGATGCCGACGTCTGGACCAGGCGCCATCGATAGGGAGGAGTAACTAGAAACCACGCAGGCGAAGGTTTATGTTTAAGGTTGACACAACATGTCACGTCTGCCTCGCCTTGTTTGATTCATGCGTGTATGGGAGACACCTAACATAGTTTCGCCAGCTGGACTAGGATGTAAGAAAAAACATATGTTTAAAAAATGCATTTTATAATAATGTATGGGCCGAAAGTACGGCAGTATAGAATACATTGCACTTTATATCGCTTGCCACAAATGCAAAGTTTTTTTTTTTTTTTTTTTTTTTTAATATATCAGGTTTTGTAATATTTTAAAATTGTATATTTTATCACCACCACAGACAAATTATTAAGGGTTAAAGGTTATATTGAACGGGAACCGGTGTTGCAATACTTACTATACGTTAACAAATGCCAGATGGTGGTTATATTATTTTGTTTTAAGAACTGCGCACCAAAACTTGAAGTGGCTCGGTGCATGTCTTGGGATGTGATGTTTATCGTGGACACCTTTCTGTCACTAGATTCTGTTACACTGTCATAGTCTATACGGCATGTTTTTGTGTTTGTTTGTTTGTTTGTTTTTTGTTTGTTTGTTTGTTTGGTTTTTTTTTTAAAAATTTGTTTGTTGTTATTGTGGTTGTTGTTTTGTTTGGACAACTGGTTTTTTTTTTTTTTTTTTTTTTTTTTTTTTAAATATTTACAAGTCCACTTATGAATGCACACAGTCACAATCACTTTAAAAAAAAAAGATATTCCGCAAACAAAATGTAATCTCTCTCTGATAGCAACGTTTGAACATCTTTAAGTGCACCTCTATTTGACGATATACACGCCCCACTAGGGTTCTGAATACGAACTTTTAAAATTTCATTTTTAAAAAATCAGCTTAGTGCAAGAAGAATTTCTTTCACTTATAGAAAGACATTACACTGACGTTCTGTCAGATTAAAGATCTGTAAGAAAAGTGAAATATTTATATTCATCTCAAATTTTAAAATACTTAAACACACACAAAATTATTTAAATACATAACTCGTTAAAACAACGACAATTTCACTGACGACCAATGTTTATCGGAGACTCTGGTATCACGCTATTTATTCGATAGACACCACGTGACGGCGAATGCTTCATTGACGACGTCAAGTAATCACTGGTCGAATCCAGTTTACTTGTGTACAATAGAATAGCGAGCAGTCCTTGTAGACTTGTAGTGGGCTGGGTGTAAAATAGCAAGCAACTCTAGTAGTGGGCTGGGTGTAGAGTAGGGAGCAGTTCTAGTAGTGGGCAGGGTGTAGAGTAGGGAGCAGTTCTTGTACTGGGCTGGGTGTAGAGTAGCGAGCAGTTCCTGTAGTGGGCTGGGTGTAGAGTAGCGAGCAGTTCTTGTAGTGGGCTGGGTGTAGAGGCTGGGTGTAGAGTAGCGAGCAGTTCCTGTAGTGGGCTGGGTGTAGAGTAGCGAGCAGTTCTTGTAGTGGGCTGGGTGTAGAGTTGGGAGCAGTTCTAGTAGTGGGATGGGTGTAGAGTAGGGAGCAGTTCTAGTAGTGGGCAGGGTGTAGAGTAGGGAGCAGTTCTAGTAGTGGGCTGGGTGTAGAGTAGCGAGCAGTTCCTGTAGTGGGCTGGGTGTAGAGTAGCGAGCCGTTCTTGTAGTGGGCTGGGTGTAGAGCACACACACACACACACACACACACACACACACACACGCACACACACACGCACACACACACGCACGCACACACACACACGCACACACACACACACACACACACACACACACTACTACTTCTTTGAACACGAACTTATTTTGTATATGGGCCAACGAACCATAGAAGTAGAAGAAACATTAATGGTGATGCTTGATTTGAAATGAATACGAGGGAATGGGGTGTGGGTAGAGGTTGATTTAAGGTAGACGGTGATGGTAAGTATAGGGTCATGGTAGGTAGAGATTGATGGTAGGTAGAGATTGATGGTAGGTAGAGGTTGATGGTAGGTAGAGATTGATGGTAGGTAGAGGTTGATGGTAGGTAGAGATTGATGGTAGGTAGAGATTGATGGTAGGTAGAGATTGATGGTAGGTAGAGGTTGATGGTAGGTAGAGGTTGATGGTAGATAGAGGTTGATGGTAGGTAGGTAGAGGGTGATGGTAAGTATAGGGTGATGGTAGGTAGAAGGTGATAATAGGTAGAGAGGTATGGTAGGTAGATGGTGATGGTAGATAGAGAGTGATGATAATGGATAGACGCCAAAGGAAGAATAGAATGCATATTATCATTATTATTATTATATAAGCAATATAACAAGCTTGTCCATTGAATGTCCATGGGACATATTTTTCTGTCCCATCCCATCTCATGGCAATTTATGCCTGGCCCATCCCATCCAATTGGAAAAACATTCCTATGGACAAGCCGGGCAATGTAACATAATTATTTAAAAATAATGTTTTCATACAGTAGGTCACTAAAGCTGTTAATGTCCAGCCTCACTGACCTAAGCATTAACCACAAATTAAAGCCGGTTGAATGAGAATTTAAAAAACAATGCTTTTAACATTTTAACGTAAAGAAAAAAATTAAAGCCGGAAGAAAAGTTGTTGTTTTTAAAAATCACGAGTGAATGGTTACAAACACACACACACATACCTGACCGATCTGATCACTAAAAGCTTTTAAGTAAAATCAATTTATATGGTAAATTTGATGGCCCTTTGAATAAATCACCATACATTATTTAGATTAGTGTCGTAATGACAAACAAATATCTTCTATCGAGAAACAACACCCGTAATTAGAGCTGCTTTTGTGTTTCTCGTTGCGGTCTACGTGCTTGGTTATCGGCGTATAGCTTAACTCTGTTAGCCATCATACTTCAGTGATCACATATTGTCCTATAAAACTTTGTGCTTCTTTCAGTTAAAGTTAATTTTAGTGAAGCGACTTACAGCAGTACACTAATAGTAATAATATAATTAAGGATTACTGCAATAGTGAAAATAAGTGATCTACAGCTTGATTGCCATGATTACTATAGAGTGTGATCTGAGTTCAGAAACCACTAACACGCTGAAAAATTCCTTCTTCACAAATAAAATCAGCTGCAAAATCGTCAGCCTTTGAAATAAAGAATTGTTTGTACATAACATAATCTGTATGGCTAATCTAATTTTCGAATTCTCATTTATTTTCAAGGAACCCTGATATTTTCTTTTTTGCCTTTAGAGTTCATTCCCTCCACGCGATTCAATTGTTCCCTTTATATTCCAGTGGATCACATGGCGTCATATTCAATAGCCTACATTTCGAGGTGTAAAAGAAATCTCTAAACCGACGCAAAACGGAAATCGTAAGAACACTCGAACTCGACGTTTTGTGCACGCACATAAATAATCAACCAATCAAATCCTAGGATATCATAAATCAATACATGTTCTGGGAATGTTGGGAAGGGTGATTACTGTGTATCAGAAACTGGATAACTTTTAAGGAACAATGATTACGTTTCTGTTCGAACATTAGCCAGAGATCATTCCTTCATTTCGGTGCCAATATGATGCCTCGCATGGATAAAAGAAACTGAGTTATTTAAACGCTATACGGCCGGCTAACGGATATTTTATTTTATTAAAACATCATAATCATAACACAACTTTTTTAATATTTTCCTGTACAGTACTCACAGTCACATAAATAAAGTTACAAACACCGTTCCCTTTTTTTCTTTTTGTAGATCCCCCAAGATCCCATTCCCCACTTTTAACCTTCCCACACAATTTTTATTTTATTTAATAGCAAGTAACAGACTTCAGTGCCCTATTTTCATTTTCTAAAATCCCACTACAAAATAACTGATAACACGCCCCACTGCGTAATGGCAGTATCCCTCTCATACCGAGTTCCTAAAGCCAGCAATAGTTGAAAACAAGAAGCAGATTAGCTTGAAATAATAGGCGTTCCTATGCGTTCCCTCAAGACCCAAGCTCTGCTTACACTTTCAGGACCAGCTTTGTTCTTTAATAGTTTCATCAATGCCGCTTGATATCGCATGCTCAGAATTTCGGATGTGGGGGATTTTTAAAAAAAAACAACAAACAAGTTAACGATGAAAATTTGATCCATTTTGCAGTAAACAGTGAAGTGCAATCGATGACCTTAGATGTCTGAATGACCATCCCTTGCAGTTTGGTGTAGGATCTAGGACAGATCACGAACAAATTGTTGTTTGAAAATAATAAAATATCGCCGCCTTTTTAATTTCCAACTATTCCTAATTTCATGCACCCGTGACCAGGTGATGAGTGACTCGATTAAATCAATAATAATTCATCGATTTTATTCGCTTTACAAGGACAGTATAGCGAGCAAATCTTCGATCAGACAACCTAACACTTCGACTTTTATGTCTGAGTTAACTACACGAAAGTTAGGCAAGGATTGTT
Organism: Radix auricularia; assembly: GCA_002072015.1. NCBI lineage: Eukaryota > Metazoa > Mollusca > Gastropoda > Lymnaeidae > Radix > Radix auricularia. The sequence goes on along the minus strand of MUZC01000205.1, from coordinate 593,960 downwards.
ATCTCTAGTCTACCTAATGATTATTTCTAGTTTACGAATGATTAATTCTAGTTAACCGAATGATTAACTCTGTCTACCAAATGATTATCTCTAGTCTACCGAATGATTGTCTCAGTCTACCGAATGATTATCTCTAGTCTACCGAATGATTATCTCTAGTCTACCGAATGATTATCTCTAGTCTACCGAATGATTATCTCTAGTCGACTGAATGATTATCTCTAGTCTACCGAATGATTATCTCTAGTCTACGGAATGATTGTTATCTCTATTCTACCAAATGATTGTTATCTCTAGTCTACCGAATGATTGTTATCTCTAGTCTACGGAATGATTGTTATCTCTATTCTACCGAATGATTGTTATCTCTAGTCTACCGAATGATTATCTCTAGTCTACCGAATGATTGTTATCTCTAGTCTACCGAATGATTGTTATCTCTAGTCTACCGAATGATTGTTATCTCTAGTCTACCGAATGATTATCTCTAGTCTACCGAATGATTATCTCTAGTCTACCAAATGATTTTTATCTCTAGTCTACCGAATGATTATCTGTAGTCTACCGAATGATTGTTATCTCTAGTTTACCGAATGATTGTTATCTCTAGTCTACTGAATGATTATCTCTAGTCTACCGAATGATTATTATGCTAGTCTACGAATGATTATCATATCTAATCTACTGAAAGATTATTATCCTTTGCCTACTGAATGATTATTATCTCTTGGGGGCCGTCCATAAAGTACGTCACTCTCCAGATTGGGGGAGGGGGTGTAAGAAAGTGAAACAGTTTGTGACAGAGGGGAGGGAAGGGGTCCGGCCATGTGTGACATCACGGTTTTTATATTAAATTTTTAATTATTTTGTTAATAAAAAAACATTTTTTCGAAAGGGTGACGTGCGTTAGGTGTGTGTTTGTGTGTGTGGGGCGAGGTTCCAAGATTTATGACAGTTTGTGACAAGGGTGATGGGGGAGTTAAAAATAGCGTGTCGTACTTAATCGACGGTCCTTTGTCTACCGAATGATTATTATATCTAATCTAACGAATGATTATCCCTAATCTACTGATGGATTTAAATGTTTCCTTAAGAGGTAGTTTTCTAAAATAAAAGACACAAGTTAAATCTAAATTAATAAAAGGCAAATCCCTCACTCACTGAATCACTTATGACCAATTCTTCAACTTCCTGTTGAAACTTTGGTAAATTGTTTAACACACACCGATGATAACCGGCAAAATATCTATTTTAAAAAATTACTAATCATTGGGGTCCGGGGGGCATATAATGTAGTTTTCTTTTTTCTTCTTCTATGAGCCATATGAAAATTAGTTTAAACTGTGGTTTTTCATTGCTTTGATTGATTTATCAAATTTGGTACATGAAAATTTGATGGCACATATTTAAAATACTATAGGGGATTAAACTCCTAATTTTCATTCCTACGGGCCGGTACCCCCAAATCTTTTTTCATAAAAATTAGAAAATGTATTGCCCTTTCTATTTTACACGATCTTGCAAAATTTTAACAAATGGATCGACATTGATTAAAATCAATAGGTGTTTTGAACTGAACATCTTGCACCGATTGGGCCCCGGGGCCATTAGAGGTTTTTTTTTCTTATATAAATCATATAAATATTTTTTTTTATCTGATGGCCGTGAAACTGTGGGAAGTTGTTGAGCACACTCCCGCAAAGGTTTCTGGCATATTAAACAAAATCCCCGCATATTGTGAACCGGAAATTGGAATTTCAACCATTACAAGTTTAGCCAGTGGCGTAACAAGGTGATGGCAGAGGGTGCTCTTGCCCTTGAGAGAAACATTGTTAAGGGTGACAAATTGCTCAGCGTTAATTCAAAAATAATTAACAAGTGAAATGAGGATAATACAAGAACGCGACACTGATGTCTTAGTACATTTTATTCATTCTTTTGTCAGTTTGTCAGTAGCTCCTGTTGTAGTGTAAGGAGTTTGACTTTGACGAAATTAGCCATTTCTGTGCGACCAGCGAGTTGTGAAAGAGTCCAACATAGGAACATTAACTTCACAATGCCATTAAAGCGTCTTACTCTGTCCATAAAGGCTGAGACCTTGGGGCTTTTTCTTATCAATACTTTTGTTTCGATCTCCCACATTTAAGAATGTTCTCTTCCTCTAATTAAATATAGAATACAATTTTTGATTCTAAAAAATAAAATAGAAAAGATTGTCTTGAAATCAAAATACTCATAGAGAAAGATCCAAACAACAGCATATACGGCCAAGGAAATATTGACATCATCTGGTCAAAGTGGCATTGACGAAATACGCGCACGTAGGTTACATGGTGACGAGGTCAGTTTGCGATCTCCGTTTGCAAGGCTCTTCTGTTACGTGGGGAAAGGATGAGCATGTTTGCTCCAATTTGTAGACACCCCCACTCACCCAAACCATTGTCGGGAGAAGGGTGAAGGTAACACGGGATTGGGGTGGGGTGAGTTTATCCCAGTTTCAACATTTTAAGCAGATACATCAAAATGTCACGTGTCCAACTAATTGAAAGGAATGTTGGTATAGAAAGTTAAATTTATTTTTAAAAAATATGTATTGATTTTTAAAATAATTTCTTTGCAGACTTTCACAGAGACAATATTAATTATGCCAAAAAAACTTTGGTGCATAATCACATTTAAACAATAAAGTTTTTGTAAAGTTTTTTAAAATACAGATTTGATACAGACTTTATATATTTTATATAAAGTATTTTTAACCGCTCTATATAAAGTTAGACAGTCCAAAAACTAAATGAATTACATCTAGATAATAGCACATATTATTTATGGAATTTTAAAATAAAATCAAGTACAAAAAATTATTAAACTCCTTTAAAAATAATTTCACTGAAAAACAATTGATATTTACAAAATGTGTAAAAGAAAAACATAGTTTTTAAAAAGTAAAAGATTCTTTTAAAAATATGTTGTGGTTTTCAGATTATAGTCTATTAGAATTTAATTTAATTTCCATTTTCCATTCAGAATAAAATTAGTCTTGTAAACAGTCATATTTGTGTAGCGTGTTGTTGTAATGTAGTGCCATTTGCCATGTTCTTTGCTGGCCACATAGTATTGACATTGAGGTGATAAGGATATTTTTAATGAGATTTCAACTATTATAATAATTCAATTTATTTTCTGTTTGGGAATCTAGGAAATCTATACGCAAATGATGTAAGTTTATGTTTTTTTTTGTTTTTTTTTTTTCCAGCGTCACGCAAACAATGGAAACTATGTGATTATGCGCTTTGAGTGTGTACAAAGCTAGTAAAACTAATATTTATTATTCTTTAGCTTTCAACTTAATTTTAATTTTAAACTACACATAGATCTAGCCACCAAATGGTTTTATTGTCGAAGAAAGGTGTGAATGATGGTATTGTGCGAATATAAAATATAACTTTTTAGAAGTTTATTTAAAGGGAAGTCACGCACATAAATATTTTAACACATGTTTGCGAGTTGCAGACTACACACAATTTCTTTGATTCATATCATGTAGTAATCTAAAGGATGTGGCTAGCGCTATAATTTTGTCGTAGCAGCAGACGAACCGGTCGGATGTTGCTAGCGTTACGACATATCGTAACGCTAGTCAGGAAACTAGTGCTACGACATGTCGTAACAGCAGATGATCCGGTCAGATGTTGCTAGCGTTACGACAAGATTGTCGTAACAGCAGACGAACCGGTCGGATGTTGCTAGCGTTACGACATGTCGTAGCGCTAGTCAGGAAACTAGTGCTACGACATACGCAACCTCTGCTACGACTAGTTTTAGTCACTTCTTTATATTGTATACGCATATATATTATAATGCGACATTATTTGTGTGTGCATTAATTGTAAAATCTAAAATTTATTTAAATAGATTTAATTTTAATATAATATTGGTCTACCGATTATAAATATATCAGCCGATTTTGCTATACTATAGTATACTTGTGTAAGTGATGCCGATCCATTAAAATTTAGTATACCGTAAAGCCTAAAGCCGTAAATGAAAATCCTCAAGTAACGATTCGCGCACAATCGCAAGAATGTAGGCCTAAAATAATTCGTTTCGTGTGGAATAATAAAATGTGCCGTGTGCAGACTTGTCACAGGACACCATTCCATTAATCCTTCTACCTCATTTTCACTCTATTACTAATACTATTACTATTGAGGAGGGGGGGCAGGTAATAACAACCGCACAGGACTCCTCGTTTACTCGCCCTTTCCCCCCTATTACTATTGGTACTATTACTTCGTGTTGCTGTTTGTGTCCGTTTTCTCAGCACCACCCCCCGCCTCTCTGCACTTTTTATGACGAGCAAGTCTGCGGGGTACGATGCACTATGCCTCCCTCCCCCGCTTGCGTTCAGCACTTTTTCGCGATGCCTTCAATTCAGAGAATGTTTCAAAAATATCTTGAAAACAATTAAGATGGTTTGTAGTCAGTTTTTAAACTCACGCCTCACCTTTTTCGTTGATGATGCCGACTGAGTGTCAACTCACGAATCAAAAGAATTTTTAAAAAATAAATAGTAGTATTAGCATAATTAAATACAGCTTTAGTCGTAACTGTAAATAAGCACATATCACATTTTTACGACTGTCGTAGCAGCAGACGACCCGGTCGGATGTTGCTAGCGTTACGACATGTCTAAAATCTAAATATTTTTATTTTAACAGATTTATTCAACGTATCTGCTTTTCAGAATTATAACACAAATTATCAGCATACTCATTATGATTTTTAAAAAAATAATAATAATAATAATAAATGAAAATAAAAATAAAAAAACATGACGGCACCGGGATTCGATCCCGCTATCGATAGTATTGTATCATTTCCAAAAGCAACCATACTATAACTTCATCTAGCGAAGCTGTTGTGAAAGTGTAATATTTTAAATTTATTACTGTATTTCATTTAATGGCTCAATCTAGATTTTTTAAAAAATCCTTTAAAATTCATTAATAACCTTATCTAGTGATCATGATATTTCATTATGAGAATTATAGTTTAGTATTTAAGTATTAGTAATAGCATAATTGAAAATACAGAAAATAGTTTACGACATGTCGTAACTTGTCGTAACGGCAGACAACCTGGGCGGATGTTGCTGGCGTTACGACATGTCGTAGCACCAACCACATCCGTGCGGGTTGTCTGCCGTTACTTTGTCGTAGCAGTAGACACTCCGTAATCTAAAATCTTAATCTAAGGACATCTCTTAGTTTGATTATTGAATAACTAGATTGTGCCGTGGCGCCAACGGCGCCCCCTTTTTTAGGGCGCCTACGGCGCCAACCTTTTTCAAAAGCCCGACTAACTTGTCCTTTTTTGATAAATACGAAATATTAAACTTTCTGAAATGCACGCAAAGTATTTAATAATAGGGGTTGTATTTTGCGCACCGATGCACACCAAACAATGACGTCATCATATTGAATATTTTTACAGCGCTAATCACCACACGATTTTTCAACTAACTGCTGTAGACTGTCGTACATCGTTCCTCAGCGTTCCAGATCCAGTGACTTGGACTATTATATTATTTACGAGCAAAATACCCGTGCTACGCTACGGGGTAGGCACAATAAGAATAACTTTATTTGGTTTTGGGTCTCAAATTCTCCTTAAAATGAATGTAAATGCATCTGGAAATTAGGGTAGAGATAAATCAAACCCCTTCTTAATAAAAACAATTATATGTGTGTCGAGAAAAATAAAAATATTATTAATTTAAATATTACCCATCAATTTTGGTATTTCTGCTTTAATAGTTGTATAGCATCATCATTATCATCCGTGGCTGAACAACTCATGTAGGGCCCTGGCTTGCTCCACCACATCCTTCCATTCAGATCGTTTGATGACTTTCTTTCACCATGCTCGAGCACCCTTTAATAACGCATGCTATATACTCTACCAGAATATGAAATGTCTTTAACAGTTACAAAAATCAAACTTTATTTTCACGTGAATCAAAACATGAAAAAAATATCTTTCCACACGATTCCTTTGGTTCTTAGAAACAGCTCGCTAAACACCCATTTCATTTATAGTCTAAGCATGAAGTTAGTTCAAGACGAATAGGATATTTTTAGCCAGATAATATTTGTGAATATTTTTGCCTTGGGGAGAGTGGAAAATATGGTTTATTTGTTTTAAAGGCACATGTTCCTTTTACGTGAATAAAAACATAAGAACAATGCTGCTTTTTAAGAATATGGTGAGAAATGTATCTCCTTATAAAATTGATGTAAATCATTATATATTCCTGCACATTGTTTCTAATAGTAACAATTCACTTTATATCAATCTTTATTCCCGTTGTATACTATACATCTAATAAAGTCAAGACAGCACACAATGAGTTGTTGTCAGTGTGTTTTTTCGACACAACACGCAATTTCTTATGCTAGATTCTGTTTATAAGTCGTAATACCCGTGATATTTTTTTACACTTGATATATTTACACCTTAAAGAACAGTTTTTACCCGAAGCGTATGTCATGCAAACGCATTGTTCGAGAAATGTACCCAATTTTTTAAAATGGATGTTTCATCATTCGTTAGGT
>MUZC01000205.1:560411-585180 GCA_002072015.1 Radix auricularia | reverse complement strand
AAAAAAAAAAAAAGAAAAGAAAAAAGAAAAAAAACACTTTATTTTCTATTTGAAAATAAGTATGTTTCTAATCACTTTTTTTGTCTTTTAAGTATTTTTTTTTGTGTAGGTCTACATTGCAATATTGTAACACGCGTGAAGCTATGTGAAAGACATTAAATAAATTGTAAGCCAGTGATTCTCAAACTTATTCGTATCAGATGGACGGCAAGAATTTTTCCATTTCACCAGGTACCATTGCATTTTTTTCCCGTTTTGACATGATTTTCTTTGTACTGATTTGATAGCAAAATGAGCCCCTACACAGTTTAAAGCCCTATAAGATCAATATGAAATCGGCTTGTTTTATATATTACATTTTTAAAAGATGTTTAGTTTCCAAGGCATAGCAAGACAGCTAACGAACAATGCAGCGGTAATGTCAAAAACCATTTGATGTGATAACCTTCGCGATTTTAAGCTCGCGAATGTAACTATTTATATTACAAGGATCATTGCATTGTTGATAGACCTAGAATGTATAGATACAAGACAATTCTTCAAATTGATTTCGATCTTCTAATGACAGTTTTCCTGCTAAGTATATGCACATCAAAGGCATTTGATCTAAAATTACCACATTGATATCACATCTCATGTTTTCTAAAAATTATTAGGTATGCGCTTGAAGAGGAAAATGGCCATTACTGTACGAACCCCACATTTGTGCAGGAATGTAGGGTGTCATCTTGTGCGTCGCAAAATACAGTAATTCCTGCAAGTTGAGGACTGAAAAATACTATGACATTAATAAAATATCCAATAGTATCATAACGTTTACTCCGAAGCTCACAAGTTTGTTTGTTTGTTTGTTTTTCAATTCTTTTTTCTTCAGGATTTCATGTACGTCACACAACAGTTGTAAATATAATGTCACCAATGGACGAGGCGTTTTTAAATTGTTGCATTCTCTTGTGGAATTTATAAACTAATGAAAAATACATGGCTACCGTTAACGGTCTGATTAACCAAGTGATCGGTAAACAGCGATAAATTATCTCATTTGGGGTAAAAAGGGAACTCTTGGGGGTAACGCAGAATCATTGTGGGCATAGAAAATTTGCTAAAATCCGCTACTTTTGGGTTAACAGTAATGTTAACATAAACTTTTATCATTTTAATATTTAGGTAACCTATTGAACAGGCAGTGGCGTCGTGAGGGGGGGCGGGCCGCCCCGGGTGACACCATCAGGGGGGTGACACCAAAGCCAAAAATTTTACTGTTCGATTTTATGTTAGAAAAACAAAGAATACACATTTCTTTTAACTAGAAAGAAAGTAAGAAATACAATTATATACAGTAAACACAGAGATTTAAATGTTTTAAAAAATCAGTTAACTTGCAATTATAAAAAGATTCCAGCACACAAACAACATTAAAACAAATAAGAAAGAAAGAAACAGTCGCAGCAGAGATATCTTTAAAAAGGTTGGACTTAAAGCCATTTAGGCTTTAACACACTAACAGCATGAATGAATCCCACCTCACTATATCCTCCACCTTAGTGGGGTGGGGGGAGTACAATTTTTCTCAAGTTTTCTTTGTTGTTTTTTTAAGAAGGAAAATTTGAATTCAATGTCTTTGAATCAATATTTAGTTATATTTATTAAAGACGTGCAAGCATGGATATGCATGTTTGTATATAAATAGTCCCCCGGTTTCGACGGTCCCATCCCGACTTACGCTGTTTCATGGTTACAAACGAGCCAACATAAAGAATAATATTACGCGTAATTCTTTATTTTTTAATGTTTTTTTTCAACGTTTGTTTTTCATGGGGTAATGAATTGTTTTCTCTATTTGAAATCAAAAAGTTATAAAATATTTATTATTATTTCAACCTACAACTTAAGTTTGCGGTTTTTTTTCATGGCGAAGTTTTCAATCAAGTGAATAAAGCTAAATAAGCTTACAAGTTCCTTTTCAATAGTAATTAGAGAGAGCATATTCAGTCATGGTTGTCCAATACGAATTCTAACTCATTTTTGTATTCATTTCAACTTTAAAAAGGATCGCTCTCTGCTGCAGTTTGAAATCATCATTAAGAGATACATTTGAAGTGCGATGCTACATTTGTAAATAACTGAAATTTAGCTCAAAAGCAGCAAAATTTATGTTTAGCTCTGTGCACTTGTTTTGAGTTTCGCATTGTGCTACTTCCTTTTCCTTACCCCAAACCTGGGGCTGGAAAATAAGTTTTTTAAGAGTTCTGAAAATTGGACTAATTGTGAAGGTAAGCAGTCTTCGAAATCACTTTAATATTCTTCATTAACTTGGCTGCTGCCCATCGAATGGCGTCATTGCTGAGCTCAGAATGGATGTCGCTTAATCGATGATGTGGGGCCTCAAAACGTTTGTCAATGATTACCATAAATACCATTTTGGTGATATCAAACTGACACTTTCTTTTCTTTGATAGTATTATCGATTATTTATACTCTTTTTTCCCCACGGACTTGTCCTTTCTTTTGTCTTCATATGAATAAAATTAAAAATGCTGTCTTTTAACAAACTCAATGAGAGACTTCAAATACTTGGCTGAAATCAAAGATATTCTCGGCTCTTGAAGGGATAATTTTGTTTTCTGAAATCTCTCTAAAATTGTTTCCCAAATTCAACATAGTGACTTCAGGTTGTTTAAGTTCTTTCCGAAATCTTTCTGCTTCAAATCAATAGACACGGGGCTGATTTTCGTTTATTGCTTTTTCTTTCAGTGCTGCAATTTTTGTAAGAGATGTGTTGTGTTGTTGTAATGACATGGTATGAGCGTGCGAATTGACTGAGTATGAAACACGTGGTTTGTGCTGTAAACGGAAAATAGTGTGTGGTCGTAAAGGGAGAGGATGGATGGCTATTATTGTAAGGTTCGCTATGTAACAGAGGTTGATTCTAAGATTCATTAAAGATACTTGTTACCCAGACCACAACAAGTTGAAGTCGTGTTTCTTGACTTGCAAGTTTTTTTTTTTAACAATATTCTCATAGTATGAGTTATGGACACACACACCTTACAGCAGGGACGGCTTTAGGCATAAGCAAACCGGCAACCACCTATGGCCTCCGATTAGTCTCAATTCCCTTAGGCCGGCCCGACTTACAGCATTATGTTTGGCTGACCATCTTGTGTCAAACAAGGCTTTGTTAACATGTATCACTTTCATGTGTTTTGGAAGTATCTGTCGACGATGAGTAGACGCAACAAGCCAGGTATAAAAATTTTGCAGAAGACAACTGCTCCACGTTTCCCAACCAAGTGAAGGGAAAGAGCTGTACACGGCACATAATGAGCAGCACTGCACTTCTTACAAAGATTAGCCCAGACTCTGTTATACTTCCTACTTATAACTGCAGCATTGACTTATGACTGTCCAAGGCATTTTCAGGGATTCATACAAACATTGGCCCAACTTTATTATACATTATGATAACATTTAAATTATTGGGGGCCCTGGCTTTAGCCCGCTCAGCCCCCTCCCTTTAATTCAACCATAGGGGGAGGGGTCACGCATCTGTGACGATATGTTTACTAGGGGCGGGTGTGTTTAAAAATGTGACGTCACATAAAAAAACCCGCAACTTTAAATAAAAGTCCCCTTAAATATTTGATTGTTTACAATTTATTTAATGACGTTTTCAATGGCTCCCCGCGTGTTACGATACTAGAGTGCATACTTTCACTAAATACATATTTAAATGACAAAATACGTATTTGCAGCACGCTAATTTTTATTGAGAAAATTATGGCTTGGGAGAGGGGTGTCTAAGCTTTGTGACGTAATAGCGGAACAAGGGGTTAAGGTTTACGTTTTTGTGACAAAGTATGACGCGGGGGAAAGGGGGGGTGAAAATTGGTAACCTCACATGACGTCATTTATGGACGTCCCCCTTTAAATCATGAAGGGGTGACACCATGAGCTACCGCCCCGGGTGACACCAACCCTAGCGACGCCCCTGTGAACAGGTCCGTTTTTTTTTTCAAACCGTTTAAGTGGCCTTCAAAAAACGAAATGTTTTAACATCCTTAGATTATATTTTATTTTAATGCATACACATTAAACATTGACTATAAATCATTACTGTTAACTTCTTTGTTTATAAAAAAAAAAGTTATTTAAAAATAATATTTTAAAATGTATTTTTTTTTAAATCCCTCAATTGACTGAGAGGGTATCCCGTAAGAAAGAAGTCGGCGAACAGGGGTAAATTACCTCATCTGGGGTCAAACGGGAATCTTTGGGGGTAATGCAGACTCATTTGGGACAAATAATATTCACTCCACTCCACTAGATATGTTCAAATATGCCATGTGTACGTGTACGCTTGGAACATATGCCCACTATTGAACCGGTTCCTTCCAGAAAATGCATTTGTTAAATTTGTCATCTATGTAGATTTCTTATTTACGTACTATACGAAGACACCTAAATCCAACCTACTTTCATCTATATTGACACAAGTGACAATAATCTTAATCAACATGACTTGACTGTATCAAGTATCCTTTCTGTCATATTTAAAATTAATGCCTTAAAAACTGAGTTCAGAAGAAAGTTGTTTTGTGCTCCTCTCGAATTGCGATGTCGAGAATTTGATGCATACAATAAAGTTAATGAATACTTTGAGTAATTTTAAATGGACACATTTATCATTATATTCAGAATGGCCAGAGGCGTATGACCAAAAACAAATCGAAAAAATTTATCAAACTTAAAACGTTTATAATTGTATCGAATAGATTCCCCTCCCCCACCCAACCTCAAATGGATATTCCGTGTCATTTTGACTTAAAATATCTACATATCAGATCTTTTTTTAGACACTTGTCCTGTTTGTAAAACTCAACAGTTGCAGTTTCGGGGGTGGGAGGGGGGGATAACCGACAAAAACAGAAGCTCGCNAACCGGCGTCTGATGGTCTATCGACCGGCACTTTGAGAAGCACTGAATAAAAAAAAAGTCATTAAATAAATTTTAAGTGACCAAATATTTCAGTGGAAGTTTTATTTAAAGTTACCCTTTCGACGTGACGTCACATTTCTTCAACCCCCACGTCACGCATTGTCACAAAAGTGAGACCCCCCTCCCCCCTAGGTGCGTGACGTCATTTATGGACGGCCCCTTAGGCATTAGGAAAATTACTTTGGCCCTTTACTTTAGCAGCAAGTGTTTTCAAATATCCTTGCTCCTACTGCTAATAGGGCTTTCTAGGCATTTCATTGTTACCGCCAGAATTAATTTAAAGTAACTGCTAACAGAGTCGCTGCCAATCCAATAAATAACTAAGTCGTTATAAAATTAAAATTACGTTACAGGAACTTCATTTGTGGGTGGGAGTTTCAATAACATGTTACTTTATGATTCAGCCATGCAGTACATAATTGACCAAAGGTCAATAAACTAAAAGCCAATAAACTATCAAGAACACCAATGGCCACTTTAAATTTGCTTAGCCGCGCAGATATCTTACTGTCGCCGCAGTTTCAAATTACCACACAGCAAAGTTTGTAAAATCTTGCACAAAAATGGTTGCAGTGCAACTTTGCACACAAGTTTTTTTTTAAATTATTTTTATTATTATTTTTTTTACTTTGCACAGGATGAACAAACCTTTGAGCTATCACTTAGGAACGGATACTTATTTTCCATTTTGCAGTCAGGAACATATATATAATTTTAAATCCACTCCTTGTTCCAACATTCCGCAACCTACATTTCCTAAATTATTACCACCCTTAAATAAGGTTATCTATATGTGTTTGCATAGTATTCTGACTATTATCTATACACTCTTTATCATATTTGTTATGGACATGGCTTTGAAATATCATTAGCTTATATTTGAAGATTTATTTAATAAATTAAAATGTTAAATTGTCAATCAAGTTTTTAAAAAAACAAACACTATATATAACGAAATATTGGAATAAAAAGAAATTAAAATCTTAGATCATGGCTTATCCCAGCATAAACCAAGGACATGGAAATGTGGCGCTATAAACCTATCAACATCATATGAGAGGCTAACACCTAAGATATGCGCATATGTTGGTATAAACCTACGACACCTTATCAGAGGGTAACACTTAACGACATGGATATTTTACGATCATGCACGTCTAACGGGACTATGACGTGATACATGCAGTTCTCTACCCAAAGTGTGTGTGTGATGGTCAGAACCAATGTTGACATGTTATGGCGCTTTATCCTAAATATGTGTGAAGGTTACAACCTAAGTACATAAGCTTGAGACGGTTCTATGCTGAGTATAAGACTATGTACGAATAAAATTATTATTTAAACAAACAACACACACAAAATCCTAGCTATTTCGTAGCCATGTTCTTTAATTATAAGTTTAATTACTTCCCGCTTTTGTTAGCTATTTTAGCAAATGAGAACAAAAGGGAACTTAAATTGTATTTTGTATTCCAATTGGTTCAGTTGTCTACCATTCACATTCATTCTTTTTTTCTCTGCTTTCTCGCTAATGGACATAGGGCAACTACAACAGTCCTAATGTTATCCCCATTCTGCATGGGCCAGTCTCTCCAGTTTCTTACAGTCTCTTGATGCCTGCCTTCAACTCTCGGTGCCAAGAGTTTGTTGGTCGGTTTCTTTTTCGCTCTGCCCGAGGTTTCCATTTCAGGTCTTGCCTTGTTGTGTTGGTAGCAGAGTATGGCCGATCCATGAATATGGCCAATCCATGAGTATTGCCGACCATCACTGACATCTTTGGAGACTCTCTTGATCTATTCGCTTATGCCTCATGGACGAACACAATTCCAGGTTGCTGAATCTATCAAGCCAGTGAATCGAGAGAATCTTTCTTAAGCAATAATTAATAAAAGATTGGTGATTGGATGCCCTTTATTTTTACACTTATTATTCTTTCTCTAACTTTCACTAACTAAGGCTTTCCTTTTAATTGTTCGGTCATTTATTGAAGCTTATAATTATTTATACTTTCAGTTAGCGTAACACCAATTCAAAACCCCTATTGATTTTAATGTGAATCAAGATGGATAGACTAAATGTATTACCATCGCGGAAGTGTATTCCTAAAGTTTAAAGGTCTACATAGTCGGCAAAAAGGACAAATAGTGATTTTCAATTTTTACAGATAAAGAGAAATAGTTTTTGGGCCCCCGGCCCCACATAATTTGGAATTTTAAATTTCCTTTTCGTCGTGAGAGGGTACTCAACAACTTCACCAAATTTTCATGCTCCTACCTACACGGGAAGTTGGAGAATTAGTGATGATTGAGTGAGTGCATTAAAAATATATTTGGGCCCCAGGCTCCCAGTAAGGGATATTTTAAATATGTTTTCACCTGCTACCATCATGGAAGTGTATTTAACACCCCCCCCCAAACGTTGCATGTCTTTACCTATTTGTGAAATAGGGGTATTAGTGATTTTCATTTTTTATATAGAACATATAAAGAAAAAACATGTTTTGGGGGCCTTGGCCCCCATGAGTGTGAATTTTAAAATTATTTTACGCCCATTTTCGACATGAGAGGGTACCCAACAACTACGAAAAATTTTATGTTTTTACGTACACGATGAATTGGAGAATTTGTGATGTGTCCATTTTTAAATTTAAGAAAAATTATTTTTGGGCCCCGGCCCCCCATGAGTGAGAATTTAACTTTTTTTTTTCGCCAGTTATCATCGGGAGATTTTACTCAAAAACTTCCTAAAGTTTCATGCTTCTACTTACATGGAGAATGGGAGAATTAATGGTTTTCAGTTTTTTAATTTGGGCAAACGGCACCCCAGTAAGGGATATTTAAAATATTATTTCCCCTGCTAGCATCGTGAAGGTGTATTTATCAACTTTCCAACGTTTCATGAGTCTACCTACTCGGGAAATAGGAGAATTTGTTATTTTAAATTTTTATATAGCTCATATAATTTAAAAAACGTTTTGGGGCCCCAGCCCCCATGAGTGGGAAAATTTAATATTCTCTTTTGCCAATTATCATCGGAAGCATATACTCAAAAAATTTCCGAAGTGTCATGCTTCTACCTACACGGAAAATAGAAGAATTATTGATTTTCAATTAGCACATAACTTATATAAGGGAAAAAAAACGTTTTTGGGTCTCCGGCCCCTTGAGTGTGAATTTCAAAATTCTTTTTCGCTAATTTTCGTCGTTAGAGGGTACCCAACAACTTCCCAAAAGTTCATGTTTCTACCTACACGGGGAGTTGGAGAATTAGTGATGAATCAGCCATTCAGTCAGGGCTTTCCTTTTTATTAGTATAGATTCGTAACTTGTTTCCACAAATGAAAAAAAAATGCAATGGTACTTATTTTAGAAATAACATAGTAGCATCATGAGATGTCTGGGGACTAAAGCATTTTGTGTGGTTAGAGAACGCCACTATTTACAAAGAAAATTCGCATCTCCTAAATTATTGTTTACCTAAAACTGAGAAAGTATGTAGATCCATGTATCTTTTGTTTCAGAACGAAGGCAATAAAAATACATAAAAGATTCGGCGGTTTTCAAAGAGTTGAATTAATTTTTTTTTTCGTTTCCTATACAAAAATTAAACAGAGCTGCCTGGCCTATGTACTGTTTAGCTACAATTAGTGAAATTCACTTTGTCCTAATAGATATTTAAATAAAAATGAGATATCTACTACATTTTTTATGGGCTAATAATATACAAAATATAAGTCAGTCTTTCGTCATATTATGTTATAAGTATCAAAACCTTTAAATGTATATTTGTTTAGTTTATCTTTAATTTTGAGTTTTATAAATTATTAAATTTTTAAAAAAAAATAAATATATCTCTGAGTTAATATTACACACGATTTTATTTATTCGTTAGTTTTACCTGAGATAACTCGTTAAGTAAGACGTCCTTAAGTTAATCTATAATATTACCAATCATGATTAAAAAACGTGGTGCAAGCATGGAACAAGATAGCGTTGTCTGACTTGAACAATGCGGAGTTAGTGTTCCTTGTAACTATTGTGTCACGCCGTCACGCCATGTTTATGGACGAATACACTTGACTCGTATAACAATCCACTTGTTTGATTAATAAAATTTATTAATAATTTGATTAACGATTTACGCAATTGAAAAATGATATGCATTTTAATTTATCATTTATTTTTACAACTTTTCGATTACCACTATTAACATTAATTATTTTTTTTAGGCTTGGCATTCACATGATATTTCCTTTAATGTAGATCCACACAATGTATCATAATTTATCTCATAGACATGTAAACTGTGTTTAGAATATACGCATATATGTGTATATATATATATATATTAATATATGTATGTTTGTGTATGTCGATGTGTGTGCGTATATGCGTGTGTCTATGTGTGTTACTGTCAACCAACCAAACAAAAAACCCGCCATGTTAATTATTATTATCAACAAAGTTACACATATATATATATTCCTGTAACTTATGCAAATTACCCTGACAGCTTTACACACAAGCATATTCTCTCATACATGAGTTTTAAACACTTGCATGTTTTATAACATGACTTTTAAACACTTGCACGTGTTATCACATGACTTTTAAACAATTGCATGTGTTATCACATGACTTTTAAACACTTGCATGTGCTTTAACATGACTTGTAGACACATGCGTTTATTCGCACATTACTTGTAAACACATGAGTACATTCTGTAAGAAGAACCAGGGTCATAGGTGGGGTTAAAATTGTCGCCCGGGTTAGTTATTTGTCGCTTCCATGAAATAACATCACAAGGAGCCACACTTTAAACACCCGGGTGTTTATTTACATCCATCTCCACCAACCATTTTTCATTCCAGTTTCTAATGAATATTTTGATACCTAACGACATCATCACACACAAACCAACATTACCGATTGCGACAACGACAACACGACTGATTTCAATTTTGAGACTATTGCTGGTTGACATTCATTTTGAACAGAGTCCAATTTATTCATCAAAATCATAGCTATGTGAATAATAAACGAACAAGTAAATCCTTTATTTCTCTGATCGTTAACATTAATTCCAATAACAATGAAAATATATATTTTTTAAAATTATCTGCATTGGTTGTATGTCAATAATACTTACATATACAACACACAAAAATAATTTTGTTTATGAGGTATTTTTCTACACATACCTTCTCTACATTCGTTGCAATAAAAGATGCTATTTTCTTTAAATCACACACTGGACATTATTAATATCCAATTCTAAAAGTAATTCACCTTTTATTTATAAAATTAATTCACCTTTGGGGCCGTCAATAAAGAACGTTACGCTCCGAGGGCGGGGGGGGGGGGTATAAGAATGTGTGACAGGGGAAGGGGGTGTCCGCCATGTGTGACGTCACGATGTTTTATATTAAATTTTAATTATGTTGGTAATACAAAAAAATGTGTTCGAAAGTTTGACGAGATTTATGACAATTTGTGACAGGGGGAGGGGGAATTAAAAATGATCAATTGTAGCGGTATGTACTTTATGGACGGCCCTTTTAAGACGTGACTGGAGTAAACGTAATAAGTGATCAATTAAAACTTTTAAGTATAATCCAAAATAGATTGTCGATGTCTTAATATTTTACATTTAATCATTTAAATTACAGTTAATTTACAAGCTATCATATCAGATGTATATTTCTCGAAAAATAAATGAGCATAATGATTATACATTGAAAAACGATGCCATTTAATAAAAAAATATTTGGTAATTTTGAATAATAATGATTTAAGCTTTATTTTTTAAGGTTGTTTCCCCTGGATGTATTACGTGTATACTGCTTAAAGTCTTGAGTCTAATTAATATACCTAAAGCTTTATTGAACTCCAACATGTTGTTAATTAATGCATACAAAATCAGTTCTAAATCGTCTGGAAACAGCACCATTAATCTTAATTCATTGACGTCATAATAAGGCGCAAAATTAATTAATTCGGCGTGTTGGAGTCACTGATTTTAAAAGTTTTATTTCTAAGTTTTGCTATTTGTTCTCGTTTGTGCTGCTGCGGAGAAAAAAATGGTTGCCGCCCTGAAAGATGAAAGGAGTTGGTTGAAGGGAGGACACCGCAGTTGTGCGTTAAACCGAGTCTAACGTCGTTGCTCTTGTTGGTATGCAAGGCGCTAAAATGAACTCTACAAATTCTGAAAAAGATTTTAAAAATAATGTTATGAGTTCCAGACTTAAAATAAACAAGTAGTCTATTAAAAACTCGAATGTGTATTTAAACGTCATTTCCAACAAAGAATTTCCGATTTTTTTTTATTCAAGGGAAATCATTCTAGATTACATTAAAAGTGGATTCAAATAAGTAATTCTGAAACTAAACACAATATGACGTCATATCCCCTCACGCTACATCACACCAAGAATGTGTTAATATAATGCGCACCGCACAACAATCTAATCTAAGCATAAACAAAGTGGGAAAACCCCATTAACTCTAATTCTAGACTAAATTAAAAGTCATTTCAAATCAATAATTTTGAAACAAAACATTACAATAATTGTATGATAATATACAATAATAATATATTATTGCTATCTACAAATTGCTGCTTCAAATGACGGTAGTCAAACTAAAAGAGATTTTTTTCAAAAATCCATTCTCCAACATTGTTCTAAATATTATTATCTACCGTCTGGCGTTTGTTTCAGCCCGACAGATGTTATGGTTGGCGAGAAATTGACAAAATACTGATATTTTTTTCAAATTGTTTCATGTTTTTAAAAAAATATTCCAAGAAATTGAATAAATATTTTCGGTAATTGTTTTGGCCCGTGCACATCCTTGGGACCTCCTTAACATATTTGCAAAAATCTTGAACCCTCTATCTGGTAGGGTTCAGGAGGTGGTGCTGTTCAAAGCTCGAAAAGACTGGCCAGACCTTTCGAATCTATAAACAAAATTCCCAAGGTAAATTGTGTTATAAATTGGTTAATGGAAACGTCAAATAAAACTTGAAGTATTTCCTATTATAATATTGTTTCCTCTTAAGCAAATCTTCAAAAAGAGATCCACGAAAAAAAATTAAGAAATAGCTGATATGATGCTTCCTTGTAACAAATAGGACAAAAATAAATTTTTAAAAATATATATATAGAAATAAAAAATAATAAACTTAGCAGCGGGTGTCAAGAGGAGAGTAGTAGGACTTTACATGTTAACCCATCTACTAATCTATAAGTCTGATTGCAGTCCCACCCACATTTTTTTCACTATTTCTTTTAAATGTGGTTCATCCGACAGAACCACAAACCTTCGCAAAAGCAGTCCTAGTAGATTTTACTTTGTGCCTAATGGATGTCCCATTTACAGTATCAAGTAATGCTTTAAATGATTAGAACCATTAAGCTAATAATAAATTTATATTTAAACAAATAATACAGGGACTGTTTAAAAACAACATCAAAAAGATGTCTTTTGTACTCACTGTGATCAACAAACTTAGATGCAGGGCGCTATGATAAATTTCACAAACTCTGCAAAATGAAAGAAAAAACAAGATGGCCGGTCGTGAGGAGGAATGAGAATGCAGTCAAACATTGGCTTATGTATTATACTTGAAAAGACAATCTTCATACAAATGCAACTAATAATGAAAACTTAGATACAAGTAAAAGCTTCGGCAGGTTGTTACTGTCCAGTGACGGGCAGCAACCTTTGCCCCGTAGAAAGACATCAACTGTTGGCAGCACAATTAACACATAAAACATTGCCTGCATGTTGGGAACAATACTCCACTGAGATAACGGTAACGACAACAAAGTCCTATTCATGGAGATTCCAGAAACGTACAAATCATACCATCAAGAACTCAGAACATGATCTGCTCATTCCCACCGAATATTACACGAATCGACTGGAATGAACTTCCAAAACAAATGGTGGTGACTTCAAAACACCTTAAACTTATGTTAATTTAAAAAATACAAGATGACCCGCAGCATAGCATAAGCCCCAGACTTGCTCATCATAGATAGTGCAAAGATCGTGGGTGGGGGTGAGAGAGTGGACACAAACAGCAGCACGAAGTAATTTTTAAAAAGCGAGTAAACGTGGAGATATGTGCACAGCGGCTATTGTTACATGCCCCCACCCCTTTACTAATTTACTACAATCCCTTGCCAACCATAAACTCTGATTTTCCGACTCTAGGGTTAGTCATGATCGCAAAAAATAGGGAAATAAACAAGCAGATTTTTAAAAAAAACACTTACTTTTGTTTTAAAATTTTCCATCTGGGAATTAAAACAAGGTCCCTTCCATGCAAAGCGGGCGTGATAACCACTACACTACGAGTCATATCTTATCCTGTGAAGGAACAACGCAAGTGAACGCAAGAAGCATTGTTGCCACATACCCCCACACCTTTTTTTTCTTATTTCATCCCACTCCGCTTGCCTACTGTGATCTGTCGACCCCAACGGGGGTCATTCGTCATGCTCATTTGCACATGGTCGTGTACGTGAATTATATATAAAGAAAGAATATCAGGGAGAGTAGTTTTATATCGAAACGTTTAAATTAACTTTGACAGCTTAGGAAAATAATGTATAAAGGTTCTACGTTATAATGTTATTATAGAGGGAAACAAAACAAAATATTAAAACTCTTTAAGTTAAAAATATTTATTTTTGTAGACTTGATTGAAAATTTAAATTTAATACAAAGAAAAAAATGACTGAGAAAAAGAAATTAATTTTTTTATTGCATGTTGGTGTTAGAGATGTGTAACACAATTTTGTTTACGGCTGTTGGAGATTGTAATTTTGTTATATCTGAATTTTTTTTTATAATTTGTTTATTAAATTTTTTTTTTTTTAATTTAAAGAATGGGGGTCTTTTGGGTTTGGATGTTATATTGGGGATGTTGAGGGGTGAGCAGAAGGCTGAAGTGTGGTTAATATGGGGAGTTGGTGATGCAGATGTTGTTGATGGGAGTGTTGGTGATCTAGACTGTTTACATGAGGTGATTTAGGGCTGTACATGTAGGGGTGAGTGAATGGCTATGAAGCAGATTAGAGGAAAATCACATCAAACGAAGCACTAACAACTATTCCATTAATGCATTAGAAATATTTCCCATTGAAATTTACATTACTTTACTATATACAGAAATGTGATTTATTCTAAAAATACAAGAGTTGTTATTGTCCTTGGTACCCCCGTATTGTTAAAAACAAAACACGTATATTAATGTATAAGTAAGTTAGTCAAACAACATCCACACCAAAACTGTGAATGTCCAAACATACAAAGAGATCACACACTATATAGACCCGCCTAGTGCCACAATACAGGGACAACAGATAGCTTTCCTGGGGCATAGCATGGGAATTATAGGGTACCCAATTCAATTATTTATCTTTTTAAATATTTTAAAGTAACTTTTGAATTTAAATTAAAAATTAGTTAGTCTTTTTAAAAAATAACATAAATTGACTTATTTCATATGGTTTAACTAAGCCATAACTGGCAGAGGCGTAGCAAGATGGGAGGAGGGGGTACATATATCCCAAGGGGGCCAAGGTACAAAGGTGTCAAAATTATTAATACAAAGTTACAAATAAAATTAATGAACAGGGCTAAGATATAAATTATTTAAAATTGTGTGCGCAAAATATCATAGTTACGACTCTGATAACATGCCCCCGAGACACACTAAGCCATGAAGTCGTTTAGAGTTTTGATTCTTGTGCGTGATTTCATGAAGAAAACGGAGTGCGGCAACCAACAGACAAGACGTCTTGGACGTGAGCTGTCAAGTCACAGATTGTAGCCCACGTCACGTCGGCTTGAACTAGCAATTGCTACCATTGGCAGGTCACGTTGATTTCAAGCCCCCGACCCCTTAACGCATACTGTAGCCACAAGACAGTAACAAACCTGTACAAGACACAAGATAACGTGACTGCTCCTTATAACAATGTCTACTCCTTAGGGGCCGACCATAAATGACGTCAAGCGATATAAGCCGATTTTCAACCCCCTCTCCCCCTTTGTCACACTTCGTTACGAAAACTTAGACCCCCTCCAATATATTGTCACAATGCTTTGATTCTCCACCCCCACCCCCCCAAAAAAAAAAAAACGTATTTTTTAATTAGCATGTTTCAGTTTACTTTTTTGTCATTTATATATGTATTTAGCGTAAGTCTCCACTCTAATATCGTAACACGCGTGAAGCCATTTAAAACGTCATTAAATAAATTACAAGCTATCAAATATTTAAAATTTAAAAAATAATTTAAGTTGCCATTTTTTATCTAAAGTCACATTTCTTAAACAAACCCCTCCCCAAAGTCACACATCATAACAAATGCGTGACCCCTCCCTAGGCGCGTGACGTCATTTATGGACGACCCCTTATACCAATGACTATTTTTAATCCAATAATTATTCTTTATACATCGAATTTTTCCGTATATCTGGTCACTTGGATCCTCCAGGACAAGGTTAAAGGCTAAAGGTCACCCATATGATTAGAAAATTTACAGTTTCATGTCTGATTGTTGCAACCTCCTTTCTAGTGTCCCATCAACCTCCGTCCCCAGGGCTGCTTCTGATATTACTGACAAAAGACTTTTTGTTAGTCCAACACATATCAATTTACTACTGAACAGCACACCACACGGACTCCACTAATGGTCTATAAATAGATAACCCCGCCCACAATCAACGAACTGACCTTCATAATCAATCTTGCCGTCGTTGTTGATGTCGGCCACCCTGATCATGGCCTCGGCTTCCTCCCCGGTCAGTGGCTCACCCAGTGACGTCAGCACAGAGATCAACTCCTGGGCATCGATGAATTTGTCGTTGTTTTTGTCTATCATTCTGGGCGGAAGATAGGCCAAATTAAGCTCCGATTAAAAATGTAATGAATAGTCACCTCACTTGCATAAACCGACTAAAATGTCATGACATTATATCAATAAATATCATGAATAGTCACCTGACTAACATAATAAAACAAAAATTGAAAAACGAGTATCTTTATAACAACTGTACTAAAAGAACATGAACAACCGAGCAATGCCTAACTGATATTAAATTATACGACTTTAATCAGTTTATGTTATTTAGCTGACTAGGTGAGATTTCAATATGATTACATAACCCCACAATCTGACAGTTGACTCAATTACATGACATAACCCCACAATCTGACAGTTGACTCACTTACATGACATAACCCCACAATCTGACAGTTGACTCAATTACATGACATAACCCCACAATCTAACATGCATGACCCTTAAACATGACACAACCCCTGCACCTGACATACATGACCCACTTACATGACACAACCCAATCATATGATATACATGACCTACTTACATGACACAACCCTACCATCAAACACACATGACCCACTTACACGACATGACCCCATCATCTGAAGTAATGATCACACCATCTGACATAATGACCCACTTACACGGCATATCCCCACAACTGACCCACTTCAGAGCCGTCTGTACACCATTTTGGCTCCCGGACAAAGAAAAGGTGTTGGGCGCCTGGGCAAAGAAAGAGTGCGCGCTCCCTCCAAAGGAATTAAAAAATAAATAAACATATTCTCATGGGGTCCCTATGCTCGTGGGCCCCCGAGCGATGCCAGTGGGCCTATGCGTTAAGAATGACCTGACCCACTTACAGGACACAACCCTACCATCTGACACAATGACCAACTTACTTGACACAACCCCACCATCTGACATACATGACCCACCATCTGATATACATGACCCACCATCTGACATTCATGACCCACCATCTGACATATATGACCCACCATCTGACACATATGACCCACCATCTGACATACATGACCCACCATCTGACATGCATGACCCACCATCTGACATACATGACCCACCATCTGACATTCATGACCCATCATCTGACATATATGACCCACCATCTGACACATATGACCCACCATCTGACATACATGACCCACCATCTGACATACATGACCCACCATCTGACATACATGACCCACCATCTGACATACATGACCAACCTAAAGGCACGAATCATCTCCAGTTTCCTCTCCTCATAACTCGACCTCTTCATCTTCATCATATACTGCTTGAAGTCTTTGTACTCAATAATGCCATTCCCTGTAGATGAAACACGAAACATGCACTTAAGTATGATATTTATTGCTGCCTGCACTGATCTATGAAACTAATGATGGTGTTCAATTCACAGTTCTAGTAGGAGTAGGTATACAATCAAAGATGGGAATGGGAATGAAAAGTCGATCAATGACATTAAACTACTGGAGTTAAGCTCTACGGCACATTGTTCGTTTTGACAATGATCTTCATAGCAGCACACCCCAGTTATAAGAAGTGACCTTTCGCCGTGTTATCGTTTCTTTTTTAAAGCTTTAAAGACATATATTATGAAACAAAGAACTGGTTGCTTTCATTAAAAACGTTACCACTATATGTATGTATCCCCATCCTACCCAGTACTGATTCTTTTGACCCACTGACCAGTTATGCCCAGTACTCATTCTTCTGACCTACTGACCAGTTATGCCCAGTACTCATTCTTTTGACCCCCTGACCAGTTATGCCCAAGGACTCTTAATCTGTCCTGCTTTATCAACTCTGCCCACTACTTTCTCCTCTCTATAAACGCATTTTCCTTTGATGCCCAGTATTTCCCACAGTCACTTCCCCTTACCATCCTTGTCCAGTTGCTTGGCCGCCTCCTCCAGTTCCTTCAGTGTGGGGTCCATGTTCAGCGCCCTACAGACACGGCCCAGTTCGTCTGTGGAGATGTTTCCGTTGCCGTCCTTGTCAAACATGTCAAACACCTCTCTCCACACTGTGGCGTTGGGGAGGGGGGCAACGAACGGATGGGGATATACTTTTGGGATTAGTATGTGTTAACAGATACACACTTAATATAAGGATAAACCTTTACTTTCGGGTCGTAAATAAGATACAATGGACAGGGTGAGTTAAAGAAAAGGAAGTCTTACACACACAGAGAGAGAGAGAGAGAGAGAGAGAGAGAGAGAGAGAGAGAGAGAGAGAGAGAGAGAGAGAAAGAGAGAGAGAGAGAGAGAGAGAGAGAGGAGACCGAGAGAGCGAGAGAGACATGGAGTGAGGGTAAAAGAAATGAGATTTATAGATGTATGTTAGTAGGGAAAAAACGGAAGATTGACAGAAGAAATAAGGAGAGGGTATTAAACAAGAGAGTGAACTATTAAAAGGCCCACCTTGCTCCTGCTCTTGCTCCTCTCTCTGTTGCTGCATCTTGCTGCTCTGAACAAAAATTTAGAGAGGATGGTTGAACAGCTTGATGTATTGTACAATAAAATTGTCTAATTAAACGGCTTATGGAAAAGATATTATGGATTTAACAAAAATGTAAATTTTTTATGAAAGAAGAAAACAAATGAGGTGGCAATATAGTCAGGCATATTACAAAAGATAAGAACACTTGGTATATATTTAAAATCTTAAAGGTCGATTGATACATGCACCTCTCCGTTTTTATTAGTTTTATTATTATATTTATGTTGTATTACTACATTAATTTAATATATCTTACCATTATTGCTGTCCGTGTAATTGCAATGTTGTTCAATTGTCCTCAAATCTCAGGCTCGCCAAAGTTAAAATACATAAGTCACGTTTTTGAATCACTTGATATTGTGTTTAAATGTTGGCATAATTTCTTTGGCTCGCGGGGAAATCTCCGTGACCTTTTAGTGAGTGTACCTAAATCTTTAGATTGTTGGCAACAGAGTTAACTTTCCTTTACTGAGTAGAGTAAAACAAAAGGAAAATGTTGCTTCACTTCATTTTGATCTAATTTATAGTATGTTGATCATCTCCATATGTTGACTTTCTTTATATGATGATCTATATACATTGAGTAACTTAAAAGAAGAAAAAAGATTGGCTTTTTTTAAAAAAAGAAACGAACAAAATTCTCTTTTGCCTTCATTCCTGATTCATACCCTGAGTTTATTTATTATAAATATGAGCTTCATTTGGTTGAGCTACGTCTACAGAGAAATCATTTGACATTTTAGTTCGTAGACCTGATTAATTTTTTTTTCTTTTCATATTTTATTTTGAGTCCATAAATTACTAGCCAGTGGTTTAAAATATTTACTGAAGCGGTTATGAAACAATAAAAGACTTCAGCCTTTAAAAAAAACTTTTCATTAAACGATTTTTTTAGAAACGTTAACTGGCAATGAAGAGTGCCCAAGCATAACGTTAAAATATCAAAAAGTTGCATAATATAATACTAAAAGATACATTTTTAAATAATAAGCCAGACTTACAAATTAAAGTTCTCTTTACTTTACTTTTGTTCCCCCAAACAATGGAAGTCTATATCATTACACACTCGTAGTATTCCTACTACTTATTTTTCGGTTTAAAAATAAAAAAGGACAGATTAAATCAATACAACACTTTAACAAAACTCTTATCTCTTAACCATTTAATGTCAGTAAATTTCCTCCTTTCCTAATGGAACAAGTCAAACAAGAGTATTTCTATTAAAATGTTGACATACCGAATGAGTTGTGTTTCCTTTAAAAGTCAAAGTAGTGGTAGTCTTATACCTGAACGCACTATTAGATGGTGGCTCATTTCAACAGCGTTCAATAAATCAATACTCCACCCCGACCTTGTATCGGAAGGTCACAATTTTATAAAGAAGTTTCAGTAGGCATACATAGAATGTACGAGAAGGGATATAAAGAGATTGCTAACTGCTAAGAAAATAGGTTATAGTTTAGCAAAACTTCTACTTTTAATTGTGAGGGGGTTTGCTAACTGGGACATAGAGAGGCTATCAACCATGTCAATTTTTAGCCTACATGTGAAGAATTCACATGCACGCGGGTCCAAAAATTATTATTTTTTTTTTTTTTTTTTTTTTTTTTTGTGTGAAGGCCTACTTAACTCTTAAGATTTATAAGACTATATACGACTTACAGTTAAAAATAGCTTTCTTTGGATGTAAACTGTAAACACTAAGTACTTAACTCATGAAAAGGTCTACATTCAATACGCATTTTGCGAAGGTCGGTTCTTTAAAGTTAAAGACATAATATCACCTGTTTAGTAGTATTAGTAGTGCTTTAGGCAAGGATTTTTAAAAAGAGTCTTTTGGGAGTTCTTCTTTCGTCTTATAATTTCAACATGAATGCTATCTCCCCTTTAGTGGTTTCTCCCACTCGACCTTTTTCTCTTTCTTTGAAGGAGTCGATCTTTTTATTCTAAATAGCCAAAAGGGTATTTTGAAGTATTTTCCAAAAAAAGTTGATCCATAACTGTGTCCAAGCCAGGAATTTTAGATAATATCAAGTTAACAAAGTTCTAGCTTTACAGTTCAGGAATCAAATAGTGTGCATTGTGATTATATAAGAATAACATCAACATCAACGTTCTGTCTAAACATATTAATCTAGAATATCTAATTCTCTCCATTCTACCCCCCACCCAATCTTTTTTTTTTTAATGCTAAAAATAAAAATCATTGTGTATTATTAGCCTTAATATAATTTTTCGATGCCACTTGCAATTAATAAAAAGTAAAAGCTTTAAATGTTCCCGCAAATTGTGGAAACATTAATTCAAAATAAAATTACATTAATTTTTTATTTATTGCAGAGCGGCATTTGTGCATGGTAAAATGATTAAATTCATACATTTTCATGTGCCTATTTAAATGTTATTAAATTGATTTATGTCCAGTTAAAATGTATGGCGTGGTCACCATAATGATATTCTGATTGCGAAACTTTTTAAGAAGCAATAGTGCCAAATGATATGTGCAACAAAGGGTACAAAATTACTGAGTTCACTTTTGAGAAGTTTCTCCATTCGAGTAAACCTAACATAGACCTATAAAATAATTTTTCAAGTAACTAGAATCGGTAACGCAAATAAATTAATATTACCTCGAATCAGCGCACACCAATTTTGTACTCAATATATTGAGCAATTCCCGTAAAACACAAAGAGTAAGTTACAAGCAAGACAAAATCATTAAATCATAATATTATTATTACTCTTAAATTTAGCACACAAACCGGCATATGAATATGTGAGGTCATCGCTTATTTAGCGATAACTTACAACATTGGTTAAGGAACACATTTAACATGCACCATGTTGTTACAAAATGAGATTCTTATCATAAGTAAACAAAACGCATCAACAAAACTAAACAATATATGAAACTTTAATACTTTCAAAGAATATTGGTAATAAACAAATTAAGTCAAAACGTGACCAACCGGCACAAACCTAAAATTAAACCATTTCCGCTTGTTGTCAATGTAAACAATGCGCGTAGATAACTGCAAAAGCTTTACAATTTACACACTGAGTCATCGATTTTCTCCCCATACATGAATTTTGTTATAACTTGAAAACATTTTTGTCCGGTTGCGTCAAGAAAAATGAAGAAAGAGGCCCGCCTCCTACCGTCCATATACTTCTATTACTTTAACGATAGAAGTAGTTCTACCAAACAGTAAATTAAATAATATTAAATAATATAAAATAAAATTAAAATGAAGTGTCAGTGACTGTATCTGTATTGTTTTATTAACAGCCAGTGACTCTAATCCAATGTCCAAGTCAGTGGCGTCGCTAGGGGGATGCGGTNCGGAAATTAATTATTAATTTCTCGATTAACCGTTAAAAATTTTATCTATTAAATATCTATTAAAATAATTTTAATAGATAAAATTGAATTAAAATTTAAGAAAATTAAAACTATTTTTTTCACAGGATCTGTATCGCTGAGGTCACTGAGGAACATAGTACAACAGTCCTAAGTAGTTAAAAAAGTTTGTGGTGTTTCTCACCATAAAAATATAAAATGATATCATTTTTTTAGCTTATATTTTAATTTTGGAAAAGGATAACGATGTAAAAAGTACTTTTGAGGATTTATAATTATAAATTACTTCGTGTACATTTCAGGAAGTTTAATATTTCGTATTTATCAAACAAGGACAAGGATAAGTTACTTTGAAAAAACTGTGCACCCTACAACCCCTAGTTATTAATATATAATATAATATTATAATATATAATTATTAATAATTAATAATAATTATATATTTTTAACGTACAAACTTCTCCCGCTTATTATTATAGTGTATTAATTTATGTAGACCTGGATTTAATAAAATAAAATTTAGTTCAAAATATTATTTTTATCTTTATGACTATGAGACAGGGGAACTAACTCAATAAAAACAAAAAATATGTCAATTACCTGTTTTTGTTAATTCCTTTGAGATGTTTGAGTTTTAATTGAAATTAACTATTATAAACTCATGAAATTAATCATTACTTTTTCAAAAGTTAACTATTGAATTTAAATTAATTATTGTTACCAGGCCTAATTTTAATATTATATATCTGTAATATAAAATATATTAATACTCAAATTACTTTAAAATATATTTTAAAAATTAAGGATGTGGAAATTAAAGATTACTTATGCCTAATACTGAGGGAGTATATAGTTTATATATAGATCAAAATTAATGTATCTTTTGTTGTAGGGCAAAGGCAATAAAAATACATAAAAGTTTTGGCGGTTTTCAAAGAGTTAATTTTGTTTTTGCATTTCCTATGCAAATATTAAACAGAGATTGCAGTGTACTGTTTAGCACTTTACTCAAAACAATAAATATAAATATATAAGGGCTACGGAAATTAATTATTAATTTCTCGATTAATCGGAAAATATATATCGATTAAAATTATTTGTAAAGATAAAGTAGTGATTAAATTAAAGAAAATATTTTTAAAAATGATGACGATTTATTAATAAATAATTAATTATTAATAATAATACTTTGGATTTTTTTTACGTACAAACTTCTCCATATAAAAAAAAATAATGTTAAGTGTAACCTTTAAAATAAGCTGCTTTATAAGGAAGATGAAATAAAAAAAATTAAACGTTGTTTTTACTTAATTAACAATAACAAAATTTAAATTCATTGTCATTATATTGAACTACTTATATTTAAAAATATCTCATAATCATAACAATATTATTTTTAAAAAATTAAATATAATTTTTTGAAAATTAAATACTTAAGTTATGGGCATTTTAAAAATTGCCTTAAAAGGGTACAAAATGTGAAGAAAAGCAACATAGTGAAAAAAGTGATTAAGAGGTCTTAGAAAAATATTCACAACTTTTGAACCACTTGGGATAGAAAGACGATCTTTATGGTTTTGTTAATCATCAAGCAATTTCTATACAGCTGTGTTACTTTTATATTTTTAAAATTAATTTGTTTGAAATTTTCATTCTAGTGCCTAAACTTTGCGTTATTTAACTTACTTTTATTGCTAATATTGTTTTCAAACTAGAATATACACTGTTTTTTAAATATTTTTATAGTTAAATACTAAGTTAAACTAAAACTTGTAATATGTTATTTACAAATCCTGATTCTTTTTTAAAAATATTTTTAAAAAATAATAATCGTAATTAGTTTTCAAATATGATTTTTTTTTACAACTAATTGGACCTTTATAATTTATGTAATAATAGTAATATGCCTTGAAATAACACTTGAGATATGAGACTTAGCAATATTTGCCATTGTTAATATGCAGTCTTTTTCCATCGCATGCATAATTTAAATTTTTGTTGCTGCTTTTAAAAAACAAAATTTACTAAAGAATATTGTTATTTTTTATGTCTTTAAGACAGCGGAAATAACTCAATATAACAAAAAATGTCAATTGCTTGTTTTGTTACTTTCCGTGAAATTTTCTGATTAATGACGTTATACATTTTTATTTTTAGCTTTATCAAAATTATCAATTAATTAATCAGTAATTTTTCACAAGTTAACGATTAAATTTAAATTAATCGATAAAAGCCCTAAAATTTATAAATGAAACAATCTTCTCTCCAATAAATTAAGCTGACCTTTATAATTTTATTCATCGTGAGTCCTTTTTAAATCATTATTTAAACTAAAAACCACATTGTGTAGCTTCAACTTAAACACACACACACCTGAACCCTTTTGCCTTTAGAGAAATTTCAGAGCCCTTGACTAAAGGGGCATAACTTAGGCATAACTACGTAAAATTGGCAACTTATAATTTTTTAAATTCACCAAAAACAAAATATAAATTAAAGAAATTAAAGCCAAAACTTTGAACATAAAATAAATATTATATTTGACTTGATGAGCTGGGATGAGAAGTTTGCACAATTTTTAAATAGAATTTTAAGAAATGTTACGCAGTGCAATTTGGTATTAATTCAATCCATACACTCATACACTTACACAGTCTCATGTACTCTCTTTCTTTTGCCAAATTATTCATTGAGCAAAAGTGGCAAGCACGCTTATTCCCAACCATTCTGATCAAGCCATGCTGGAGAGAATCAGCAGTCTCTTGTCCTTGAGAAGAAAGTTGACATGACAATGTCATCTTACAACTGATGTTGCCTTTTAGATGAGATGAGCTAAGGCTTAATCCAAACTCCTTATCATTACTTTGTTTCTTGGATGGGTTCTGTAAAAATCCGAGCACAGGATCCAACTGTTCACGATGGCAACCTGGAGGAGAAATCTGAATATCTAACTCTATTACTATACAGATTTTCTTCCAACTGGATAGTAGGAACACAACTGATCCAATTTGTCCAAACA
>MUZC01000205.1:527648-553714 GCA_002072015.1 Radix auricularia | reverse complement strand
GGTAAAATTAAGCACAGTAGACAGTAGCTATTAATTTTGCTTTTATTACATGAACGTTATATGTTCTTATTATTACTATTGGAATGGACGCTAAGAGTACTAAGACTAAGACGCTTTAGACTTATACTTATATTATTAAAAGTTTTAGTTAGTTTGAGTTTGAGACCGAGTCCGAGTGACGAGAATACAATACCCACCTTCATATTTACGTATTTCACGCTAAAGTGATCGATTTGAAAGTAGTTTTAGTGTTAATATAATAGCATTGTGCTATAGCACAAAACTCTGAATTTTATTATATGAAAATAGTTTATCGGAACATTTTTTCTTGTTTACGTAGAAACGGAAGTAGTCTAAAGTAATTTCCACTGCAATAACCAATCAAAATCCTTGGTTTATTGAAAGGTCAAGGGTTATGCATACGAAATGTGGAAACCCCATAAGTAGGTCAAGAAAGTGTCATTTTTTGAACGCGAATCAACAAATGCAAGATTGGGTAAATTTTGATTGGTCGGGAATTTATATTCATCTAAATCTAGAGAAATCCAGCTTTCCACTGATACCACCTTCGATGGGGTTGGATGATTTCAAGTACTTGAATGGAGACCGTAAAAATACTGTATTTAGTATCAAAATACGACTTTACACCCCCTTATAGGGTTAATAAAATAATATTTTAAAATATGTTCTAATACAATATCACAAAATTTTTAATATGATTTATATTAAAAAATGGCTTTAGAAACCAAATAAATCGAAAACTAGAAATCCTTAAAAATGTAATTTTTTGCCAAATTTTGACCCGCACCTCCCCTTAAGTCTGGAAAAGAATGAGCTGGTACAGAAAAACAGAATCTAAACCATTAAAATGAATTCATTTAGTCTTCTAAAAACCTCATTTGGCTTGTATTAATTTAACTTCAATTCCCTAATAGACAAACCAACCACTCCATTTAAGATTTTCATGGTGCTATCAAGAAAGTGAAATTTTATACATTCAGATAAATGTTTTCCAAGTTGTGAGACCAATTATTTAATATGATTATGTAGAATTTAATATTGTTCATTGTTATAGTAAAGCCGATTTTCGTTTGCTATTATGATGATGAGTAATCAAGTATTATGTTGTAGAGCACATCAAAATAAGTTTGAGATAGTATAAATGTAACATACTTAAAGTTATCAATTTATTTCATATAAATATAATGTAAACTTACACATTTGTTTTTTATTTAAATTTTTGTCTTAACATATCTACAAACATTGAGGAGTTCACCTTATTTCTGGGGTTTCAATTGCTACATTTATCAGTTCCCTCAGATGAATGGATTACAACATTACAACTTTCTAACAGTTGCTAAGCCCAAAGATTAAAACTTCAAATTCCATGTAAAAACTACCAACCAACTGATGTGTGTACTTCCACCTGTACGCATCTGCCTTAATGTAAAATGTCTTTTGATTGCATGCTTTAAATCAATAACTTTAGCTTTCTGCGTTACAACAATAGCTGGAAAGATAAAATAAAATAGTTCATGTTCAATTATATTTTATTGGAATTGCAATTTTATGTACTGAAGTAAAAAAAAAAGATGCTTTTAGCTTCAAAGGACTGACAAAAATCAAGCTTTTTTTAAAGATTTAAAAAATCAAATTTATTATCAGATGATAATAACAAAAAAAATTCTAATTAACTGATTAGGAATGTGATTTTTTTAAAATGGAATAATTTTTAATTTAAGATAAAAATATAATAAACATACGGACAATCTCATTGTCTTGTCTTCTGACATTAACCACCATGGCCTGCCCATATTCCAAGGCTATCATAGAATTGACCTCTTCAAGAGTGACATGAGGATCAAGATCCCGTAGCAAGGGGTCATTCTGAAAAGAATTATTTTATACTTTGTTAGTCCATTTAATGAAAAAAAATATTTTAATACATTTTTTTAAAACAGCAGAGACAAATAATTTATTTAAAAATTATCAAACTACAAAGTTAAGCTACTTATACCAGTACTTAACACATTCACAATGAAAAGTGCTTCATCAAACTGATAGCATTTAACATACAACTATAAGTCCAGCTAGCATCTCTTGTGCTGTGTTCATTGCCTCTGAATGGGTGAAAGTGGGTATATGCTCTTCTTGCTTTTGTTGGCTATTTTTGCATTCCATTTTTTCAACATCAAATAGGACTGACTCCATCTTTTCTAAAACTGATACTTTCAAATTTTAAAAAAAGAAAATGCAAATTTTAATTGGGTAATCCTGCAGTTTCTACACATGTATTATTTCACAGCGAAGTTCAATTTTCTTGTGAGAACTTTTGTTTTTAATTTATTAAATGCATTATTATATGTTATATTTTAGCCTTTTAGTTTTTAGCTATTACAGTTACAGCGCTAATTTGTACGTCTTATACTTATAGTCTTATTAATTCCTAGAAGTAGAAGGAGAAAAATGGACAGGTGAAGATATTAAAATTAGGAAACCAGAATTTTGACAAAGTAAATCAGTTCAAATACCTAGATCACTACTAAATGAAACTAATGAATTAATTTTAGAAATCAAAATCAAAGAAAGAATATCCGACGGGAATTCAATAGTCAATTATAGTTATAGTATAGTCTATAAGTTATAGTCAATATTGACATTATTGAATTGGATACTTTGGATTTCACCGCAGCTAAGTTTCTTCATTTTATTATTTATTTTTATTTTCGTTTTATTTGTGTATTGTATGTTCGTTGAAAAAGGCTCTTTGCCGAAACGTTCGCTGTTTTGTTACGTCCGGCCAGGCTAACCCTTACTTTGTTTACGTCTTTTCCATTTAATTTTTTACAAGCCTGATTGCAGTCCTACCCCTCATTTTGAATAGTAGAGCATACTTATCTGAACTTATCATTATTCATTACTATCGAAAGTTTGTTTTCTGTGTTTGCGGATGTATGTATCTCTGTTACTATACTATTACTTTTTTAAAAAAATTAATTAAAGCAGTAGTATTAGTCATTAGTATTACGTAGTTTGAATACAAAATGTCAAATATAGGAATTTAAAATCAAAGCCTTTACTTTATTAACTTTAAGCAGGTAATAAAAAGAAAATGAGCTAAATCGTTTTTTTAAAGATCAACTTTCGGTTTTTTAAAAACAAAACCTCGATCCCATTTACACGCATCCTTTACTGACTTTGAACAATTGAACGCCAATTAATCGGACAGGTGCTCTAACCAAATGAGTTACGGAATGATTATTAAAATAAATTGCCTATCTTCCCCCACGGAATCAAGTGCATTGGGTTTTTGGGGACGTGATAACCCGCCGGATAGATAGCCTCAGTCTATTTGTCACGACGTTGGAAAATTTGATACTTTTTATGTCTACTTTGTACTTAAAAAGTATGAAATTTAATAAAATTAAAATAGTTACATTGTTAATTATCTGTCTCAAATAATACTCCGAGCAGTTATCATTTATTTTATATTACTTACAAATAAGTGTAATTATCTGGAATATAATATATTACAAAAATGTTCATTAAGCTAGTTTTTGAACATTTTTTAAAACGCTGATTACTCTTTTTTAATTTATTCTGAGGCAAAACGTTTGATAAATTAACTTTCGTTTCCTTATTCATTATTCTAAAGTCTAAAGACAACGAAAACTTTATTTTTGTGTTGAGTGCTTCTGAGCTACAATGCTGGCATTTTGCCCTGTTTGTTCGAATGTCTTAATCGTAGAAGAGGGACAAGAGTGCATGAGATTTGCTTGTAACACTTGTCCTTATGTCCAAAACATTACGAGAAAGGTATAATGAATAGTGAAATAGTAATTTAATAGTCTAATAATAAAAATACTAATAATTTACTAATTAATATTTTTTTTTATTACAGTTTATCTTCATTTTATTTCATTAATATTATTATTATTTATTAATATTATTGGCAGTGGCTATTGAGACGCTAGCGTCTTAATAGCCCACAGGCTATTGAGACGCAAACAAAATAATAGCCAATGAAAATTAAGTAGTCGTCCTTGACTGACATCACGCACCAAGTGGGGTCATGCATTTGTGACGGTGTGTGAGAGTGTTAAATATGATGTCACATGTAAATTAGCAACTTGAAATAAAACTTCTACAAAAATGTTCGATAGCTTGCTATTTCTTTAAAAAAAACAAATTACACAAACTATTTGGGTAAGAAGACATAAATTTAAGCTTTATTTATGAACTAATACTAATAAAAGTAGACGTTTCGGCTAATGCCTTCATCAGTACAATAACATAAATAATTACTAACATAAATCTTAAAACATATTATATGATAAAAAATGAAAAGAAAGGAAAAACAAAAACAAAGAAGGACACAGAATATAGGAAAAAGGAGGAAGTTAAAGTATCTAAAGTAACAGTGAAAGCCACAACGGGAAAACGATTTTGCGTATGGATACATACGGAGGAAGGGGGAGGGGTGTCTCCACTGAATGGGTACTTACGCACAACAAATATAATTTGCATAATACCAAGCCTAGTAACGTAAACCGCGCAGACTCTAACGGCATTTGTAACTGACTGATTGAGTCAAGACTGATATGCAATATGTTTTATAAATTATATTTAAATGCAAACGAAATTCTGAACTTTTAAATTCAGACCAAACGGAAACGTTCACACATTGCTAAAATATATCCGTCTGATTTATATTTCCATTTCTTGAAATTAGAAGATGTTTCTCTTTCGCCCAGTGTTTCAGCCGTTAAGTTATATAAACATAACGGGATGGCGATTTCACTGCTTATATCTTTATATTTTATAAGTTTTTTCGCCGTCCATGAATGACGCCATGCGATTTTTACCCCCCTTTCCCCATTGTCACAAAACGTAGACCCCCCTCTCCACAATATGACGGCACAAAGCTCTGATCCCCCCCCTCCCCCATATTACCACGTTTTAATTAACATTTTTGTCATAGAAATATTTCATATGTATTTAGTTCAAGTCTTCACTCTAAGTCAAATATCGTTAACACGCGTGAAGCCATTGAAAATGTAACTAAATAAATTGTTAGCAATCAAGTGGAACTTTTATCTAAAGTAGCACATTTTGATTTCTTAAACGTCGCCACACCTCCTTGTCTTACATCCTCACTCATGCGTTACCCTTCTCCGCCCCCACCCACAGGCGCGTGACGTCATGCATGGACGGCCCCTTCATGCATTGTTGAAGACAATAAAATTAGAACTTTCTATTACTTCAATTGTATTTTTTCAATAAATTCCACACGAAAAACACACTGTTACATTTAAATATGTATTTACTGTAAGGCAATACAATATTTTTGTAGAAATTGTATTTAAAGTTGCGTATTTACATGTGACATCATATCGAACACACTTTCACACATCGTCACAAAGGCATGACCCACTTCTTTACCCCACTTGGCACTTGTTATCAGTCAAGGACGACCCCTAAATAGGCCAACCTTAAATACTTAATTTTCATTGGCTTATTATTTTGTTTGCGTCTCAATAGCCTGTGGGCTATTAAGACGCTAGCGTCTCAATAGCCACTGCCAATATTATTTGCACTTAAGCCTGAGATATGATATAATATATTTAGAGTTTTTTCTGACATACCCCAAAATATCTCTAAAATTGTAAAAAAAAAATCTTGTCCGTTTGGAGGATGAAAGTGGAAAAAATTCTGCCCAGTTAAAGTAACGAAGTGGTTATCCGCAGAATTCTGAGGATAACGCTATACGTTATCCGCAGAATTCTAAATGAATCTCCCGAGTCGTGAGATAGAAATCTCGGTCACATGACCGCTATTCGGACCCGCTAGGCTTAGTAAGCGATAATTTTATAAAGTTTACTTTATAAATTTTAAAAGACCAATGACGTTCGAGTCTTCCTGGTCTCATCGTTAGTGCGATTGATAGCTGGTACTTATGTCGGAGGTTCGGTTTTCGGTTGAGGAATTTTTTGTTTGTTTGTTTGTTTTGTTTTTTTTTTTGTTTTGTTTTTTTGTTTGTTAAATGAATTAATTTTTAATATTTTGTTCATGATTTAGGTTTAGGGATAGGTTTTAGGGTGTGGGTTAGGTTTAGTGATAGGTTTTAGGGTGTAGATTATATATCCGGCATCCTTCCGTCTCGCGAGACGATGGTGCATCACCGTTGGGTTGGGTTGCATTTCCTCGAGTGACTGTGCAGTCCTATCCTTGAGTGACAGTCTTTGCCACAGTTTTTACACACGAGTTCTGTGCTTCCAAATGTTTTGGCCTTTCTCCTAGCTCTTCTGTCTGCAGCCTCCTCCATTCTTCGCTCCTCGGCTACTATGACGCCCTCTTTGACAACTGTGCGCCACGTAGATCGGTCTTCTGCCTTACACTCCCAGTCACTTGTATGTATTTTGGCTGCTTTCATGTCCCTTTGACAGACATCTTTAAATCGCAAGCGTGGGCGACCTGTTTTCCTCTTTCCTGAAGCAAGTTCACCATATAGGAGGTCCTTCGGGATGCGGCCGGGGCTCATTCTTTTGACATGTCCTAGCCACCTCAGGCGTCTTTCACTAAGAATTGAGAACATGCTTTGGGTATTGGCACGCGTTAGTACCTCACTATTAGGCACTTTTTCTTGCCATTTAATACCAAGGATGCGGCGCAAGCATCTCAAATGGAAGCTGTTAAGCTTACGCTCTTGTGATGTATAAGTGGTCCATGTCTCGCTCCCATATAGTAGTGTACTGATGACACAGGCTCGATAGACGCACAGTTTGGTTTTCTCCGTTAGCTTGGTGTTTTGCCAGACCCGCTTATTTAGTTTAGCCATTGTTGCGGCTGCCTTGCCAATTCTGCTGTTTATTTCTTCTTCAATGGACAGTGTATTGGAGACCTTGGATCCCAAGTAGGTGAAGCTGTCCACAACCTCCAAGTTTTCATTATCGATATTTATGGTAGGAGGAGGTCGAGTGTCTTGGGCCATGATGTTTGTCTTTTTCAAGCTGATTTGCAGACCAAATTCTTTGCAGGCATTGGAGAAGCTTGACACGAGTTGTTGCAAACCAGATTCTGTATGTGCTGTTAGTGCCGCATCATCCGCAAATAGTAGCTCTCGAATTAGGACATCCGTCGTTTTGGTCTTGGCTCGGAGGCGGGCAGTGTTGAAAAGTCCTCCATCAGCTCTGGTATGTAACCAGATTCCCTCACTGCTATCCTTGAATGCGTATCGAAGAAGTACAGAGAAGAATATTGCGAAGAGTGTTGGTGCGAGTACACAACCTTGTTTAACTCCGCTGCTGACAGGGAAGGCCTCTGACTTAGCTCCATCGAACTGTACTGTGCCAAGCATATTTTCATGGAACTGTCTGATGATGGCAAGTAGGTGAGGGGGACATCCAATTTTTGCCAGTATTTGGAATAGCCCGTTGCGACTGACTAAGTCGAAGGCTTTTGTAAGGTCCACAAATGCAATGTATAGTGGCATCTGCTGCTCTCTGCATTTTTCCTGGAGCTGTCGTATGGAGAACACCATGTCTATGGTAGACCGACCGGACCGGAAACCACACTGAGATTCTGGATAGACGCGGGATGCTAGGCTTTGTAAACGTTTTAGTATAACGCGGGCAAAGGTCTTTCCTACAATACTAAGGAGTGAAATGCCGCGATAATTATTGCAATCACTCCTATCACCTTTGTTTTTATATAGTGTCACTATATTTGCATCCTTTAGGTCTTGGGGGATGTAGCCCTGTTCCCAGCAGAGGGACAGAATCTCGTGCAATGGTTGGAGTAAAGCTGTCTTGCCACTCTTTAGAACCTCTGGTGGTATTCCATCATTCCCAGGCGCTTTTCCACAAGCTAGACTGTCAATTGCTTTGCTCAGCTCTTCCTGTGTGGGCACGACATCAAGTTCTTCCATGAGTGGCATATCTGGGATGTCATCTAGAGCGGTGCTGGAGACTGTGGTAACTGTTGAATACAATTCCAGATAATGCTCAACCCACCGTTTTAGCTGTGCTGCCTGGTCTTGAATAATTTCTCCATTTTTGGACTTTAGGGGAGCAGCTTTTGACGTCAAGGGGCCCGTTGCCTTTTTGATGTTTTCGTACATGACTTTTGCATTGCCCATGTCTGCAGCTGATTGTATACTGGAACAGAGCTTAAGCCAGTAGGTATTGACACATTTACGTGCAACCTTTTGGGCAAGTGACTTAGCTGTTTTTAAAGCATGCAAATTGTCAGGTGTAGGCTTTTCCTTGTAAGCCATAAGAGCTTTCCTTTTTGCTTCAGTGACGGGTTTCATCTCGTCCCAATGTTCATCAAACCAGTCCGTGTTTTTGTGAGATTTTTTGCCAAAGGCTTGTATTGCGGATGTATAGATTGTGTCTCTCAGTTGCGTCCATTTGGAGTCAATGGTGACGCATGGGGACATCTTTGAGAGACTTTCCTTCACCTTGTCTTTGAACAGCTGCGCTATCGCAGGGTCTTTCATGCAGGAGGTATTGATGCGTGGACTTCCCTTTTTCTTTGTGTGGTACGAGTTTTTCCTCATTATTCGTACTTTGCTGGCGACAAGGGAATGATCCGTGTCACAGTCGGCACTGTGATAGCTGCGAGTGAGTAGGACGCTAGCTAGTTGTGCACGCCTGGTGATAATGAGGTCCAGCTGGTGCCATTGGTGGGATCGAGGGTGTCTCCAAGATACTTGATGTATATCCTTGCACTTGAAGAAAGTGTTGGTCACACACAAGCCTCGTGAGCAGCACAATTCCAGAAGCCTTTGTCCATTTTCATTTAACTTTCCTCTTCCAAATAGTCCAAGGCAGGTGGGCCAGGCTTCGTGGTCGCTCCCCACTCTAGCATTGAAATCTCCTAGGAGATAGATTGCCTCGTCTTTGTGGATGCCGGCTATTGCCTGGTCTAACGCTCCATAGAACTGGTCCTTCTCTTCCGGAGTTGAATAGAGTGTTGGGGCATACACACTAAGAATGTTTGCTGGGCCCGCAGTTGTTCTGAGTCTTAGAGTGAGGATCCTCTCCGTGCCTGATGACGGTGGTTCAATGGATGGTAGAAGAGTGTTTTTAACAGCGAAACCCACACCATGCTGTCTAGGTTCGTCTTTCGGTCTGCCTTGCCAGAAGAAGGTGTAATTGGCCTCTTTGAGTGAACCGTTGTCTGGGAGCCTGGTCTCCTGAAGGCATGCTATGTCAATCTTTAGCCTTTTAAGTTCTCTATCGATTATTCCTGTCTTCCGTGTGTCGTTTATGGACTGCAGATCATCAGTGATGCCGGGACACATAGTCCTCACGTTCCAGCTAGCGATTCGAAGAGCTGGGGTCTTCTTTTTCTTTTTTGTATTTCTTGGTGCAGGGCTTAGTGGCCCACTTGTTGAGTGGTACTCTAATCTCCACGCACCCAGTGGAGAAGGCAGGCCATGACGGGATAGCACCTATTTGACTGGGGGCTGCCCAGTTTGAGGCGGGCGGTAGCTATCCAGTGAGACATTGGTAGTCTCTCCCACCGTCGGAAGCAGCCCCTGGCGCCTAGCTCTACGTCAATTGAGCTTTGGCTTATAACCGGTAACTGCTGCTTCCCGTGTTTTGTCGACACCTTGCGGCGACGCTGGTGATGCAAGCCTGGGCGGGTATTATGGAGAATTAGCTGCTGCCCATACAGCATATCCCCCCTCTCCACGTCAATGGTGTAACCAAGGGAACGACTTGCGTCGATGCAGCTTGGCTGCCATTGGCATCGCAGGAGCTGCCGGTATGTACATAAGTCTTATGTATAGATCGCCTGTAGGTGCTCCAATTCCTGATTTTCTTTCAGGGTTAACTCCCTTAGCCTTTCCCGCAAGGCAGGTATAGCCGCAAGGCAGCGGAGGATTTGTATTCGGAGTTTCCTTCTCCTAGATGAACTACCAGCCAAGGTTTTAACGAGCATCATCTACCCGTAGGGGTGCCAGAACCGGGGTTTGAACCCGTGACCGATTTTTATTTTTATTTTTTTTGAATTTTTGGTGCCGCAGCGCACTAACACTTTGACCACCGCGCCCCTAGGGTGTAGATTAGGTTTAGTGATAGGTCATCATAGGTTTTAGGGTTGTGGGTTAGGTTTAGTGATAGGTTTTAGGGTGTGGGTTAGGTTTAGCGATGAAATTAACAACATTTTAACAAAATGGCAGCAATCGACATGAAAAACAATAAGGCTGGCACTGAGACTAGAGAATATTTCACTGAATTCTCCCTTCCATATCGAACTATTAATAGAATTCTGGGGATAACGCTCAACGTTATCCGCAGAATTCTGGGGATAACGCCTCCCTAAAAGTAAAGGATTCATTAAAAATTAAAAACTCGGTAGGGATGGAGACAGACGTATGGAAGTATTTCGGTAATATTCTGTAGTTTATGTATTATTTTTTAAGTCTTGTGTTTTTTAACTTTTTTAAATCACTGTCTCCAAACTTTTCTGCGGGAGGGCAGCACGAACTGTCAAACAGCAGTTTGGGGGCCGACTACTAACCATCAACTACTAAGTTTTGTGGTAAACTACAGGTAAAAATAGTATCTTTTTTGTTGAGATTACAAGGTCTCCAGGGGCCAGACGAGATGGCCTCGCAGCGGGTCGCATGTGGCCTGCAGGCAGTAGTTTGGAGACCCCTGGTCTAAATTACTTTAATTAAGTGATAGAAATTTGGGAAAATACTACCTTGTTAAACTAGTTTTACAAGATCTTTCTTATAGTCATACCAAACTAGACAGATACCTACAGATATGGAATATGGACACTGAACACAACTATTTTCATAAGTTTATTTTGTGACCCGTCTAAATGGCCCGATGGCCCTGACATAACAGCTCCTGTCAAAATGGGCCTGGTCAAATCAGCCCTGATCGAAACTGCCCTGGTCTAAACGGTTCCAGGCAAAGTGTTAAACACAAAATAACTTTTTTTTGGTGCATTTTTTACCATTTGTCAACTTTTTCACCTTTTAAGAAATTGTAAAATTATTTCTTGTGATGTTATTATATTATTTCTTCTCAACAAACAGTTTTGACTTGGTACCATATAGAGTAACTGTTATTAAATTGTTTATTGTGATGTTATTATTATTGTTTCTTGTGAACTAGACCTTACACTGAATCAGTGAGTAAAAGTACTAATTAAATACTTGATTGTATTTTTATTCCATTTAACATCTATTAGTCCAGGGCCAAATTGTCTGGGACTGTTTTGACTTGGGCAATTTTGTTGTTAAACCATTAATTTATATGGACTAACATTCAAATAAAATTAAATCATTTTTCTATAACGGACTGAAATAAATTTATTTGATTTTTATTTGAAATTCCCTGATATTTGATAAAACTTAATTGTAAATGCTGTTACCCTTTCATTAGTTGTCAGATAATTTCCTGCAATTTATGTATTTGTAACATTTCAGATCTCTCACAAAGTCTATCCAAAATTAAAAGAAGTTGATGATGTCTTGGGAGGGGCTGCAGCCTGGGAGAATGTTGATTCAACGGAAGGTGAGAAGTGATGCATTCATGGACATAGCTTTTTATTATTCTTTTTTTTTGGGGTAGGCTGAAAGAGGTTTAATGGAGGATAAGAAAGTTTTTATTAATAGATTTCATTAGGTGCTTCCATCAAGATGATTTTCTATTGGACTCTAGAACTTACGTTAAATCTTAGATTAAATCTATTTTGCTTTTTTTGCTGTAGAAGACAATGCCTCCTACTTTCAGCATTTAGGACTTACATAAAAAGCTTTGAGTTTGAACTTGCATTACAACCCCCAGATTGTCTTAGATTAAGACTTAAAATCGACCTAAAGATGCTTTAAATTTTTATTTTACTCTCTAGTGACATATCAAAGTGGTATGTTTAGCAATTCTTTTGTACTTGGGTCAAACACTACATAAAGAGTTGGGAGCTCACTTTTTGTAATTCGTATTTTGCAATATTTGGTTAAGTTGATGATGGTTTTCTTGTATAGTGCTAATTGTCCATGCTGATCATACTATGTACATCATTCCATTCCCCCACCCCTCACAAATATACATTTCATTCAACATGAATTCAAGTCAACCTTTAATTATCAAGACATATGATTTTTTTCAACATGTATGGTAGTTAATTTACATACAGTGTATGTTTAATTCTAATGAGCCCAGTTTTCATCAGAAGTGAATACAATATTTCCCCCATTCCTGATTACCATAATGGGATAAGTATTGGGCCTGTTTTCTTTTCCTTCTTTTTTTTCTGCCCTAAATAAATCTATGTATGAAGATGTGCAAGATGGCACAATACTATACTTCATAACAAATATGTTCAATATCTAAACAAGTTCCATGGTCTCCTGCTAAAAGAATTCAATCCCTTTTAGTTGGACTTCAAAACACTGACTCAACTGCCTTATATTTATAGTTTATCTGGTACCAGTGAAAGGCTAACAACAAGAACTTCCTTTGATTTGTCTTTATTCATTTTTTACCCTAACTTGCATCTTATATTCATTACAATTACATTTAGGAGAACAAGTTTGTGAGGAGGTGGGTGGGTTTGATGGTTCTTACTGCAAATTTTTTTTTTCCTTCTGTTGCAGTGACTTGTCCCAAGTGTGATCACAAAAGAGCTTTCTTCATGCAGATTCAGACTAGATCTGCTGATGAACCTATGACAACATTTTATAAATGCTGCAACATGGCATGTGGTCACAGATGGAGGGAATAAATGTGATTATTTTTCGTAGGTTGGTGGATGTGAAAAATTTGGATCTCAACATTATAGGTGTGGATGTCTCTTCAAATAACTTGGAGATTTAATGAATTCAACAGGTCAAATGGATTTTTAAAAGGTGTATTTGGCTCTTCCACTTGGATTAACCATCCATCAGGTGGATTTTAAAACTGATGGGTATAAATGGCATTAGCTGTGGTTGTGACAAGGCAAATTAGTGTCTGTCACATTTGCTTGTCATTTGCCGATCCCTTCCTCACACTTGCTGCAAACCAAAGATGATATGTTGATCCTGTTTCTCTTACACATTGATCCTGTTTCTCTTACACATTGATCCTGTTTCTCCTACATGTGTCAGTATGGGTTCACCTGCAGACCAAGTTTACTTGATTGCTGTAAAATGTCTGTTAAAACAGCAACCCATCAGAAGGGACTGTGAACAATTTTCTCAAAATGCTTTCCTGATAGTCTTTCTAACAAAATGGTGAT
Source organism: Radix auricularia (assembly GCA_002072015.1). Taxonomy (NCBI): domain Eukaryota; kingdom Metazoa; phylum Mollusca; class Gastropoda; family Lymnaeidae; genus Radix; species Radix auricularia. The sequence continues at coordinate 540,466 of MUZC01000205.1, read as the reverse complement.
ACTAGTAAGATTGGTTGCTTGATTTCACCTCAACGCTTCTTTAAATAAATAAAGCTTTAAAGCTTGACACTTGTGTGTTGATTTTATGCTGTTAGAAGGAAGCCACAGTAAAAGTAAAAGAACACATAAGTGGCTTGCTATAAAACTCATCTTTGTGTTTGAAATTCTTCAAATTGCATTTAACCTAGGCAGACAGACTGGCGTAAATTATAATAATGTTTAATTTTCATAATTTTTTTAATTAATTGTAGTCATTTAATTATCTGATCTGATATTGTATTCATGAATGTGCCCGAATTTTTATTTTAGTTGTCGTTGATCTATTTGTTAGTTTATTTCTATTTGTTAAGCTCATGCATTGTTCATGTATTAATTAAGGTAGTTGTCAGTTTTTGTGTGTTGCCAAAGTGTACTGTATATTTACCTCCTCGGTGGATAAATTCCCAGATGAAAGGAAAAGTTGGAGAGTGAGAAAGAGGGGTAGAGAGGGAGATAGAGTGTGATAGAATGAGAAAGATAGAGAAAAAGGGTTTTAAAAAAAAAGAACTGATGTGAATACAGTGGAGTGGGGTAGATTCTTGTCTATACAAATCATTTGATTACTGGGTTGATTTTGAGCAAATGAAGTTTACATTGGCATGAGGCAAGTACAATGGCACAATGTGTGTAAGATTACATGAAAGTCACTGTAGTAAATTAAGAATATTTTATATATTAATAATTTATAATATTATTTTCTTAAGAAAATATTGTAATTGTAAGTAATTTAATAAAATTGCAACAAAGAGTATGTGTACACTTTTGTTTTATTGCAAATTATGTTTCTCTAATGTGTCTGCAACAGTGCTTATATGCTAGCCAGCACATGCTATATTGATCTATTAATATACCTGTCAACTCTACAGCACTACAAATATGGAGCATGATGGAGGAGATTGCATTATCATGAAATTTAACCATAACTACAATTCTTTATCCCTATGGTCAAGAGTAGTTTTATCATTTGTGCGTGTTTGTGGGGTGGGTGGTTTAAGGGGGAAGATGGTACAATTCTGTACTTGCTAGCTACTGTTAGTAGAAATAAATGTTTCACGCTGCATGGGGGGGGGGGGCGTGGTGATCGAGAGGTAGCGCTCTCGACTGTCATACCGATGGTCACGAGTTCGAATCCACGCGAAGGCGAGGACTTGTTCCCGGGGCCTGAGGAGCCCCCGAGTCACCCAGCTCCGAATGGGTACCTAACTAGACAATAGTTAGGCGGCTGGGGCAATGTGTGGAACCCACATAGCCGTGGCCTGTGACCGCTGCATCACTTGCCAACTGATCATCTCTCATGGTCTGTGGACGCAATTATCCTCTGCATAGAAGGAGCGTCTGTATATCTAAGATAAATATGACATCTTATAACTTCATATGAATCATGTTATTTTAAGTCTTCCACCACTTCACATTTCACTTCCTGTTGTTGGATCACTGTGAGAGAACCAAAAACGTCTGATGAATAAACAAACTTCCTATAAAAATGTAGTTTTTTTTTTTTTAAAAACAAAACCAAAAAAAAAACACGAATTGCTTGTGGCGCCAATAACTGGAAATTCTTCAAAAATCGTGTGAAGCTAATGAGCAATGTGAGCGCAACAGTAATGCAAGGAGTTCTGAAAACTGTTAATTGAAATGATTGAAAACTGTGCCTTAATGGATTACGCATGTCACCTAAAGTATTTTAATCTTACATTACAGCATTTTTTAAAAGTGGTTTGTTGGGGCTTAGCTTAAAAGACGATCTTGAAATGAATGGAAACATACTTCGCCAAAATATCAATAATAAGAATACTACAACACAATGTTCAGTAGTGAAAGAAAATGTTTGTCATCATTGATTGTTATCGGGAATGTGTAACAATCAGCAAGAGAACGCTGCAGCGAAGACCTCATTCTGTCATCACTTTAAATCCCTTAGATTTAAAGAGAAGGTAACTCATAGATAACAAAGGATTTTGTTGCCATCGTGGGGATGGTGGTTATAGCTCTTCAGAAGTTCATTGAGCGGACTGAGATCAGGTGCAACATCCTTGTCCGTCAATTGTGAGTGTAGGCCATTGGTCGCCTACTGACCATATCCGAGTTTTTTGTCATTGAGTTGGGTAAGCGTACAAAGTTTAAGCCCAATCAGAATATTGGTTCAAAACTAATAGAAAAGATAAAGGTCACTCCAGCACAAGTGGAGGTCACAGACGATTAAGATTTGTATTGACTTCCGCAAAATTAAACACATTAGAAAGGTATGATCAAAACAGAGAGCCAAGACAGAAGTTATTTAATGGTAAATTGAAGTCAGCGATCACGTTGTTGGTTTGGGGCTTCCATAAAGTACGTCACGCTCCAAGGGGGGAGGGGGTGTAAGAAAGTGTGACAAGGGGGGTCAGGCCAAGTGTAATGTCACATTTGTATATATTTTTAATCCCAATCAACCAAACAACTGATGGACACAGAGCTTCAGAAAGAGCAGATGCAGATGCTCATAAATTTCCTTCATTGTTTGTGGCACAAACTCTCAAATTTGATGACATTGTGCCAAGATAAACAGGAGTTTTAAAGTACAACTATATGATCTTTATTGTCCATCTTTGCAGACCAGCTTACTTGATTGAATTTGCAAAGTGTGTCACTTATATTTTGCCTCACAAACAATGTTGAAGAAACATGCAGGACAACACAGAGCTCATGCGCAGGAGAATGTGCCAGCCCAAAATTTTTCAGAATCAACTCAGATAAAACGCATCCGTCCTTTCAGAATCGCTGCTAGAAGGCAAATAGAACTCATGGCAATTATCGGCAGAAGGGAAAATTCACATTCAGAGGATGTTGAGTGGCTAGATGAGGATGAAGTTGATCTCTGCAATTAACCTTCCAGGAAACGATGATGGGGAAAGATTTATGTCAGTCGTAATTATAATTATAGATGAACACTTCACTTCGCCATGGATGGATGATGTCTAGTGAATTTTTTTTTAATTAAACATAATTCAGAGGCCCACTATAAACATATTCAATATAGCACAAGAGCTGCTCACATAATTTGTCAATCTAGTCCTTTTTAGTCACATAGTTTTGTTTCAATTGTTATTATTTAATCACTGGTTGCGGTAAAGTTTCGGTTGGTCTCTGATACTCATATTAAAAGATGACGAGAATGACTTGCGCTCTGAGTTTGTTTAAAGTGAGGAAGATTTGCACAACACGTCGACCTCACGCTCTCGCCTCAAACTATCTGATCCAGGAGCAAGACGTAATTGAGACGGCAAGGTATGGGGCTGGGTGCAGTGAATGATCACTACGTTTTATGTCTCGTCGTCCGTCGTGATCTCAGCTTTCCGCGATGCTTCGCTGTGAATCGCATCTTACCCGTTGGCACATATAAGATCGAGCGCGAAGGCAGCTGAAACTGGAACTTGTCCACTAGGCAGTAGCGCACTGATAAAGTAAGGATGGGTAAAGTTGACACGTTTGAGATCTATTGGGCATCAGTAAGTGGAACGCTTTTGCGAAGTAAAATTAAGATATAGGTCACTGGTGGATAAACGGAGGTCACTGGTAATCCATCCAAAATGAACGAATCTATTTTGTATTGTCAATGGAAATGTAATAACGATGTATTTCAAGGTTAAGTGAAAGTCACGATTTTTCTAACCTAGGGGTTGGCCAACGTACTTGCCCGATACCCCAATTTTATAAAATTGCATGTCGTAATTACCACAAAGAAACATATTTTAGTGGATTATTTAGGCTCCAAATGAGTCTCCAATGCCCCCATGCAAGAGTTCCATTGTTACTCCAAATTCGCCCCTGTTCTAACCCTACATTTAATAATAATAATAAATTGTTAATTTATATAGCGCTGTATCCCAGCAAGGAGCCGGACTCACAGCGCTTTACATGTAGATAATAACATACATATATTAATTAAATAAACATTCATATCATATCCAGTTTCCAGAGCTGAAAGTTAAGTGCAAGGAGTTCACTCTGATGGTTGCGATTGTGAAAATGGGGAGGGAGGGATTTCATTGTCCAGAGCCAGAATAAAAAAGGTCGGCTACACTCATAGGGAGGGGCATGTTTGCTTCTTTGCTGTCTTGTAGGAAGGGCTACTAAAATTTGAACCAGCATTCGGCACCAAGTTAGCGTTAGCATTAACAAGATTGTAAGTCTGGCTATGTTTTCTGTTGGTTTTGTATGTGGTTGTTATAGGATGAAATATGAGATTAATCAACTCTTTAAAGTGGGGTTTCTCTGACCCAAGTGCCTCTAACGGGTTTAAGTTAGTTCGACGTCCGATGAGTCATACACACAACTCATCACTTGGCTTACACTCATAAGTAGTCCTCACGAAGATAAATTTCACTTCCAAACTGAGTTGTGATAAACTTAACCTAGAATTCACGGTTTTTTGTCTTAAAGCTCTGAATCATTTCAATTTCAATGTTAACAAATGTAGCCTATAAAGTAGAGACGTCATTAGAGTTGGTGTCACCCCTTCAAGAATTACCCCCATAGACCTCCTAAGAATCTGTCTGTGTCAAATAACGGATACATTTTTACTTTTTTGGTGTCAACCCTTGTGATGGTGTCGCCAGGGCCGCGACAGGGGGTGAATCCAGGAATTTATTCATGGGCCCCAACTGATGGGGTGCCCCGTCAGCTAAGCTTGATTTTTTTTTTTAAATGCTGATGCTGTGCACGTAGATATATTCGGAAAATTATTCAAGTTGCTTTAACAAAAAAAAGTTTTAAAATTTAGCTTACAACGAAAAAAAAAATTCTGCATAATGAACGGTTCGCTAAAGGTGTTCCTCGGAATGGTATTGTCGCTGTCCAATTTCGGTCATTTTATATACATATTTCAAGGTTTTTGGCCTGTGGGGCCCTGGGAAAACACTTTAGGCACGAGGTGAAGTCCAGAGGACCCCACACGTACCCAGTGTTCAGGGGCCCAAACATTTCTAGCGGCGGCACTGGTGTCACCCAGTGCAGTCCGCACCCCCTAGTGACGCCACTGGTATAAAGTAAATTTAAAAAAAAAAGAAGAAAGACGCCACCTTACTGATGAGTCTATTATAATGTAGGAAATGGTGTTATCATACAGGTGAGTCTGTTACAAGTTAATATACATGTGAGTTTGTTTTTGATCATGCAGGTGAGTCTGTTGCCTCTTGATCAACTCGTAGGATGAACCAGTTGATCCAAAAAGTGATTTTTAAATCCCAGATATTGAACAGCTTGGTGACATCTGGGCTTGCTTATGGGGGTTGTTTAAAAACAAACCACGCCCCATTTGAAGCCCCCATTATCACGGGGAAAACCCAATACGATTACCACACACACAAAAAGGAGACTTGTAATTTATGACTTCAGATCTTTGTATAGCGATCTATAAATAAACTTACGTGATCTGAAATGAACTTTCATCATAATTGTCGTTTTGGTCTGGTGACTACGATTCTATTCCAGTCAAAGATCGTGTTAAAATTTATGTTTACATGCGATTCAAGCACCTGGTCTCAAACGTCTATAAGTCTTAGTAAGGTCACACGGGGGAGACAAACAAATTAACTCTGTTTATGTTAATACAGTTATATCGTCGCAATAAACGAAGTGAAGCAGGATACGGAGGTGACTCTTGTGTTTTATCCTGGCACACATAGGTCATCTTGAGACAATGGTTTACTCGGAGGCGTCACTGGGGGGGCGGGGAGGGGCATAACCAACTTTAAAGCCTCACAAGGGGTGACACCAACATGTAATTTTCTGTACGTTACCGTTATTTGGCACTGGCAGACTCGGAGGATGTCTATATTACTCTATAGCGTAAGTCGTGAGGGCGTTGACACCATGAACTGCCAATTTGGGTAACACCAACCCTAGTGACGCCTCTGGGTTTACTCTTGAGTCTATACCTCATGGAGGGACCAGCCATTGGCCGGTCGCCGGAGGGTTGGAAGAACAAATAAGACTTTGGTCGGGTCCCTAATAAAGGGGCGTCTTCAAGATTATTTTTCGTACGGTCGAGGGACCTTGCCGAATTAAGGAAAAGCTACACAGGCTATAGCTTAGAACCCACTACTTTTTTGGACCCCCCCCCCCAACACTCACACACAAAGTGAACTATTGTCATATTTGGCACTGACATAGTATATTTAATTTGGACTTATAAAAGACCCTATATCTCAAATAGCTTAGCGCCTTATCGTGTTTAAATACGGCAATTCCCACACGCACCTAGTAGTCTTGGACTCAAATGTTTCTATCGGCGGGCCTGCCTACATACAACACGTTGTCTATTAGTGAGTCGAATCTTGCATTAGGGTAACAAATCACTGGTTTTTTTTTTAATGAGTCCTTCCCTATTAGCCCTCTTGTCTAAGAGATTAATCAGATTCCGAAATGTTGAATTCCAATTAGATTCTCACGCAATTGATGAGACCCTCTCCCCTTTGCTGGTGTCGACGTCTACTACCAAACCATTACTTTATACACGTCTTAAAATAGGAGCTTATCTAGAAGAAGTAGAAAAACGGGTGTCCCCCCTTGTGTTTAAAAAAAAATGAATGGTTCATCGTATTCAAGCACCCTTCACACACACTTATAAGCTTGAAGATTTTTTAATTTTGTAAATGGAATGGAGGATAGCTTGTGTAATTGTGGTAGTGTCGACTGGGACGGGCAGAATTTATGGTTTAAGCCATGGCCTCCTCAACCCCCACCCCCTCTGCAGTAGGGCAAACGTGAATCCCTACAATAAAAGGAAAAATCAAGAGCCATCCGTGGCGCACCTCACCCTCATGCCAACATTTTAAACCATATTACCGTCAGTCCCATTGCCCTCAATAACGCGATTACCCGACTGTTCGCGACACTCTTGAAAAAACGCAACACACAAAACAGTAACACGACACCGATAGTGGATCTAAAAACCTTTCAGTCAATACATACAATGATAAGAAAGTGTTGCGAAGAAAGCAGCCTTTTAGGTCAACATAAGACTTAAGTCTTCTTATATTCTTATGAGGTCAGGCTTTAAAATGGATCCTTTTACTTCCTGGTTGGGGACAGACACTTATCTTAGATATACAGACGCTCCTTCTATGCAGAAGATAATTGCGTCCACAGACCATGAGAGATGATCTGTTGGCAAGTGATGCAGCGGTCACAGGCCACGGCTATAGGGGTTCCACGCATTACCCCAGCCGCCTAACTATTGTCTAGTTAGGTACCCATTCGGAGCTGGGTGACTCGGGGACTCCTCAGGCCGCGAGAACAAATCCTCACCAATTAACAACTTATCATCCGATTTATTATTATTATTTTTTTAATACAAACATTACAGACACTCCTTCTGAGCAAAATATTACTGCGCCCCACGTTCATATAGGAACGTACATACAACGCTGGTCTGTTGGCTAGGCAGTCAAGAATGAGTTGACGCAGATTATACATGTACATTAAGAAAATTTTAAAATGTCAATTCCACCTCTTCCGCCATAGATTGAGGAACTAGCACATGTCCTGGGCAACTTTCTATGAGTGTAATTGTAATGTCATAATACTCAGTCCCCGACTGGAAACATAACGAATGCAAGAATACGCAAAATATAAGTTGGTTGAATTTAGGCAGATTGATTGAATAAAACAGATTAAAAGATACTCTGAAAGAGAATGTGATTCTGAAGTCAAGCATTGTAGTAGAAGAACGATGTAACACAGCCTGGATGTGCATGGTCATAAAACAATGTTTGCCACTAGGGGAGACCTTTCTATTTCTGCCTTCCCACCCCCCTCCCCAGTCGTACTTTTGAGAACATGACCTTTACCACGGAAATAACGATGAAATACTCTTATTTAAACGATGACAATCTCTGGTTGCTGCCCATTGGGGATGTCGCCATGGTTGTGTTCTGAAATTATTGTTTATCGAATTAATTTCATTTTAATTTACATGCAAAGTTTAACGATTTAGTTCAAGCGTATAGACTTAGATTTTTCATCTGCTTTATTTTATTTTTAAAAAAATTCTTATGAGGGAGAGCGAAGGGGTTGATTTACTTTTTTTGTTTTGTCTTGCATATTGTTAAAAAAAATACCATTAAAAATGTTTTGATTTTTGAAGGAATAGAAAAAAATCCACCCAGTAGTTACTTATTGATAATGTCTGTTTCCTTAATATATAGTTACTTTTACAGCGTTATAAACTTCCGATAGAGGTGACGACCGTAGCGATTGTCCTCTTCGCCTTGCTACTTTCAATGTCTCCATTGAAAGCTATGTGTCTATAACACTGGTTTAGTTAGGGTTTAGTAGCTCCTACCATCCATTTGCATGGGGACACATACAACGATGGCCAAAAATGCTACCCCTCAGTATGTTGAAAGATGTGACGCCCAGGGACGGTGGCGCCACTCCGCACCTTATTCCTGCACCAGTTTCTGTACACATCTAGAATACACAGATAGAGATTTAAGAAGAGTTAACATGGCGGGGTATAACAAATATTTGATTTGTCCTTGGCGTCGAAAAAATGTTTATAATATAATTTAAAGGAAATGTTAAAATCTTCACGCGGAGCTTGCAAAGTCACGCGGGTTCTCTATAGGAGCTTCGATGAGTCAATGTAACTTGGCAATTTTTTTAAACAGTAATATCATTCTTTGACTTAATCGTCATGATACTAGATAAAGTTAAAAAGTTAAGAATGAAACATTTCAAAGGTCGTCAATTTAGTACTGTATGCTGCTGATTATAATTAGCTCGGCATTGTATTTACATCTGGGCTTTGGTTGGTAGGTATTGCAAGGTTATTATGCAAAGATTTTAATTAAAAAACCTTTTAATAAAGTAATCATAAACATATTTTAACCCATCTCCAATTCAAGACCACTACATTACATCACTTTGGAAGGTCCATTTCCATTACGTATGACCAATTTTACCTCTAACCTTTTGGTCCGTGTGCACAGTAAAAGAACACGTGTGCAAAGTTGCGCACCATCTATTTATACAATATTTTACAAAATTTGCTGCGCGGTAATTCTAAATTGCTTCCCGGTGTCGGTCAGATGTACGCGCGGCCGCGGAGCTCAACAGGAACATTGTTTGTGACCCCTGTAACAGAATCGTTTCCCGGGTTGGGATGGGGGGTGGGCAGGGTTTAGAGGACCTCGTACTGGCACTTTAGGAGGAAAAATGACACAACTGTAATTGTAATCAGGTTTAATACCTTATGTTAAAATGACTGTGTGTTTGGGTTGGGCNATTGGTTGGCTTCATGACCTCATTAATTTATAACACATGTTATATATTTTTTTTTAATCTATATTTTTGGTTAAGTTAAGGGATCATCCATAAATGACGTCAAGTATATGTGGGGGGGGGGGGGGTCATACATTTGTGACGTGAATGAGAGGCAGTTTAAGAAATCTGGCGTCACTTCAAAACGCGCAACTTTAAATAAAAGTTCCACCTAAATAACTAATTGATTACAATTTATTTAATGACATTTTACATGGCTTCACGATATTAGAGTGCAGGCTTACACTTTCACTAAATACATACTTATATGAGAAAAAAAGTGATCTGAAACATGCTCATATTTCGAAAATAAATACAAAATACGACCTTTATGAGAGGGGTGGTGGGCAAAGCTTTGTGACGTCATTCAGGGGGGGGGTAATTTTTTGTGACAAAGTGTGACAAAAAAAAAAGTGGGAGGGGGGAATCGGCTAATATCGCGTTGACCGCCTCTTGGGAGTTTTTTTTTAAAGATTAGAAAATACTCAACGTATTGCACTAAATATTGTGGGACCTCCATTGTTATGTCAACAATTTATCAAATAACATTTTAGTCCCGCCCCCAAATAAAATTTAGATAGGTTAAGGATATTTTATTAAAGAATAGAGCATCACAATTATATCATAGCCTATTTTGAAATGTCTTGAAATATATTTCATTCACACATTTTATAATTGGAGTTCACATTAGAGTACTTTTCTCACAAAATTTGTTAAGGGGTGAATAAAATGTAAATATTTTATCAGTATTTTTGAAACGAAATGTCTTTTGCTTGCAATGTTGCAATAGTGTATATTACTGTATATCAAACTTTTTATTAGAACCTTATAGATTCGTATTCGTATGCTTTGCCGGCGTGGCGCCGAAGTGGTAGCAAGTCGAAGTAGGGAAAATTCCACATCTCCCTGTGAGGTCACTTTTAGTGGAGGTCATTTTCGACCTTGTGCCCTGGATGACCAGGTGGTCGCTTCAGACGTGACCGCTCCGGGGGGGGGGGGGTCCTCCCTGGCTACCCCCCCTGGGGGGGGGCGGGTCGGGGGCCACGCCAGGGGGGGGGNTCAGTGGCGTCGCTAGGGGGGTGCGGAGGGGGCGGGCCGCCCCGGGTGACACCATCAAGGGGGTGACACCAGACCATAAAATTATATATATTCCCGTTATTTGGCACTGGAAAACACGGAGGAGTTCTATGGATTAAATCATGAGGGGGTGACACCATGAACTAGCGCCCCGGGTGACACCATGAGCTACCGCCCCGGGTGACACCAACCCTAGTGACGCCTCTGGGGCAGGTAGCTGAGGGGGTATTCCGGGGAGACGCATGAAGAACGCTAGGCTCGGAGCTTCCAATTTTCTTCCACATGTAGAATAGAACTTTCATACCATAATGGGTCTGGATTACATTATCATTGTCAAATCTAACCCTTCAGCACGCAAAATATTACAATTTCTATTTATTACCACCACTTAAGGTCCTTTTTGCAAAGGTTGCATTTAGAAGATTTAATTTTGGTGATTGATTATTGGACCACTTGCAATTACGATATTATTAATGTTAAAGATTTTGTTTAATAAATATAGGCATGAGCCATAACAATTAATTAATTTAAGAACTATTCATTTTTTAACATCAAAATTGCGGAGACCAATTATTGTTTATGTTAAAAGAAAGAAAATTGTTGACATTCATTGACTCCATTTCCTTATTTATGTCAACAAGTGCCATACTCTTTTCACCTCTCCACCCTGTTCAAGTAATTAATGGATAACCCTTGCCCTTAAGGCTTTGGCTATAGCCCTTACTTTGTTAAAAAATTATTAAATTTAAAGTTTTAAAGTTTAGATCAACAATTGGGACAATGAGAAAGCGGAAGTTTAAATGATATTCAGCAAGTGGAATCAAAGTAGATGCAACTGGTGTGAAGCTCTATTTTTAAAATATTTTTATAAATGTACTCTTATCGCGACCAAAATGATATCCTGATTGCCTAGTTTATTTATATTATATCAAATTTATTCTACCCGATTTAACATTCTTATTAAATTTGCAAATTTAAAGCTTGAGTTATTTGGATTTGGATACATTCAAAGGAGTCTTAGCCCGTATACTGAATAATACTGTATACTTGATTCCAAATGCCAAAAGAGATTTTTATTTTCAAAGAATCAATAAGTAACCTACTCGCTAAAATGAACATGTCAACAGTCTCAACAGACTCAAAGTTTTGGCTTCCCAAGAGCAATTATTTGAATTATTCTAATAAAAAGAGTTAAGGCAATACACTTGAATGAATAACTTTTATTGGTAAGCCCTATTATTCAATTGAAAACAATCTTTAGTCTTTAGTAGCTGTTGCCAACTGTTGCCATTCTATTCTATTACTATTACTATTATGACTATTATTATGATTATGATTTTCATTCTATAGACTAGATTCACTTATACTTATACTATACTTATACTTATTTTTACTTATTATGACATATAATTTATAACTTATACTGACTTATACTTATACTTATAGTAGTTAATACTTATACTTATCGGAGTGTCTACTGCTACGACAAAGTAACGGCAGACAACCCGCGCGGATGTGGCTGGTGCTACGACATGTCGTAACGCCAGCAACATCCGCCCGGGTTGTCTGCCGTTACGACAAGTTACGACATGTCGTAAACAATTTTCTGTATTTTCAATTATGCTATTACTAATACTCAAATACTAAACTATAATTCTCATAATGAAATATCATGATCACTAGATAAGCTTATTAATGAATTTTAAAGGATTAAAAAAAAATCTAGATTGAGCCATTTAATGAAAAACAGTTATAAATTTAAAAAATTACACTTTCTCAGCAGCTTCGCTAGAACAATTGATAGTACGGTTGCTTCGGAAATGATATAATACTATCGATTGCGGGATCGAATCCCGCTGCCGTCATGTTTTTTAAAAAAAAATTTCATTTATTATTATTTATTTTTTTAAAAAATCATAATGAGTATGGTGATAATTTTTGTTATTATTCTGAAAAGCAGATACGTTGAATAAATCTGTTAAAATAAAAATATTTAGATTTTAGACATGTCGTAACGCTAGCAACATCCGACCGGGTCGTCTGCTGCTACGACAGTCGTAAAAATGTGATATGTGCTTACTTACAGTTACGACTAAAGCTGTATTTAATTATGCTAATACTATTATTTTTTTTCTTCTTTTGATTCGTGAGTTGACACTCAGTCGGATCATCAACGAAAAAGGTGAGGCGTGAGTTTAAAAAATGACTATAAACCATCACTGTTTGGAAGATATTTTTGAAACATTCTCTGAATTGAAGGCATCGCGAAAAAGTGCTGAACGCAAGCGGGGGAGGCATGATTTGAAGTCATTGTCAGACGAAGGAGGCATAGTGCATCGTACCCCGCAGACTTGCTCGTCATAAAAAGTGCAAAGAGAGGCGGGGGGGGGGTGCTG
>MUZC01000205.1:506517-524011 GCA_002072015.1 Radix auricularia | reverse complement strand
TCAAGGAAATTGACAGAGAGTTCAGAAATTTGGTAGGTGAACCTAATGGATGGGTGGAAGGAGTCAACAAAGTTAATAAAAGTGTCCAGTTCACTTCTCTCCACATTAGTCACCCCGATACCGTCATCTATGTACCTCTTGTAGAATTCAGGGAGGCGACCAGTGTATTCTTGTTCCACTCTGTGTTCAAAGTGGCCCATAAACAAACAAGCATAGCTTGGTCCCATTTTTGTCCCCATAGCGACCCCACTGATTTGGTCAAAGAACTGGCCATTGAACTCAAACGAGTTGAGGATTAGAACTAATTCAGCCAGCCGTAGTAAGGCGTGTGTGGGTATACTGGGGTGGGGTTGCCTGTCCAAAAAGTATTGCACAGCCAGAAGGCCATCATTGTGGGGAATAGATGTATAAAGGGAAGATACATCAAGGAGGAATAGATAATGTTTTGTGTCTGGATTGATGGTGAGTGACTCAAATGTCATTAAGGCATGATTGGTATCTTTAATGTATGTAGGGAGTGATGCCACTAAGGGTTGGAAGATACCATCAAGGAATTCAGAAATGTGTTCAGTTGGACACGAACAAGCTGAGACAATGGGTCTACCAGGGTTGCCATCCTTGTGAATTTTGGGAAGTAGAGAGAAAGAACGCTTTCCCAAGTCACTGTCAAAGATGTGCATCCTAGATGCTGATTTGGGGAGGGCGCATTCAGTGATCAAATCGTGAATGGTTTTCTTGACAGTGGCGTTATATTTTAAGATGGGATCCGTAGTTCTTTTATGGTAGAACTGGGTATCGTCCAGTTGTCTCTGGGCTTCTTTGATGTATAAATCCCTATCCCACACAACAACGGCTCCACCTTTGTCTGCCGTTTTGATGACAATATCTTTCCGGCTGCGTAATAGAGATAAAGCCTTCAACTCAACTTTGGACAGGTTAGAATGACGGAGTCGGGGTAACAGAAGGTTTTTAATTTCATTCTCGGTGCTCTTGATGTACAGGTCCAGAGCCTTGGATTGACCAGGCGGTGGAGTCCATGTGGATTTTCTTTGTTTATGAAATGGGAACAATTCATCTCCGGGAGGGGTGTTGCTATTCCCGGCAAAATGGAACTGAAGTCTGAGAGCACGGAAAAAACGCTGAGAATCACTTTGAAGTTGGAAACGGTCGCATGATGGTGTAAGGGGAATGAATTTAAGTCCTTTAGAGAGAAGAGATCTTTCATCCTCTGAGAGAGGTAAATCTGGGGGTATACAAACGACCAAATTCTTGTTGGTGGTGGTCTGTATAGGTGTAGGTTTGGGACAAGGTTTTAGTTTACTCAGCTTCTTCTTTTTGTTGGTTGACAGGAAAAGATAAAGGTCACGGTTGAGTTGGTGGATTATGACTCTAATGATATTAAAAGCCAGGTGGTGGTCACGTAACTTAGAATGTATGCTGTCTTCAAGGCGGTAGATCAGGGTGCTGAGATAAGCGATATACCGTTTGTGGGTGTGTATGAGAAGTCGCATACGTTGAAAAGCAACTTTCTTCTCAAGTGATTGAAGTTTGGATATATCTTTAGAGTTAAAGGAAGCAGATGCCGGGTTAAAATTGCTAGAAAAGCCTTTGGGTACAAGGCCGAGGCGAATGCAATTAGTAAGGAAGTTGAGATGAACAGTGTAACGGGTTTTCTTGAAAAGGTTAAAGGCCAGCTCCTTGCAATCATGGCCTAAATCAGGTGTTAGTAAACTGAAGGTAGTTAAAATGAAGGATCTCAGTTGATTCATAGTACATTTGGTAGAAGGCATAGTGATAAAGTAAAAAGAGGGGCAGAAAGAGAAGTGAGTAGAATAAAAATAAAAATAAATAAATAAAAATAAGAATCTAGTAGATGTAAGATATACAAGGGGAGAAAGGTTGTGAGGAATGCCTAGACAGAAAGGTTAAAGACAATTAAAAGAAGCAGCAAAAACAGGAGATGAAAAGGGGAAACACAAAAAAATGTAACAAAATAAAATAATAACAACAGGACAACCATCAAGTAGCAGTCAGGAGGTAAAAGTAGTAAACAAAATGAGGGGTAGGACTGCAATCAGGCTTATACAAAATTCAATGGAAAAGACGTAAACAAGGTAAGGGTTAGCCTGACCGGACGTAACAAAACAGCGAACGTTTCGGCAAAGAGCCTTTATCAACGAACATACAAGACACAAACAAAACGAAAATAAAAAATGAAGGAACTTAGCTGCGGTGAAATCCAAAGTATCCAAAAAAGTGTTTTAAGCCCATTATCTATCTTGATCGAGTCCACGTATAGCCACTATAAAAATGTTGAGAAATGACTAACGCTAAGAAAGTCCTCCGCTGACCTGGAGAGGGATGGGCACCGCCATTGTCTATTAAGCCTGAGAATGTTCTTATGGAAACATTAGAATCCCCTACGACCTCGAAAAAAAAAGGTTATGGGACTATTAAAAAAAAAATTATCTGGAATAACAAGTCTATTATCAGCCAAATTAATTTCACTTCTGGTTATATTCTTACCACTTTCACATTATTGATAAGAATGAAATTGACTCAATTAATACAATTTGCTGAACAAAAAATTTAGAAAGATTATAATGCCTAAAAATTTAGGGTCCATGCAGCTAGTTTACCCAATTTTAAAAAAAGGATAGCTTAAAGTTAATCTATTATTTCAAAAATTATTTGTATGCATAAAACATCTTTTTCACTGGAACCTAATTTATTTCATATACCTTAAGATCTATAATATGTCTATTAGTTTAATTAGTTATAATCTATAACAGGGGTGGGCAATTGTTTGGGCACGGGGGCCACTTTGTGGTAGCTAATTTTAGTGGAGGGCCGCAACGTAAAAATGATTGTATTCTTTAGTTAACATTACATTTCATTTCAGACAAAGTATGACCGTTATCATACAAATCAACAAATAAAACTTAAACAAAAGTGGTAGTTTTATTAAATTTATTTATGGTCATAGTGTCTAGATGTGTAGCCGCCAGAACATTTAATTATTGAATCAGTGTCTCATTGTTTACAATTTTTTAAAAATCAGGAGTGAAGTTGCTTGTTGAAATTCTCATCATGGCCTGTCACAGAGCATCTGTATTTACTCTTGTTGATCTTCATGCAAGAAAAACTTTGCTCACAAATATATGTAGATCCAAATATAGAGATTATTTTCCCAGCAAAGTTTTTCACTAATGTCACAGTATTAAACATTTCTTTCACTGTGTGATCTGACTGCATATCAATTAGTTCAAGCTGCAGCTCCTCAGGAGATGTATCAATATCAGCAGTGATAGGATAAGACAGCAAATTAAATTTAGGCTCAATCTTCTTGAAGTCCTGAAATCTTCTTGTGACTTCGCCCTCCAAAATCTGCAAATGTCGTGGTGTCGTTTCAGATTTTACTCCTTAAATACGGCAAACGTTTCTTACACAGTAAACACACTGCTTTCTTGCCTGTATTCACAAAGAATATTTGTGTTTCCATTCTTCATTAAACACATGGCATTCATCACCAAGTTCATGTTCCCACTTAATTTGGAAATTAAAAGTTTTTACTGTTGCAAAGACAAAATTGAAATAAAACTGAACAACCGGAAAAATGTGAATTTACCCTGCCTGCGCACGCGCATTGACGTAGCCGATCTAATGGAAAAACACCCTCGTTTGCGGACATGAAGCAAATCTCAGTTCAAGGCGGGGTTTTCTGAATGTCTTGGTGGGCCACAAAAAACTTTGTGGTGGGCCGCATGTGGCCTGCGGCCGCACTTTGCCCACCCTTGACCTATAATATAGTTCAAGTATACTGATATTTAAATTATTCTTGCTTAAAACAAGACATTTATTTAAATACAGCATAATTAAATAGAACAAAAGAGCTGACAGGTTTCTACTATGTTATGTTGAAGATATGATTCAGTTTAGTCAGTTTCATCCAAAATCAATTTTTATGTTTTAAACCTAAAAATAAAATCCAAGTAAATAGTAAATAGAAACACAATGCTTAAAAGCTAAACAATCCTAACCCTTGGAAGATATTTTTGATGTAACAAAGAAGTTCATAATCTATCTTATTCAAACATCAAAGTCCCAATGACAAGGAGTTATTTGTTTTCAACCCGGTTTTTACATAACAATATAAAATGAGTATTTGAAGACATTTTATTTTTAATTAAATTACTGCAACTAGACATATTTAAGTTTAAGAGGATTTAAAGTTGTTGTAGATGCTATTTATCACCATACTGCTTTAAAATATATTTTGTATTGTACATAGTACATTGTATATATCCACTCTGCCTATTTCAGACAAGAAAACTGTTTGAAAAAGAAAGAAAGAAAAAGAATTATCATTCGTGGCTTAACAAGAGGAATGCAAGCTGAGATGAACAGACAAGAGCCTGATGTGGTTAAACCAAAGCTGGATCATGATGGATCAAATCACAATGTAGAACTTCGAGGAGTAGTTGAGAACCTCCGGAAAAGTCGTCACAGGCGGAAAGAGAGGACTCCAACAACAGTTGTCAGTGAGGCTTTTGCATTCCTCCAAAACCCATGCATGTCCATTGAAAGTGACGATGAGTCTGATGAAGGGGATGAATCTCAGAGGGATTTGCATCAGGCTAACAATGTTGATAAATGGTGCCGTGATGGTGAAGCCAAAAACAATTCAATAAATGGACCTGTTTCTGGTTTTAAAGATCAAGAAGTCTTCTTGGCAGGTTTTCAGTCAAAGGATTCTGGATTTGCATCCTTAGAGCGGCATGGATATGAGGAGTGTAAAAATATTTATTCTTTGGAGGATGTTAACGATGTGAATAGCAAAGATTGTGAAGGAGAAAATTCTTTGATTCACCCTAGAAACTCATCCAGCTGTTGGGAAGATGTTGATGCCAGTGATCAATACCAGCTGATGCATGGCAGCTGTAGTGAGATCGGTGATGTTGAATATGATGATGTTGATGTGGCAGGGCTGCCACTACGTAGAAAGGATTCTGAATACGGCAGGAAAAGTGTGCCCCGTCTAACTGTAACAGTGGAGTCTGAGAAGATGACCAACAGCGGAGGGCCTCATAGCAAACTAAACACGGATACAGAGTACTTAAATGGGCACCATGAATCCACCCATGGAAATTCAGATGGCTCAGGTGACCATGACTGTGCCAATGTAAATCCTGAAAGTGGGGGCAAACTGGTAAATATTGTTAAGGATGTACAAAAATCTAGTCCCATATCGATAGATACAAACAATCTTGAAACTAATGTACTCACAGTGGATTTTACCAAACCAGGAAAGATGAAAACCCCACTGGATAGCAGCAACACAGGTGGCTTGAGCAGTGGTGACGAGAAGATAAACAGTTCAGGGCTACTGGACAGCTACTGTAATATTGACATTGTTAACAATAGCTTGAATGCCACCCGTCTAGTGCTAGCATCTGTATCATCTGATGATGATGAGGAAAACAACGAGGATATGCCTGTAGAGACCTGTGGAGTGTCCAACACGAATGAACAAGACTATGACACAATAAACCTGGGAACAGAGCACTGTGCCAGAGATACAGATGTTGGCTCTGTTCCACAAAAGGATGTCCTTGGAGATCATGATTTGTCAAATTCTTCTGGTGGACAAAATACAGAGGCAACTGATGATAGCATTGAAGAGAGCGTGAAGGCTGACACAGATCCTAGTGGGGATGGGCCTGGCAATGTTGTAAGAAGACACAAGCTAGAGAAGAACCCATCTGCTGAGGTAGCAAGTGATGACTCATCTGATGAAGATATAGGTAAGCTTATATGTAATAGACTTTTTATAATGTTTCCATTTGAATTTATTAATTTTTAAAATATAAAAGTAATACAGCTGTATAGAAATTGTTTGATGATTAACAAAAACATAAAAATCATCTTTTCATCCCAAGTGGTTCAAAAGTCATTATTTTTTTCCTAAGACCTCATGATCACTTTTTTCCATTTTGTTGTTTTCCTTCACGTTTTGTGTCCTCTTAAGGCATTTTTAAAAATGCCCTTAACTTAAGTATTTAATGTAATTTAATTTAAAAATATACTATTGTTAGCAGATATATTTAAATACAAGCAGTTCAGAATAATGTCAATGAATTTAAATTTTGTTATTGTTAATTAATTAAAACAATTTTTAAAAAAAATATCATTGTTCTTATAAAACAGGTTATTTTAAAGTTTACACTTTTAGAGTCAGTTTTTTAAATGGAGTAGTTTGTACGTAAAAATCGAAGTATTATTAATTGTTAATTAATAAATCGAATTTAAAAAAAAAAAAATTAATTTTAATCACTATTTTATCGATTAAAATAATTTTAATCGATAAAGTGTTTTACAGATTAATCGAGAAATTAATCGGTAATTTTCGCAGCCCTAGAATTTATGCTTCTAAAGAAAGTCAGAGGAGAAATAGCGGTGCAATTTATAAAAATTTACATTACTAATTATTTGTATCTCTTACAAAAATAAAGCAATGGATTGTTTTAATGGAAAAATAAATTTTTAAAAGGGTGCTTAACTGCCTCACCACCACTTCCCCCCCTCAATGCAGTCAAGCACTAGCTGTTATGAGATCTTGTGAACAAATATTCATCAAATAATTATTTTTTTATAAACATATCGGGTCAAATGAGTAATGTGATGAATTCTAATCTAAAGACAGACACTCAAGTCCAAGCAAAAACATTTTATTTAACTTTTAATGTACCAAAGCGCGGTAATCCGCGGTTTACCGTTTAGTACCAAAGAGCGGTAATGTGCAACTCGATAGAACTCTCTTTAGAAACGAAATTACAGAAAATAAAAACTATTCAGTGCGGGATGAACGATGTTTTCGACTTCCGGCAATGGTGGCTGTTTACCTCGCTAGTGTTATCGCTCGATTCGCGATGTTTTTTTGAAGATTTTACTTTTTTTTTTCGAAGATGCGATTTGGCTATACTTAATTACTAAAATAATAGTACTAAACTACAGGTAAAAATAGTTTTAAACTCAAAACGGTCTTTCGGATACATAAAATAACCATTCTTATTCTAAAAGATGACGTCAGTATGACTATAATAATAAAAATGGATTTAACGCAATTTTTTAAATTTTATAACCAGTTGATCGCAATTCGGGAAATTCTTATGGTACTGAGGCGGAAGTTTTCCAAAAACCTTATGGCACATTAAGAGTTAATACAATAGTTTTTTTAAAAAACTTATTTATGTAGAGGTTTTGCTCAAATAATTTCTCAAGTTAAATTTAGTATAATGGCTATAGTATTACAAATATTTGGCTGAGTGTTAAAATCCTGTGACTTTTTATAGCTGTATAGATTTATCCTAAAGAATTTCTGAGTTGAGTTAGCAGCAATAACTTAGCAATAAAATGCAGTAATCAAAGAATTATGGTGTGCCTTTTAAAAATGTATTTTCTGCTTTGAATATTTTGTTAAGCCTAATCAGATATGTTATCCTTGATGTTAAAAAAGACAGTTAATTGAAATTCAACATTCTCTTCTGCAATATGAAGACCTTTTCTTTTCTAACTTGATCTACTTGAGAGGAAGTGTGTGTGTGTGTTGGGGGGGGGGGGGATGTGGGGTTAAAAGTGCTTAGGTGCTCAGGTTGGGTTAATAATGTTGTAAAGCTCCCATATGTTAAAAATGGTATACCAAAGGAAGGGAGAGGTTCTGACTTTTTAAAATAAATTAATCGAAAGCACTTTAACAAGTCTTTATAAAGCTTTTTTTTTTTTCAAATTATTATCATTTTAAAAAATTTATTAAAAAGCTTTTTGAAAAAATTAAAACGAGACAATTGTAATAAACCATTGTGTTCTGTTGATCTCAATCCTGTTACGATTGATGCTGATGAATTCAATAAATTTCAGGTGTCTATGCAGAAAGCTTTCGTCGCTCCAACTGGATCAGGGTTAGCCAGGATGGGAAGATTGAACTGCAGATGCATTATGCTCAGTCGTCACAGGCTTCCAGTTCAACCACACCTCTGCCCTCTGTCTCAACACCTGGGCTCAGTGCAGCCGATAGTGTAGATTATGGTGAAGTGTTCAGCCCTAAAGGTTGGTTTCCTCTGAAATTATCTTTTATAGAAAGTAATCTATATTAAATACTGTGAAGTCAGATTATACACAAAATTATGTTCTCAGTGTTAATAAGTCATCTTTGTATGGGATGTTACTCAATATCCTAAACTTTGAAGAAAGTCAGTAGCCCTGAGCATAAGACTCTTTGAGGTCTCCCCAGAAAACTCTCCCAGCCCCTCAGCTAGGGGGCCCACCAGAAACTGTCTCCTCTGAGGAGGCCGTTTTGGCATCCAAGTACACAGTCGAAAATGCCTCCCACTAAAAATTGACCTCACAAGGAAAAGTGAAATTTTCTACTTCTACTCACTAGACCTCGCCACCACCCTGACTCAGCATATGAGTCTTATTTTTAGGGACTATAAATATTGAAGATGGGGGATCATCAATGTGACCAACCTAAGGGTGTGATCCCCATCGTAAGGTTTCCTCAGAGCTGACATCCACTAAGTTATTTATTATTATGTGGTTTAATGTTCTAATTTATTTACCTGTATTTTCTTTCAGCCGATGAAGTATTTGTGGACCCTTTGTCTCAGACTGTTAAAGCCAAACTCTTTCACAAACGCTCAGACTCACTGAGCACCACAGCCTCTGAGTCTGAATTCAAGCGCCACTATGTGTCACGACGGAAATGCCTGATACAACGTGCAGATAGCCAACAGGAGTACCATCGTTTGTCTGCCAGAGTCTATGGTGAGTGTCTTGTCAGAACAAAGGAGTTTTATGTGCATAGTGTATACTTTGGAGTGTTAAAAAAATTTAAATGCTTTAATAACCTATTGCATTGGTGGGCAAACTATAGAGTTCTGTGAGGCACACAGCAATGTCAAAAATATCCATAAATTAATTCTAAAGGTGGATGTTTATATCTGAATTGAGGCTGAATATTGTTTAGGTGTAACGTTTCATTTCTTGCTAATGCGGCCCTTGCCTTGAAAAGTTTGCCAACCACTGACCTATTGTTATACTTGCAAGTTTTAATAACCGATATAAAGATCACTTACTAGACTTGCAGCTGGTATTATTTTTTGGACTAGTGTTGTTAATTTCAAATAATCTTGCCAGCCCGTTAAACATATTACATTTTTATTACTATATTTTCATCCTAATTGGACATTATTTTATGGTGACTACAAGATGGTTTGTGATTCCTGTTTTTGCATGAAAAGCTAACCAGCATGTTTTGTTATGTGGTCTTAGTTGTATTACAGGTGATAATCTGATTTTTGTGTGTGTTGCTTTGCACTGGCTTTTGGTTTTCAGCGCTACGCTTACACTTTGAAAAGCATACTCTCCAAAATGTGAATCTGTCTTACCAAATTGTATGATTCAAAGTATTTCTCATGATGTCTGGTTGTCAACCAAGGAAACTGATTTTTTTAAAGGCAATCTGTCGCCATGCAAATAATAACTATCAGCTTGAGTTTGCAGCACACAAAACCCATTAAAAACACATGCAGATATTGTGCAAATAATACAAGCCAGCACATAAACTGACAACAATTGAGTTGTAAATACTCATCAAGCCCAATGTGGGATGGGTTATGAGAGTCTTGTATGATATTCTCTAATGGCCTGTTATTACATCTACTGCATCAGACCAAGATAAACAGGTGATTATAGAGAGGATTCCAGGCTGCGATGACCTGGGCCTTCACCTCCTCAACAGTCATCCAGCATTCATCACATCAGTTGATCCAGGTAAATGTCCAGTTCATCTCAATCTTTTGGTACCTCAACTCTTTTTGTAACAGCCAAAAATCAGCAAATTTGTTTGAAATTTGAAAGTCTGTGAATGTGAAATTATCATTTATGCTCTTGGATCTAATCTGCATTGCATGCCTCTCATTTTATTCAGGTAACCAATTTAATTAGTAAAAATAAGGTTTCTCAAAATAAAAAAAGTTGGGGATCTAAGCAAACGTTTAAGAAGACATGATGATAAGCAGCAATATGAATTGTCAGTTCCTGCTGTAACAGTAAACTCTGCTCAGTGCTAAAATAAACATTCATAATTAGTATTTGTATTATCTCAAAAGCAGGCAGAAACATTGCAATGAGTTATTTATTGTGAAATTATTACGCCCTGCTCTAGCTTCATGCTTTGCTTCTGAAGTTGTGTAAAAAATCAGTAACTTTTTAATGCACTCTTAAACCACTTAAAAGCATTGCAATTTCTTCAAATGTATGTAAACATAATATAAAAAATACTGTCTATATATTGACTTTGCCTTAAATGCTCTAACAGAAATTTCCAATATTTGCGCTAAATAAAATTCTTAGAAATACTACAAGATTGTCTGGTGGTAATATTTTCTTAGGTTTTACAGAAATCAAGCTATTTTGATGCAACATACATGTGGTTTAAAAGAATTGAGATGTTAAAATATTAATACAGTTCAGAGTGGGTGGTACAAAGTGAGTCATGGTATTTGGGGGCTGGGACAGGGCAGAGTTAATAGGAATTCTTATAATATTTCATAAATTTTGTCAAGTAACTTCAGTAGATAGGAATTTCGCTTTAGTTTGATAGGTTAATTCCAGCTACAATTTTTATGGCAGATTATTTAAGTATACATAAGTGTATACAACTGAAATTTTTTGTGTACAACTTTAAAATCTAATTGTTTTTCAGTATTTTCATTTTCAAAAACTTTTATATGTTTATATAATATTTACATTTACAATTAAAATGATTGTTTTTTAAATGAATAGACAGCCCAGCTGATAGAGCCGGGGTTGTTGAGGGTCAAATCCTTGTTACAGTCAATGAGCACAATGTCCTGACTTTGGACCACACAGATATTGTCAAGCTGATACAAGAAAGTAAGTGCACAAGTTGAAATGTCAAAAGTGGTTGTTAAAGATGTTTTTGTCTGGTTAAAAAATAAATTTGACCTTATACTGGTGTGTGTTCTAAATTATCTATAAATCTTTTGCATGTAAAATAAAAATTGATATTGAACTTCTATTAGTCATAATAAAAATTATCATTAAATTAGAAAAAATATGTGTAGCTTATTGAAATTTAAGGATATCCTGGAAATCTCTTTGAATTTTTTTTTTTTTAATTCCTGGAAAATTCTATAAATTGAAAATTTTTCATTAGATGTTCTAAAATTGTATTTTTACTGACCAGGACTAGTAAAACAGACTGCCCAATAATTCCTGGAGTGTCTGGACCATGATATTGTTAGGGTAACCAACACAATAAAAACTAAAATAAATGAGATGCCTAGAAGAACAATCTATCTTTGGAATAAATGCAACTTAATAAAATTACACCAATTAGCTACTAATTTTGAAAAAAATGTCCTAAGTAAATTCAGCATAGATACCCCTTTAGAAGAAATATGGAAGGAAATAAAAAACAAATCTAAAAACTATAATGGATGAGAATGTTCCAACAAAACTAACTTCAAATAGAAATAATAAATGCTCGTTCAATTCTAAATTTAAAAAGTTATGCAAACAAAAAGAGAACTTACTTAAGAAATTTAAGGATACCAATTTAGAAAGGTTACACACAAAATACTTTAAAATTAAACACTTGACACTAGAACTTAGTCGAAACCTCCAAAATGAATATATAAACAATGTAATTACTAAAGATAACAATAAAAACTTATGGTCCTTTATCAAATAAAAAAAATGGAGCCTACAGGTATAGCCACACTAAAAGGCTCAAATAATAAAACCTATAATGATAATGAGACTAAAGCTAATATCCTTAACACATATTTTGCACAATCATTTTCTGCCTCAGGCAACAAGGAAATTTTGATAAATTTAAATAACATGGAGGAAATAGGTAACATAACTGTAGATGAGATAGGTATACATCACTGGATCCAAGACTTGCTATTGGGTAGGGAGCAAACTGTAATAATTAATGGATCTAAATCTGCACCAATAAAGGTTAACTCATGAGTTCCTCATGGAACTGTGCTAGGTCCCTTACTATTTTAAAATTTATATAAATGATTTACTCAACAATACCTCAATAGGAACAAAGTTAGGTTATTTGCTGATGATTTTATAATCTATAGAACAATTATATTAGAACAAAATATCAAAATTTTACAAAAAAGACTTAGATGAATTAATAAAATGGGAAACTAACTGGAGTATGTCCTTCCACCCAGAAAAGTGTCAACTGCTTAGAGTAACAAAGAAAAAGAAACAAATAAATTCAAAATATTTCATTCATGGAAAAGAACTAACCCAAAGTAAAGATGCAAAAGACTTAGGAGTCATAATAAATGAGAAACTATCTTGTAATCCTCATGTCAATGAAGTTATTACAAAATCAAGCGAAACCTTAGATTTTATAAAAAAGAAACTTTTACAAATGTAATGAAGATATAAAACTAAAATGCTATCTCACCCTGGTGAGACCTATACTAGAATATGCATCTTCTGTATGGGAACCATCCACCGAAAAAATATTGATAAACTAGAACAAATTGAAAAAAGAGCTGCCAGATTCATTACTGGAGAATATTCAAAACTGACAAGAGTAACACCATTAGTTGAATCATTAAACCTTGAAACACTAGAGGATAGAAGAACCAAGAGTAAATTAGTAATTATACATAAAGCAATTAATTCTAATCTAGAAATACAACACAAAGATAACTTAATACAACCCTCAGACAGACATAAGGATAAAAATACCTTTCTTATTCTGTATGCAAGAACAAACACATACAAGTTTACTTTCTTCTCGTCCAGTATTGGGGTGTGGAATGGGTTGCCTGAAGAAACCAGTAAAGCCAACTTTTATCATCATTTAAAACTCTAATAAGAATACAGGACTAAACACAAACCATTGATAAATGTAGGTCGCAATAAACTTCTGTACAGAAGGACAGTCTGTAACATATAAGATAAGATACTGAAGTTGGGATGATAAACTTTACGATTACAAATTAATTTTAAAAAAAAAAATCAATATTACAGACTGACTTAAAATCCTGAAGTTTTAAAAATGTCCTGGAGTTATTTTTTTTTTTATGAAAGGGCTATTTAAAAAAAAATTGGTACAGTTATCTTGTACACTAACAATATAATTGATAAAATGCACTGCGTAAGTGTTTAAATAAGAAATTATGATATCCTTATGGAGTTTTAAAATGTGAGCTTAATTTAGATTAGGTGGAAAAAATAATAGAGGTAATAAAGAGAAAAATGCTATTATATTCAGAATGTAATGCACTATCCAATGAATGTCCAATGATACTGATAGATACATTTTCAAGCTTTGAAAACAGTTATATCCAAAGCTCAAATAAACATAACATGTTTTACCCTTTGTGTAGTGCAATGGCATTGAAATATTGCTTTCACTCTCCAGGTGAAGGCAATGTTAAACTTGGAGTTGCCAACAGTGACTTTCAGCCAGTAAGAGACCTACAGGCACCTGTTATGTCTGGGTATATTTCCAAGCTTGGGAACTCTTCTTTCATGAAAATTTGGAAGAAACGCTACTTTATACTCCGCCAGGACAACTGCTTATACTACTACAAAAATGATCAGGTGAGGGAGAGAACATAAGGCACAGCTAGCAATAAAAGTAGAGTAAGAGAATAAGTGACAAAGTCCATGGATTTCAGTCTGAAAAAACACTAATGAAATCTAAAATGATCTTGGTTTGTTCATATCTCATTACTAAACCTTAACCCTGCTTTGTCCTTCTTCTCCTTTCTCTTGAACTCCCATGTTTCTTGTCTTAATTTAATAAATGTGCAGCATTCAAGTATTGAGCAATATTTTAAACACTTGTGTCGGAGTGTATAATTTCTGTGTATGTAAATAACTGCTGCCTAGAAAGTTGTTTTGTTTTTTTTGTTGTTTTTCTCCAGGAGAATGACCCACTGGGTGCTCTTCCTTTGTGTGGTTACACCATCTCTCGTCATACAGATACCAGCAAGGACTTTTGTTTCAAGGCTGAAAAGTATGGGGCTAGGACATACTACTTTATGACAGACAACAGAGACCAACTGACTGAGTAAGTGTTTTAATTTTACAAAAGAAGCTAAGCTTTGATTTACAGGATAGGAACCAAAATTCATTGGTTGTCAAAATTAGTTTATTGCTCCTCCTTAATTAATTTCAATATTTTGGTGTTGAGATATGATTGTAAAGAAGAAACTGTAATAAAAAATACACACAGTTACTTCTCATTGTGGGAATAAAGTTTTCATTTGATTAAATATTTGCATGGAATAGGTTATACAATCTTGCTTGGTTCTGTCTACTAGGTGAGGCAAAAAAAATTTTTTGAGCCAGACACATAGTTATTATTTTTTTTTGTTGCTCATTCCCAACTCATGTATTCATGTGTCTTTACCAAAATTTTTAAAAAATATTAAAAAATCAATGAAATAATTGATATTTCAAGTTAAGCTTTGTTCTGATTTTGAGAAAATAATTTTTAATTTTTTTCATTCTGCAGATGGGTAGGGGCTCTGACTGAGGCAGCTGCTCGTTCCAAAAAAAGGGTAACACTGGTTTTGTTTCTCTCATTTACATAACTAATATAGTTACAGAAATAAAATAAAAATGTCCCATATTCCTTTGTCATGTATTAAGTGTGTGACGATGAAATGCACTTAAGGTGTTGATTACATTTCTTAAAGCAATTGTGGTTAAACTGCTGCTCGGTGTTCACATTGGGGCTCGTGAATAATTTATTTATATAAAACTTTTTATTTGAAATATATGATGTCAAAAATAAATGCAAGTTTTTAAACAATCTCAACTAAAACAATGAAGGGTTGATATAAATTTTAAAAGTTGAAGGGAGCAATTGGTTTTTTATTGGTTGGTGATGTAAGCTGCTAATGTCTGACTCTGGTAAAAATCAGATGCATTGAACATTACTCTTAGTCTTACTAAAGTTTAAACAGATCATAATACTAAATGAGTGGGATTGTAACCTATAATGCTTCAATGCTGCTCTCAACAATTTTCAAAATTATTAAAATGACTTTCAGTTACTACAGGTCTGGCCACCCTTGGTTTAGAGAATTTTAATATAAAAAATGTTGTTACATGGGATGGTTTAGAAAATTTTCTTTCATTTTTTAACTGCTATCATTGAAAAGGTAAAATCATTAAAATTAACAAGTTCAGGAATCCAATATTTTATTTTCCATTAAAAAGTCAAAACATTAATTTAAACAAGACAGCTGTTTCAAGAGTGGGAGAATTTCTAATTGTTAAATTTAAATTTTGTAACATATTCTAATAATATTTTTAAAGTTCAATTCATAAAATGGCAACCATATGATGTATATTACTTAGATATAAGATATAAGAAACATTGATATGTAAAGAGACATGTGAAGATAACAGCAAACAATTTTATTTCCAGAAGGAATCATTTCTCAGTGTGAGTAGCCATAATGTGAGTTTGCCTGCCCTTGATATACGCAGACCGGAATGTACGGGTTTTCTCGGCAAATTGAGTCCAAGTCACCGGCATTGGCGTCGTCGCTACTGTGTGCTCAAGGATGCCTGCGTCTATTATTATAAGGATGCTAATTCTCTCAATGCACTAGGTATGTTGGTTTTAGATTTCAATGCTAAAACGTGTTCACTAAACAAAGCAAACATTCCAAAGCATAAACAGAATCAATGATAGCTAAGTTTATGATCTAGTTCTTATAAAAATAAATTCATATCAATGACATTGTTGATACTTACATATTATATTAAATGAATCTCAAGGAAAACAAACAACTGTGTGTGGGAGCTAGTGGTAACTGGCTTGTGTAAATAGATTTAAAGCAACAGTACCAATAAATTTATGTTATGAACAGCCTATGTTTTTAAGCCAACTTACCAGAAAGACTTCATTTTAATTTGTTGAATTCATTTCTGGATTGTCAAGTTGTTTAGTTGAGAAGGATATTAGTGTCCAATGGCTACTCATTTATACTTGACGAAAAATTCATCTCAAGGTATTCTGTATAGTTGAATTGGTGATAGCCATTATAATTTATCTTATTTAAATAGAATATTTTTAATAACAGTATTCAAAGAAGTTTCTTTATGATGAAATTGAATGTCATGAGATTCATACAAAAATTTAAGGCGTGGCCCACTTGCACGGCTACAAGGTGGATGTAGAAAGCCATCCTCGTCGCAAGTACAGCTTCAGTCTCCAGCCACCCGAAAAGAAGATGCGAGTCTTTTGCTTCAGTGCCGACAATGAAACAGATAAGAAAAGGTCAGAGTGTAGATTAGGGCAGCCTGTTAAGTGTATTGTGACTTTGGTGGGAAGAGGAGAATGAGATTTTCAAGTTCTTTTGTCCATTGAGATAAGGATAGGAATTAGTGAATATTTCAAAAGCACTTATTTGTCCTATGAGCAGTGGCGTAGCTAGGGGGGGGCGGTGGGGGCGGTCCGCCCCGGGCGGCACTCATCTAAAGGGCGGCATTTGTGGGCATTTGAAAAATAAGGCCCTTTCCGACAGCCTCAAATTTTCTTTTGAAGGGGCAAAACCAAGGTGAAACAAAAATATTCTTAATTTCGAGTCTTAATTATCGGATTCACACAATATTTGTTTGATTACATAGCGGTTGTTATAACTAACGCAAACCCTTTCAAAAATTAAAAGTCACTTTAAAAGGTATCAATTTGTTTGGCGCTTTTATAAGAAAACTGCACAAAAAACAACACATCACCGCTAGGCCGAATAATGTGTGCTAGTAGGCTAATATCGCAAGGACAGTTTTTGTGTGGAATTTCAAAATACGCAGAATAATGCGCTAACAAGTACCTACATGACACGGTGGTTCAAATATTGTGTAATTTATATTACTGTTAAAGTTTCAGAAAATTATTTTAAGATAGTTTAGTTTGCTAAAATTTAAATTTATTTTGTTTTTATTGCATTAAAGTTAAAGTAGCACACATAATATGGGTTTTTCAATAATATTCGGTTATTCTTTAAAAATGCTTCGCCTGTCAAATTAAAGTAATGTGTAAATAATTTGAATTCGTCTAATTAACGGAACATTATTAAGAATGAGCGCAAGAACATGAAAATATTCAAATTTCTCCATTAATAAACATCGCAAGAAATAAATAATTTCGAGCAACATGGAAAAATTGACATCTGAAGAAGTAACTAGTAAAACGAGATCAGATGCTGGAAATTTACTCATATCGATGCAATATTTTTCTTTTCTATAGAATCTCAATTTATGGAATAAATTTTTTTTAAAAAAAATAATAATAATTCAAACCCATTTCATTGAACAAAGTTAGGGGTCGTCCATAATGTGCGTCCCGCTATTTTTCACCATTTTTAACTCCCCCCTCCCCCTGTCACAAATCTCGGACCCCCCCCCC
>MUZC01000205.1:472487-503119 GCA_002072015.1 Radix auricularia | reverse complement strand
CCCCCCCCCCCCCTGCAATCTGGCCACACGTGGTCACAAAAACTTAGACCCCTTCTTCAATGTGACATCACAAATGTCGCCCCCCCCCCCCAAACTTCCATAAAGCTTTATTTTCTATTTGAAAATGAGCAAGCCTACGCTCAATTTTTTTGTCATTTAAATATTTTTAGTGTAAGGCTGCACTCTAGTACCGTAACACAGTCATGTAAAAATTCATTAAATAAAGTGTCGGTAATCATATATTGAAGTGGAACTTTTTTTAAAGTTGCGCATTTTAATGTGACTTCAAATGTGTGACACCTCCCCCCATGTGTGACGTCATTTATAAACGTCTCCTCAAAGGGCGGCATATTTGAGACCGCCCCGGGCGGCAAAAGCTCTAGCTACGCCACTGCCTATGAGATTAGGGTAGGAATAAGTTAACTCTTAATGTGTTAAAACGGGACAATGCACGCCTCATCATTATTATCAAAGCACGGTAAAGCGTTTCTTGATAGAACTCTCTTTAAAAACAAAATTACAGAAAATAAAAACTCTTCAGTGCGTGAATAAAAGTGTATTCGACTTCTGGCAATGGAGACTGTTTCCTTTGCTAGTATTATCGCTTGATTCGTGAAGTTTTTTGGAAGTTTTTACTTTTTTTGTTCAAGATGTGATTTTTCTATACTTTATTATTAAAATAATAGTATTAAGCTACAGGTAAAAATAGTTTTAAACTCAATACTGTCTTTTGGTTACATAAAATAACAACTCTTATTTTAAAAGATGAAGTCAGTATGACAATAATAATATAAATGGATTTTAGGCAATTTTTTAAATTTCATAACCAGTTGATCGCAATTCTGGAAATTCTTTTGGGACGGAGCGGAAGTTTTCCAAAAACCTTATGGCACATTAAAAGTTAATAAAAAATCAGAGGTGTTTTTTTAAATCAGATCATTTGTAATACCTCCTTGGTAAAATCCTTAATTTAAAATCAGTTGAGAGTTGATTTCATTTCAGTTGCTAGCATTCATCAATCAGGCTGACAGACAGTATGATTGAATGTTGGAAGAGATTGTTTATTGGTAAAATATTATAATATAATATCTAAATGTTTTACCTCTTGATGATAACTGGCTTTGCTTTATTTCACCCAGACATTCTGTCTTATTTATTTGATTCTTTCAGATGGGTTGAATCTCTGATACATTCCATTCAGCGGTGGGTCAGAGTGGATAAAGAAGCAGAATGTTGATCAAAAAGAAGGCAGGATGTTGACCACAAGGAAGGCAGGATGTTGACCACAAGGAAGGCAGGGTGTTGATCAAAAGGAAGCCAGGATGTTTGTTAAAAGGAAGCCAGGATGTTTGTCAAAAGGAAGCCAGGATGTTGATATGCCATATGTGCATTTTCTTAAATTTTGACAACTGTTTAGACATTTTATGTTATATAGTGGAACACCAATTTTGACAGTTGGCATTGGTGTGTCATCAGATGGCAAGTGACATTTATGCTAAATGTTCAGTGCTAATTTCTTTTATGATACTTGATCTGGCTTTAAGCTTGTTAACAGCTCTACTTGTTCTTTATATTCAGATTTTTAAACAATGGGATTAAATGTTTTATTCATTATGAGTACGGACAACAATTATTTATTCTTATTTTTGGGGGGTTGGGGGAGGGAGGAGGCTTCTGGTAGCTTAACATGGCTCTTAACATCTATCTACAGTTGTTCCAGTTTTGTACACATTTAAATGAACCTCTAGTATATGCCAAGTCAGTATGATAACAATAAACTTGGTCATGTAATAAATGACGTTACAAATTTTGTATTTACTGTTTCAGTGAATACCATGAAGGTTGTGAGTTGGGATTTTCTTTTTTCCTCAATTCAACTCAGACCCTTCTTCCCACCCTCTCCCTTTTTTGGGTTAAATGTTATAGGCGCTCCCCACAAAAAAATATATAAACTTTGAGTGTTTTCTTGCTTATTACTCTTACTGCCATATTAAACGGTTGTGATTGCTAACCAAATGAAGCTATTTTCATATCTTATTAAAGAGTTATATTGAGCAAGTCTGCAAAGATTTCATAATTATTTATTAGCCCTATTGCAGATATGTAATTTTTAATATAGAAGATATATATATCTGCTATTTTTAATTTAAATGAAAAGAATACATTTTAAACCACATTCCCTACAATATTTAAAAACACAGATATACAAAATCTCATCCACATTCCTGGAATATACTATGTTCATGTATGTTTCTATTTTCTATGGGGAGAATTAATAGGGTTATTTTTATTCAAACACATTTTCCCTGAGCTTATTGCTTTTCTAAATTGAACATTTTAAAACCAATTCTTGATATTTCAGAGTATTGGTAGATAAGAGTCTTGCTGTTGGACCAATAAATTGTGGTCAGATTCAAACATTGAAAAGAATGATGACAGACAAAATGATTATTAGTTATTAAAAGCATTATCAGAGTAAGGAAGTTCCTTTTTAAGAAAAAAAAATATTTTTTTCATTGCATCCCATCTCTAATTATACTTGTAAATATTTGTTCTTAATTTTATTGTGTACTCTGTGAGGAGAAGAAACTGAAACATGTTGATCAGAGGGTTCAAACTTATTTCATTGTATAAATTGCATAACCAAAAAGAAAAAAAACCCCAAACAATTCAAGTAAGGCTGGATTGAAAGTCTGCATAATAGATTATGTTTACATTTTTTTCTCCAATCAATATAATAATATTTCAGAGAAAATCACTTGTCAGTTGTGTTTTAGAGAAAGTCAATTTTAAGTCATATTTCAGGCTTATTTTTATGTTTTAAACTTTACTTACAAAGTAGGTTAATAAATCATTCTGCAGACAAATTAACTAAAGATGGAGCTATATTCTCTGCTTTAGTTGTGTTGTGTTGCAACGAGATGTTATTTTAAAATGAACCTAAAAAGAGGATCCTTGTGTCTCATCACATTTAACATTTTTTTGTGTGTACAGAATCTCTTATTTATGATGTTTTTTTTATTTTTCTCTGAATCATGTCAATTAATATTTCAAACAAATTGTTTTTCCTTAAATGAGTTTGACTCTTAAAGATACAGATGCTTTAATACGATGTTTTCATGCTCTGTGATTGGCCCTTGATACTTAAACGGTTCCTAGTAAAAAAAGTTCACATTGTTTTGAAACACTGTTTCAGAAACCTTGGCTTGTCTATTGTGACTTAAGACTGCTGCATTAAATTTACTTTGTTGCTAAAGACAAGTTTGTAACTGGCTGTTTAGTTTCATGATGCCAATTACTAATTTTTATTTATTTACTTTTCATATGGCGTATTGTTAATTTCAAGTACACAAACCATAAATAATTGTAGGACGCAATAATCTTCTGTAAAGAAGGGGCATCTGAAACGGATAAAATGAAAATTTGTATTCATTTTATTTTTTGTCCTGCTTTAAATACAGTATGTGTCTAAACTAAGGAACTGAAATTTCAACTTCTTGAACGTGTACTTTATATTGGGCAGATGTAGGAAATGGGTGTCTTCCTGGAGGACAAATGATTCATAGCAACATTGTCAAACAAAAGATGATGAATCTGTTTTAAAAGGTACTGAAGGTTGGGGTGGGAAGGGGGGCACTGGAGTCAACTGTTCTAAATGGAAGGTTGTTCCAGCCACTGGTTCTCCTTGGCAGGAAGTGTTTGTCATTTTATTAGTACTTTCTTTTCAATTCTTCTGCCGCTTTTTCAAACATGGTCCCCAATCAGTGAATTCCTCACATGAAGCAAAATTACCAATCAGCTATAAAAATATAATCTTTAGAAGAGAGGTCCATTTCCTATCAATACACCAACATAAGTTTTAGGTCACCACACAGAAAGTAATGAAGCTAGAAATTTGTAACAACCCACTCCTGCATATTGTACAAGTGTAGGGGAGTTTTAGTGGGGCTAATATTGGTCACACTGTCATTAACTTTACAAAACACAACTGGCATAAGACAAGCATATGACCTCCGGGGCTTAACAATAACTTTATAAATCATCTTTGGTGAAATGAAAGCCATAAGTCTTTGTCTGATTTTTTTCGGCCGTTCACTTAAACACTATTTGTATTGAAAGGACAAAGACATCATTGGCTAAATGATAATTTCTTCTTCCATCTTTAGCTTACATTATATCCCTACTAAATAATAGCCTTATCTGATACCATTGGCTTAACAATAGCCTTATCTTACATCACTGTCTAAATAAATTCATAACTTTGGCTAAATGATAATCTTTAGCTTACATTATATCCCTACTAAATAATAGCCTTATCTGATACCATTGGCTTAACAATAGCCTTATCTTACATCACTGTCTAAATAAATTCATAACTTTGTGTTGTCTTTTGATTTTAAAATATTGTTTGTTCTCACTATGAGAGATTTTTTTGTCTGCCAAAATTCAACTCTCTGCTTTTTGTTAAGATTTAGCAGACACTTAGTCACCTGCTTATTAGCTATTCTTTTTCCCTGTATTTAGAATCTCTTAATCTTATCTTTTTAAAAACTTTGCTTTAACTTTTATGTTATGAGTGCCATCCTCTTAACTTGCCAAATCTTAATTTAATGATCATCAAGGGTTTTTTCCTGTGAATAAAAAGATACATTTTTCTTTAAATGTTTATAATGGATTAGATTTCTTCAACTTTGATTTTACACACACCCTAACATATTTAGTAACAGCCAAGAAAGATTTCTACATAAAATGCAGCATCAGCAACCTAAACTGTTGCAATAAACATACACAAAAAAAGGACCCTTTCTTTTTATAATTATTTTTTTTTTCTCTTACTGTATTGAAACATAATAAATCCTTCTTGTTTTTGTACAAAAATGAACACTTAAAAGATTAAAATCTTTTCTGGATGCACATGAGAACTTTGCTCAGTGATGCAAATATGTAGTTGGAAGTGATGTGATTGTCCCTGAGGCTCAAAGTGTCGTTCAGTAATTCAAAGATCAGTCACTTAGAGAAATGTTTTAGTATGTTGACACATGGAACCTCTTTACCTGTGCTCATGTTGTTTGGTGTTCACTTCTAAGGCCAATGTGCCAAATGTGTGTTCATACGTTGCTGGATGTTGTAGGATGTCAGGTCTGAATGCTGTAGGCTGTCAGTGGGCTGTTCATAAAGCCAGCCTCCTGTGCCAAATGTGTGTTCATATTTTGCTGAACGTTGTAGGCTTTCATTGGGCTGTTCATTAACCCAGCCTAATATGTGTTCATGTTGCCAAATTTTGACAGTATTTGTTATGCCCAGTGGGGTGTGCGCACCTGTTGATGAGAATATATATTATCTCACTAAACACAGATTAAAGATAACTGGTCCCTGATACATTGAACATGTCACTGCATTAAACTGTATAAACACACTCATATTAATTTACTAAAAACTTTTTAAAAAATATATGTTCTTTCTTCACCAATGATCAAAATGTTTTTCTCTGTCTTGCTCATGTTACTGAGAAACTCTCTCAAACCACAAGGGTCAGTATTGCTTTCCATGTGATGTCAGCACAAACACAAGTTTAATTTGCCATGAAGCTGAATTATTTTAGCTTTTCACTGCATTACTTTTTTTCATCAATTTATTTTTACTAACCAGAAGAAATGTATTTGTTGAATAATTTTAGAGTATTTCATAAATGTATTAGAAATGTGTTTGTAAATGGTAATTTAATGGGTTACTGAACTGGCATAAGCATGTTGTGTAATAATGGTAAATATTAATGCTATGATTGATGACAGTGTAATATTGATGCTATTGTTTACATTACATAGTTGCTTTGATTTTTATTTTTTTCAAGTGTGATGTCAGGTTCATTTGTTTTCTAATTT
The DNA here is from genome assembly GCA_002072015.1 of Radix auricularia. Taxonomy (NCBI): domain Eukaryota; kingdom Metazoa; phylum Mollusca; class Gastropoda; family Lymnaeidae; genus Radix; species Radix auricularia. The sequence goes on along the minus strand of MUZC01000205.1, from coordinate 497,237 downwards.
TTTATTGGTTTCCCTAACTCCTTGGCATATGCACAAATTAATATTTTCCCCATGATTATGTTTACACTTGTGTGATGTTTCTTTTCCATTTTGCTTTTTAAATCTGATTTAACCAGCTTGTTTGTCTGTGATTGGACCTAATCTGATATTTAATTGCTATTGTGAGTACATAAAATGGCCAATTGTTTTTGTGATATCAAATGAGCAGAACAAATGTATTCAACATGTAACTTAATTTTTGCGTGTGCTGTATTTTGTTCATTCAATTCATTGTGTGATAAATATGACTACCACATAAATGATTATTTTGGGGTTATTCATTTTTTAAAATAAGTGAAATGATTCAGTTTAAAAATATGTATTTAGAGTGGAAAGAAGAAGTATTAAGGATATTTTTTCGTTTTAGATCAAGGATAAGGAAAGTGTTTGAACCTATTGCAAATGTCAAAAGTGTATATAAAAAAAGAATTTTTTACTGCTTGTGCTGGACATAAGCTCATTTTATTTTGTGATACAGACTGATGCTTGTGTTGGAGAAGTAGCTGAATCAACTAGTAAAATCATAAGATCTTCTTGTCTCACTGGTTTACTTGTAGTTTTAAAACTGAGGGATTTGAAATTCTCCTCCACATTTTTTTAATTGATTAGTTTTGTTGACATGTATATTCCACTCTTTGCATTCTATATGGCAGAATTATTACTAAATTCTGAATAAAATTGTTGTTTTTGTATGTTAATCACAATTAACCAATTTTTAAACATCATATAAAGTCATTTCATTAAGGCCCACACTAATGCCAGTTGTTCCTAAAGGTAAAAAAGATGGTAATTGTTAAGTTATCACTCTATTAATGTGTGATTTAATCTGTGACTAATTGTGGGCTGATTTCTGGTTTGACGATTATTTTTTTTACATTAACAAAATATAACTAAACATGATACAAATTAAAATAGTTACATGTAAATTTAAGTATTTCAGGCATACTGACCCTTGAAAGTTAATAACCTGGTCTAAAATTATTGTTATATAAACTCAAAGTTTAGTTAATCTCATTATTTCATACTTAATATATTTTCAAAACATTTGTTTTAAAAATTGCTATAAAACAACATCAAATAAATTTTAAAAACTTTATTATAGAATATTAAATGACAAATTTATCTTATATTGTCATGCAAACCATCAAAATGTCTTTAACTCTGTCTCAGGTTGTAAAGAAGGAATAAACTTGTTCATTGTCTTAGATTATTTTTAGGTCCCTTACGATAAATGAAAACTTTGAAGTGTTAGGTAGAAAAGCTCTTTAAATTTAAAGCTCTTTTCTTAGTTATCAAAAATTTTGAAATAAAATTATTTAAAAAATAAAGTGCATGATTCAGATTTAAAGAATAATTTGAAATTTAAACTCAATGAATCTATTGTTTTCTTTTCCATATTGATCTTTTTATAATCTTATTGAACCAATCTGTGCTGTTAATGTTTTTATTTCAATAGTAATTTTTCATTTAATCATCTGCTTTTTTCAAAATCATTTTTTTGTTTGGTATAGTAAATCCTGTAATTCTCATAATCTTTAAATTAAAAAAAAATGTAAATAAATAAATCAACTTAAGGCACGTATATCTCAAGTCTAAGTTTTGGATGGTTTGAAAATAAATTTTTTTTACCTCTCAAAAAATCACATTGACACTTGGCATGCACAGTATTCTTTACTTTTTTTTCTTATTAAAAACTGGGTTAAAATTTATATAAAATTTTCTTCACATATTCAGATATTTGCACCCAATTAACTGTACATCATTATTGCTCAGGGAGTAGATTGTATGGTTTTAAAAATCTGCTCATGTGTATATTATTTCCAACATCGAATCTTTAATAATTTATTTAGAAAGAAAATTGTCATTCAAAACAAGAAACAATGCAGTCATTAGACTTTTTTTTTAAGTTTAAGAATAATTTGCAAATAAATGGTTTAAAATGCTGTAGTATATTGGTGACTGCAGTATTTAATAAGGGTTAATTAAAATATTTTGATTTCATTTTAAAACTTTTTGCATAAAATTTGATGCCCCCCCCAGGATATTATACTTTGTTATCACCATGAAGTTTGTTGTCACAACAGGGTAAACAAATCAGCTGATGAACTTTTTATGTTGCTGAAAATGATCTGCTCTAAAGAATGAAAATTATATGTATTTCCAAACTAGCATTGTAAAACTTTAAAAATCTTTAACAAATTATGTCATAAATTAGGTTAAAAGTATTTTTTGTTGGTTTGTTGTTTAACAACTGAAAATGACCATAACATGGTAAGTGAAATATACCCAGGACAACTGCTGCATTTACTTTCCAAACATGATTAAGAATTCAAATTAATGCTTAGGTCCTGGGCCTCCCTCCCCCGACTTCCAAGGAAGACTTTTCCCCCACTCTGAACAATATTTTTTAATCCTTTTCTTTTTTTCATAAAGAAAGTATAATCAACATTAATTTTCAAAGATTTATTTAGGACATTTATGAATGTTATTGTAGTAAGTTTGAGTCGAGAGTAATGTACATTGATGTTTTAAATTTGACTGAGTATTTGAATCCTACAGTTAGAATACTTGGATGAAAGAGATTTTATTGGAACGTTATATTCATATTAATTTTCCAGAGAAGATGACTGCTAGTGTCAGTCGACGTGTTTGATTGATCTAATGCTTTAAATAAACAAAATCTATTTGTTCTAATTTTATTATAATAACGTTGTAATAAATTATTGAAAGGACCTAATGAATATGTTATTTAAAAATCCATGCAATGTATCGCACCGTCTTAGTCTTAGAGATAGCCATGAAATGCCACCTTCTCACTTGCCCCACTCAGTTCCATTTACTCCACACATGAAGGTAACAATATAGATAGCAGTGCCTCTCAAACTCCAACAGATGAATTGATTTATTGATATTACAATAAAACTAAACAAGACAGTATGAGAGTTTTGATGCTTTCATGTTACAAATATGTAGTGTGTTTGGGGAAGAAAGCTATTGAACTTAAGTAAAGAAAGCATATTTACTCAAGAGTTTATTATTGTGAAAGAGAAACTGCAAGTCACTACAGTGATTCTCAGTAATGTTACCACATTAACAGTGCATGCAAAAAAAAAAAAAAAACAACCAAAAATTGTTCATATTTTTTGTGTTTTATTCTTTTTTTATTGTTAATTTGATACATTTTTTTTTCCATTGGCATTTGTGCTTGTTATTGTAGAAAATGGTGAATTCCTGACACAGAAATCAATTTGAACTTGCTTAGTTACAAACCTTCAAGGTTTTTTTGTTTGTTTTTTATAGTTACTGAGTCTTTGAATTGAACATATTTATAAATACATATTTTAATTGTTTTTTTTATTTCTTGCACTGAGTTATTCTTAGACCAAAATATAATATTGCCTTTACTATAAGGATACTTTGTAACAAGAGATATTACCTCTGAATGAGATTATTGATTTAATTTTTTTTGACAGCATCTTTCTATTGAAAAATCACTTTTTAAAATTTGACAGTTATAAATTTTATTAGTTCATTTATTGTGAAGTCTATTTTTAATCCACTGGGAACGCCATTTTTTTAAAATATATGTTATATAGATCTACTTGTGTGTGGCATTGTAGCACATTTTGTTCCTGCACCAAGGAAGAACATTGCTTATACTTAAAACATACTGCACCATCTCTGCTTACTATCAGTCAAAGTGTTGTGTGTTTTGGCTGATGGCCCACAGGAGAAAGTTTTTTTTTTTCATTGATTTTGGAAATAAACTTTTTGTTTTGTATGTTCATTCAAGTTTTTGTTTTGTTTCGTTTAATCTGAGCCAGACATATTGGTGACTGTTTTGATTTGAAATTATTGTTTTAATTTTATGTGATGGATGGGTGGGTGTTGCTTATGTCACCTCTTTGATAATAAACTGTAATTATAAACCATTTCTTTGTCAAAGTCATTTTTAATTTTTTATTCTTAGGGATATCAACACGGCAGCACAATAAGAAACAATTTTTTGGTTTTCAAATCCTAAAGCCCTTCTTGTGAGCGTATTTACAGAATCAGAGCGGTGGACAAGTCAGACCTCTCCGTGTTTTATTTCATAATACTGTCCTTATAGTAAGCCCAATTACATTATTACTGTCCTTATACTTATAGTAAGCCCAATTACTGCAACTAAATTTATATATATATATATATATATATATATATATTTGGGCTGCGGAAATTACCGATTAATTTCTCGATTAATCGGTAAATTATTTTATCGATTAAAATTATTTTAATCGATAAAATAGTGATTGAAAATAGAAAAATGTTTTTGTTTTCTTAATAAATAATTAATAATGGTTTTTATTTTATCATTATTTTTTTACTTACAAACTTCTCCATTAAGGGAATTCAGAAAGAGTATACTTTGAAATATTCTTTTTTATAAGGACAATGATATTAAAAAAAAAACATTGTTTTTAACTATTTAACAATAACAAAATTTAAATTCATTGACATTATATTGAACTAGATTCTACTTATTTTTAAATATATCCCCTAACAATAGTACGTGCTTTAAATTTAATTAAATTAAATACTTAGGTTATGGGCATTTTAAAAAATGCAATAAAAGGGCACAAAATGTGAAGGAAAACGAAATAGTGAAAAAAGAGATTATGAGGTCTTAGAAAAAAAATCATAGCTTTCGAACCACTTGGGATAAAAAGATGATCTTTATGTTTTTACTAATCATCAAACAATTTCTATACAGCTGTATTACTTTTATATTTATAAAATTAATTTGAAATTTTCATGCAAGTGCCCCAACTTTAATACCTTATTTAACTTGTTTTCAGTGCTAACTGTTTTAAAAATAACTTAATGCAAATACTAATTGCCCGTTTTTATTACTTCCCTTGAAATTTTCAGTCTAATGACGTCATACATCTTTATTTTTAGCTTAACAAAATTATCGATTAATTTATCGGTAATTTTTCAAAAGTTAACGATTAAATTTAATTTAATCGATAACAGCCCTAATATATATATATATAGGTAATGGGGAGGGAGGTCCAAATTCAAAAGGCCCCCCGGCTCCTACTAGAGTTGGGTCACCAAAGGAGTGTCCGAAATTGTTTTTTTACATTAAATGTTACTCCACCGCGATATATGACCCCCACCCCCCCAAAAAAAACAAACAAAGGAGGCCAAGCCCCCCGAGCTCCCAAATCCGTACCAATTCTAAGCTACGCCACTGTGTACTAACACTGTGGGGCGGCATTTACCCCGCTAACTTCAGTGTCCTGTTGACAGGTAAGGACCAAATACCGTCCTCGTTTAATTTTTACTTAAAATTTATGATAGAATAAAATATATAGAAAGTCATGAAAATCGCAAAAGTATTTTCAAATTTTCTCGCCACAAAATAGATCTACCACTCATAAAAAAACATTTTAAAAGCATTCAACTCGGTATCATCATCCGTGGCGCTACAGTCCATATAAGGCCCTGGCCTGCTCCACCACATCCTTCCATTCGGATCGATTGATGGCTTTCCTTCTCCATGCTCGAACCCCCATCTGGTGTAGGTCCATTTCCACATCATCGATCCACTTCAGTCTTGGGCGACCAGTGAGTTGTCTGCCCCCTGGTTTCTGCCTGTAAATAATTTTGCTGCATTATATTCTGGCATCCTTTCAACATGCCCTGTCCAGCGTAGTCTTCCTTTTTTTGATACATGTGACTATGGGTGGGTCTTTGTACCGATGGTATAGTTATTGGTTTGTGCGAATTCTCCAGATATCATTTGTATCAACTCAGCATCATAGTATGTCATTTTGTATATTATCTCCTCCCCCCACCCCCCACTAATTTTTACTTTTCTTGCCCTTTCTACAAAATCTTTGGATGCCCCTGCGGTAAAGTGTAGCAAACGTCGTGAAACTACAAGGCAGAACCTAAGTAGGTCATCCATAAATTTGAAGAGTAAGATACAAGTCAAAATGTCTGCTTATGTATATTAACTTTTAAGGAAAAAAAAAAGACAAGAATATACTCTTTCATAACGTATGTGGTTCTTTCGTTTTTGAGGACAGCAGAAGCTACAGATAAGTCAGATAAGCCATTCTAAATTCTTAACCCTTATACGGACTTTTTTTATATTATATTTTTAAATTATGTTTTAAAGTTAATGTTTATTTTCTTTGGACACCCCAGTTATTTAATGAAAACAGTTAAGGATTCACAATCTTGTCAATAAGGAACTCAGTTAACGCATTAATTATAATCATAATAAAAGGAAAAGTTTTATAGGAGTTTATAATTTATAGGTCAGTCCTAAAAACAGTTAAAATTTACTGCCTTTTTAAAAAAAAGGTCAGTTGTTTTAAAAAAATCATGTTAAGCCTGGTACCTATTGGAATTCAGGACGTGTTAGCGCATTTTCGTATTATGTATCAGTACTTATGTTAGATATCAGAATTATGTAGTTATCAGTAATTGTGTTTAGATTTTAGACATATTTTTATGAATTTTCTTGTGTAATGAATATACCTGACATTTTTTTATTTAAAAGTCATTTCTTTACATTTTAAAAAAAAATATTTTCTCTTTAATCCAACTACAAGTCACCACAAATGATGACGTAAAACTCTCTAAACTTTTACACATATTCTAATGACGTCAACTAAAAAAAAAACAACTAATTCTTTTACACCCTTTCGCACCACTCTTCAATGCCTGAAGAATCATGCATTCGACTTCCGGCAATGGCGGCCGTTCCCTGCGCTAGTGTTACCTCTCGATTCGAAATATTTTTTGGTAGTTTTAACGGGGTTTTTAAACGGATCGAGTAACTGAGTGTTGATGCACAAATAGCAGGTCAGGGCATACAAAAAACATATATACATCATGGGTCTAGGACTTATGGATGCTGTGATCAAGGGTGATGACGGACGGACGGACAAAACGGGTGCAATAGCGATTTCGACATCTCGAAAATGCGCTAAAAATAAGAAAACAACACTCTTTTTAAAAAGTACATTGACTCCCCCTCAATTAGAGGACAGAAGATTATTGCCATGAACCTAACCATAAATCTGTGATATTTGAAATGAAAAAAATAATATATATTAATTTCAAATTAATCGATAATTTTGATTAAAGCAAAAAATAACATGTATGACGTCATTAAACGGAAAATTTCAAGGGAAGTAACAAAAACAGGCAATTAAAATTTTTTGATATAGGTATAAGAAGTTCAATATAATGTCAATGAATTTGAATTTTGTTATTGTCAATTAAGTTAAAACAATTTTTAATTGTTCATATCATTTTCCTTATAAAACAGCTTATTTATAAGTATACACTTTAAAAATCTTTTTTTTTTAAATTGAGAAGTTTGTACGTAAAAAAGCAACTACTTTTTATTATTAATTATTGATAATTTATTGATAAATTGGTTATATCATTGAAAAGATTTTCCATCGCTATTTTATCGATTAAAATAATTTTAATCGAATTTTTACCAATTAATCGAGAAGTTAATCGATAATATCCGCAGCCCTAATATATATATATATATAAAGCTCAGTTGGTGTTTGTATATGTTTGCGTGTCGCCGCTTTCATTTAAAAACCAAATCTTATCTTATATGTTACAGACGCTCCTTCTGTACAGAATATTATTGCGTCCTACGTATTTCTATTGTTTGTTTTTAGTCCTTTATTCTTAGTAGAGTTTTAAATGATGATATAGTGTTGGCTTTCCTGGTTTCTTAAGGGCAAACCCATTCCACGCCCGAATACCGGACGGAAAGAAAGACAACTTGTATGTGTTTGTTCTTGCATATGGAATAAGAAAGGTGTTTTTATCTTTGTGTCTAAATAATGGACAAGGACTCAAATTTGACAGGATGGTTCCTTTTCAACCTTCAGATGGTTTTAGTTTTAGGATAGTTTTTCTAATTGCCCCTTTTCCCCGAAGGCCGTTAATTAAAAAAAAACATGGTTTATTTTTTCCCCAATGCTTTACTTTGAGTGGTACGCTTGATATATATTTTTTTAATTATATTGTCAAATTACCTTTTCGTATACGCCTCTTAAATTTAGCTGTGCTATATTATTATAATAACATTCATATGTAGTTTGGCTAGCTACAACTTAGACCATCGCGCCCCTTTCTGTTATATTTGCTAAATTAATATATGTACTTTAATCATAGGCTACCTCAGTAATTGATAAATCACAACCATACTTAGTATTCATAAACCTTATAACCATATACAAATTCTATATTTCAATGAAAACAAGAAGCTCACTCCTTCGCGTCCGGGGAAGCAAAGCAAATTTTTTTCTTTCATGTGTTATATCTCTTTTTCACTTATGTTTTTAAGATTAATTTTTAAAAAGTTTTTATATATAACTTGACAATAAAAAATTAATTATTCAGTACCTAATAATGGAAAAAAGGAGTGTGAGGAATGAAAAAAAACAGCGTCCGGGTGATGGAATTTGTAAAACATAAGGCCTCAACGGAAAACAGAAATAAACAATAAATTTCATCCCGTAGTAAAACAGAAACATTGTAGATATTGGATTCTATCAGCATATTGGACGTTTCATAAATGTAACTATTTTTGGAAAAAGGCTTAGTTTATTTTGTATGGAGATTTCTTACATATTTTCTTTCTTTTTTTCTTTGTTTGTTTGTTTGGTTTTTTTTTTTTTTTTGTGTTCATGGATAAATTAGCCGTTATTGTTTAAATTCTTTTAGCGTGTGAAACACCATATGTGTTCGATTCTAAATATCATTCTTTGCTAAGCCGGCTCTATAGCTATAAGTTATATAGTTATGCACGTTTTTAAATGACATTTGTACCTTATTGAAGTTTTAGTTTATTTCACCATTGCTCTTAATTGTACTTAAAATTGTCTAAATATTATAGAATAGAATTTTAATATTCATAATAACTCTATGTTGAACGCTAAATAGTAAATTCAGGACAAATTTTAAAAATGTTACAACCAGAAATCCTTTCTTAAATCATCGTACACAGAGGTATACTTAACAAACAATAAGTGTTATATTTTAAACTTCGTAATAAAATGTTACAGGCAGAACACTTCCGCTGCGAGGCGCGGGTATATTTCTAGTATACATAATACTAGCAATTTGCCCGCGCTTTGCTGCGGAAATTAGGATTTCAGTTAGCGTTGAGAACCCGCGTAACACCAATTCAAAAATCCTATTGATTTTAATCTGAATAAAGATAAATATACTAAATATATTAACTTCAACCGTACAGGCTCCTAAGTACACAAGAATTTGGAGATTTAAAGATGCGTCTTTTTTTATATAACTCTTATTGGGAAAAAAAACTCTATTTCGGCAATATAGAGAGGTGATTTAATATTTTTTGCCTCTTACCATCGCGGGGGGAGGGGGTGTACTCAACAAATTTCAAAAGTTTAAATTTTCTACCTACACGGAAACTTGGATAATGGTGTTGATTAAGTTTTATATAGCTCATTTTAGGTGAAAAAAAAGTTTTGGGCCCCCGGCTACCCATGAGAGGAAGTTTTTAAAATTTATATAATTATTTTTCCTTGTCTACCTACACGGGAAATAAGATTTTCAATTTTTATAAATCTCATATAAGAAAAATAATGTTTTTGGGGCCCCGGCCCCAATAAGTGTGTATTTAAAAATTATTTTACACCGACTTTCGACGTGAGAGGGTAATTAGCAATTTCCCAAAGTTTCATGCTCCTACCTACACGGAAAATTGGAGAAATAGTGATGAGTCGGTTTTTAATATAAGAAAAACTATATTTGGGCCCCCGGTCCCCATGAGAGGGAATTTTAACATTCTTTTTTGCCAATTTTTGTCGGGAGCGTGTACTCAAAAAATGAACCAAAGTTTCATGCTTCAAACTATACGGGAAATAGGAGAATTGGTGATTTTCAATTTTTATATATCTCATATAAGGAAAACCCCGTTTTTTCGGCCCGGCCCCCATGAGTGGGAAATTTAACTCTTTTTTTCCAGTTATAATTGGGAGCATGTACTTAACAAAGTTCCAAAGTTTCATGCTTCTACCTACATGGGAAATAGGAAAATTGGTGATTTTCAATTTTCAGAAAGCCCAAATAAGGAAAAAAAATGTTTTTGGGCCCCTGGCCCCACATGAGCAAGATTTTTAAAATTCTTTTTCGCCAATTTTCGTCGTGAGAGGGTACCCAACAACTTCCCAAAGTTTCATGCTTCTACCTACACGGGAAGTTGGAGAATTAGTGATGAATGAGTCAGTCAGGGCTTTCCCTTTTAAGACCAAAAATGGGGGCCAAAATGTATTTCGTTCTTTATATTAGCTATATAAAAACTGAAAATCACTAATTCTCCTATTTACCATGAAGGTAGAAGCACGAAACTTTGGGAAGTTGAGGAATACACATCCGCAACAGTAAGATTTGTATGAAAAAATATTACTTCCCTGGGGGCCACGGCCCAAATGTATTTTTTTCTTTTTAAAAAACTGACTCATCATCTATTCTCCGATTTTCCGTGTAGGCAGAAGCATGAAACTTTGGGAAGTAGTTGAGGAGGCTCTCACGCCGATAATTAAGGAAGAAGAATTTTAAAACTTCTGCTCATGGGGGCCCCACGGGTGCCAAAAACTCCCCCCCCCCCCTAATGTGGGCTTTATAAAAATTAAAAATCACTAATTCTCATATTTCCGAGGAGGTAGAAGAATGAAATTTTTGGAAGTTGTTGAGCACACTTTTGCGATGGTAATAGTCGAAAATATATTTAAATTATCACCTACTGGGAGCCGGGGCCCAAATTTATTATTTTTTTTACTTATAAGCTATATAAAAACTAAAAATCACTAATTCTACCATTTTCCGTGTAGGTAACAGAATGAAAATTCGAAAAGTTGTTCAGTACACTACCACGAGTGTAGTCATAACCGTGACATAACCGTAAATATAATAATCTTATCTTATCTTATCGGTTATATACGCTCCTTCTATACAGAAGATTATTGCTTATCTATGGTTTGTGTTTAGTCCTGCATTCTTTTTAGAGTTTTAAATGATGATAAAGTGTTGGCGTTCCTGGTTTCTTCAGGAAACGCATTCCAATAAAAAAGGCGTTTTTAGCCTTGTGTCTTATCTTATCTTAGATACAGACGCTCCTTCTATAAAGAAGATAATTGCGTCCACAGACCATGACAGATGATCTGTTGGCAAGTGATGTAGCGGAAATAGGCCATGGCTACAGGGGTTCCACGCATTACCCAGCCGCGTGGATTCGAACTCGTGACCATCGGTACGCCAGTCGAGCGCGCTACCACTTGACCACCGCATCCCACTCTAAGGGTTGTATTAAGTTATATCTGACTATGTGTTGTATTTCAAAATTAGAATTAATCGCTTTATGTATAATTACTTATTAACTCTAGGTTCTTCTATCATATAGATCTAGTGTTTCAAGGTTTAATGATTTAACTAATACTAATGGTGTTACTCTTGTCAGTTTTGAATATTCTCCAGTAATTGCAGCTCTTTTTGAATTTGTTCTAGTTTATCAATGTTTTCTTTGGTGGATGGGTCCTACACAGAAGATGCATATTTTAGTATAGGTCTCACAAGCAAACATAAATATTTGATGCTATTTTAATTATTTTCTGATTAGACTCATTAGTTATTTGGAATTAATGTTCGTTTTGTTTCAGTTTCACCGATAACTGTTTTTTTTTTCCTTTTCACTTTTGCATTATTGTAGAAGAGTATAAGAATAGAAGAAGCATACGATACCACTTTTTTCAATTTTTTTTTTTGTTTGTGGACACATTAGGCCTAGAGTCTTTACTTTATAAAAAGTATCATTATCTTTTAACATGAATTTAAAGCAAATTCCTGCGTACTTTTTTTAGTCTAGTTACTACAAAACGAATAGGCACAGTAAAAATAAACAAAAGAACAGAAACTCCTCCACCTGCAGTTATCGCGATATGGAAGTGCTATCCCTTGAAATGATTTTTTTCCCACTACTGCCTCGTTCTGAACTGCCGTTAGGATAAGGAAAAGATCAGTGACGTCAGGCAAGGCAAACCAAGCACGGCTGATCGAGAATCCCCGTGTTGATTTCGAATTTCCCTGGTATTTACTAATGATAACAACATTAACCACTTGTATTATATGTTTGTGGGACTCATTTATATTATGGAGGAATTGATTGTATACATCAAGATACTATCTGAGGACTTAAATCATTAGAAAAATCGAAAATCTTTTGAGGCGTCGTCTAGTGTTAGGGAATGCCACGTCGGAAAACCACCCTGTCAGACAGTTCACCTCCGGCTCCTAACCGTAAGTTACCTACATATCTAGTTCATAAAGCGACATACTGTTACATAGATATGCTTATTGTATATATTCATATTGGCTTTTCTAAAGGGCATACTCGTAATGTTAGTGAAAGTTTCACATGTTAAATACTATTGTTGTTTGCACTAGATTGTGTGGGAAACACCGATTTGGAAACTGGGGTTACCCTCCCTAATTAGTATGCATTCCTTCTTGCAGGTTGCTATGTCTATAAACCATTAATTTCCTAAGGATCTATAAGTACATTTTTGAAGTTTTTTCAAGTTATCTTGATGAAATTATGCTTTCATTTTTTAATAAACATTCCTATTTTTTTTACGGTTTAATACTGCGCCTCGGCGCTTTTGTTGATGCACTTGGTAGACAAAATATGGCGTTCCGGATGGATCAGTTCATTTTTTTTCCTCGGGGGTGGAAGTTCGAGCTAATCCGACATAACCTTTTCATTAAGTTCAAAGATCATATAAATTTCAACTACATATAGACATAATCTAAAAATTATTAACCAAATTATTCAATTGCAATATGAGCCATCGAAAATAATCCATTATTCTTAATCTATGTTTATTTGTTAAATGTAGGAGTGTAGGCTATCAATGCATAAATTGTAAATTTTCTATATGATGTACAATTGTATAGTCAGTATCAGTATTCAGTATAATATTTAATTATAATTAATATTAAAAATTTAATAGGCCTGCTCATATTTCTTTAATTCTCTGCGGTTATTACTAAAAAGTAAATCACATTCAAACTAAATGTAAGTTAAGTTGTTAAGGATTTCCACTCACGACATGCCATATACTAATTTTATTCTGCTTATTTTGAATATGATTTAACGAATAAAATTAAATTAGCCTTTCTTTTACTATTTTTAGTTGCTTGAAAAATTATTATGATTAATCTTAATTTCTTTATACTTCTTTGTGGTGAGATTTGAGATTTATAGCCTATATCATTTGATGCCAAAATTTTCTTTCCGCACTTTTTTTTATTGTTACGTAAATGACGTAATTTTTTTTTTTTTAAAAGTGATCTATATTCTATACCAATTCAATGTTACCGTACACAATAAGACATATGAATTCTAGAAAAGATTATCATTATATCTCATTTCCAGTATCACAAACACTAGGTTTATGGGACCCTAAAGTTTTAATGCCTTAGTCTTTATAGGGCACGAAATTTTTAAGATCCGTGAAGAAGTGTCTCATTGGTTTAAAAAAATGAATAACTCATGAAATCGCTTTTTGATCAAACTGCGTAACATTTTATTTATTATCATCTTCATAAAGAAAATAATATATGTTGACACTATCTTATGTTTAAATAATGCTTTGGTGTCACAGTGATAGTCATTATTACGTTGGAGTTGAAAACGCACGTGGACAACGTGGAATGCGTTAACAGGATGTGAGTTTCAGGTGTTGGTTAAAAATTGTTGGTTAAAAATATATTGAATTGTGGTTTGTTTTGTTTGTGTGTGGGGGGGGGGGGTGGATGGGGAAAGGGCGAATATTTTCTAAATGAAAAAACAACACACACACACACAAAACAAACAACAATATATCAACCTTCAAAACATTATGATGCTTTAACTTTTAACGTTTTTGAAATGATCTATTAGTAATATAAATATAATCATAGTTGTTGTTTACTTTGTAATGTCCCGTCATGCTACGTTATTTTCTCAGTTTGTGTAGTTATTCCAAGCCGTATTTTTTCAAAGAAATGATAATTAATTATCCGTTGTTCCCTTTTTTTCACGTTAGCTTCAGTAATCGGATTAATTATGACTAAACTATTAAATTATTGGTCATTGGTAGTTATGCTAACAAGTAATACTTTAATTGTGGTAAGTTAATTTATGCACTTACTCAGATTAAGTCTCCGAGCATTTCCCCAGCAACTCCTCCCTTTAAAAACAACAACAAATAAATAAATCTAATTGTTGGTCTTCCCCTGTCAATGTATTTTTATTAGCGCCCGTTATAAAGCTAGCAATGATTACGTTCTACTATTACGGAGGTTCCCAACCTGTGTTCCGAGTGCTCCCCCCCAGGGACTTCCTGACCACCCTCCCCAGTGTTCCCAAACACCCCTTTTAACACCATTAACTTATGAAAACAGATATATGTTTTAGTTTAGGGGCGGACAACTCCATAGAAAGGGGTTCTAAAAAATACATCGGCGAGTCAAAAGGACGGGAAAATTTGTCAGGTTAAAAATAATGTATCTAATGATAGTACCCCGAGTTGTAACTTGAAAGAGATATTTAAATCATACCCGCCTCCCCTACTCAGTACGCACAACCCATGCCGCAAGTGCAGTAATAGTGACTTGCTTGTTGCTGACCTACAGCTTCTATTTAGGTCACACTTCAGTTTGCACTCGCTGGTATTCAAACTCCGTTTGGCGAAATAATGTTTATTGTTTTTAGGCCGTTATCTTTTAATATTATTTTATAAAAATAATATAATTGGTTTTGTATAGTAGTTAGTACATGCTTTAAAATATTCATTTTCGGGTCGTCCATTAGGTCCCTGTGCTTATTTGTGAGTGTGTGGATGTGATTCACCGATAACACCTTGTTACAAGTAGGCGTAAGCAAATTTAGAGAAAGAAATTAGTCCCGCTTTATCCTTCCCTATTTCTAAGCTTACTGCACGGCAGGTGCACGCTTGCTAGTTGAACTTCTGATTCATAGAATGCCTGTAAGCGAAATAGTTAATTAATACATTAGAATCAAATCGATGGCAATTTTAGTGCAAGGTTGTATTTTCTCTAAGATTTTTATTATTTTTCTTCCCCTTTCCCCATTTTGAAATATCCCCCCCCCCTGGGCTTAAATTTTTAAATATTTTTTTCTAAACGTAGGGGAAACCCAACCCTCCTATTGATTTTATACATGGACTCGTCTGGTAAAACTCCCTTGGCGCGAGGCCAGGCTCGAGCTCTCTTCAGTTCGGCCTTGCCCGTCACCAGGTTGTTGATGACCTAGTTTTGCGATTACAGCTTTTTCATGACATTAAAGGATAGACTGCTACACGCCGGTGCTTTCAGGGTAAAAATAGCTAAATTGTATTTTGACGTAAGACATTCTGGAGTGGGCATTGGACTTATGAATCTTAAAAACATGGTCATGTAGAGAAATGGCATATTAAAAGTCGATGATTCCATCCAGACCCCCCCCCCCTGTAAACGTAAGTGAACATGATAGCAGTTTTCTGCTAGCCTTGGTAATCGTGGGATTGCGTAGGATTGCACGGTGTTTCCGTTGTTTAGTCGGTCGCTCGTTACCTCTTGGCAGTGGTAGGCTAGCCCAATGAGTCTCAAATTTCGGAGGCTCAGCAATTACGGAGCTTGAATTCATCACACCATTATTTTTGGAAGTTTAGTACTTAAATATATATTAAAAAAAACAAAAAACGCTAGAGCCCAAATGCTAATAGAAGTATTTTAAACAATCTATTACAATGATAATCACAATGATTTCAATTATTGTGGAATCTTTAATGTGACTGACACTGATTAAGTTAAAACTGTAAATTTAGATGTTTACCTAGTGACTCATATATTACGTATATCAATTTATGAATGGCTTTTGATATTTACGAACCACTACATAAATTCCAGATGCGCCCCCTGCCTTGTGCAGAGCGGGGATATTCAGGGATTCGTTGGCCTTCATTATAATATTTCTAGCCCAATGGCAATGGTGAAGTTAGGCAGTTGTTGCTGTTAGCAGTTGATTATCTGGAGGGGAAAAAAAGCGAGTTGAGAATGGGGTCAAACGTTGGTCTATTATTTTGCCTAGGATAATGAATATGTTTGTTTTGGTTTGTGTACATCCAATGACGAACTTCTCTGTATGTCGTGATAATATCACACGTGCGTTGTCTTAACATGGTTTCATGAAAATGGACGTGGCGGTTGATCGGAAATGAATTGTGAATTGGTTAGGGTAAGGGGTATAAATCTTAAAAGGCCAAACTTTTGTCTTAAACAAGGGCGTCACTTTTCGGGATATATTTATTTCGTAGTGAGGGCCGGGCTGTGAAATCTTGGCCGTCTGGTAGAGTCCAACCCGAATCCGCCACTAAGGGAGCAGTTAGCAACATTTAGAGCATGATGTAGAGAATGGTTTATCAATTCGCTTGCAATGAGTACCACCTTCGAAAGAAAGGGTGAATCAAAATAATCAGCAGGGCTTGAGATTTGAGTACCGCGCCGTACATGGGTTTTATAAATAGAATATCAAAAGGATAGTGATGGGGCCCAAATGAATGTTGTCCTAATCACGATCCTCTTAATTTTAAACCCTGGTCTCCTTGTGGAGTTGATGTTTCTGCGTATGTTAACATGATGCAAATTTGTGATTGATAGACTGAGTTACCATTTGAAATGTATAAAAAATCCCCGAGTAAATATTTTGGCTGTCTTGTGTTTTATAAACATGATTCGTTCATCCTGTGTTTTCCTAAGACAGAGCAATTCTTTAAACTAGAATCCATTTAATTTTCGTGTTTGCACTAAAGTAAACATACACGAGGTAAACGGAACTATACAAAATTGCCGTGTAGCTAAATTTGACCAGTTAATATTGTCATACTCTTGGTTACTCGCCTAGTTTCTTATAGAAATGATCGGTTTTATCAACTGTGGTCGATGAACGTCGTATTGTTGGTTGTGCCCAGTATATAAAACCCTTTGTATTGGGCTTCGAGATTAATTCATATTTTATTAATGTAATTGGTTGGGGTCGGGCAGGGGGTGGGGCGATCTATTTTGGTCGACTGTTAAGTCTAAGAATAGTTTATCTGCCTGTTGATATTCAAGACAAATAGACTGCTGGCAGACCAAGGTCAACCCACTCAGCGGCTGGCATTTCTTAGAAGGAGACGCTGCACGGCCCTCCCGGTAGCTCACAATTGTCGTCATCATGGCTCTTGGTGTGTGAGTGTGTTGGGGGTGTGGGGATTTCGTGGTGGTGGTGGGGGGGCTTAAACGGAAGAAAAGATGGCTGTCACTCAGCAGAGGCGTCACTAGGGTTGGTGTCACCCGGGGCGGTAGCTCATGGTGTCACCCCCTCATAATTTAACCCATAGAAATCCTCCGAGTTTTCCAGTGCCAAATACGGGAATATATAGAATTTTACTGTCTGGTGTCACCCCCCCCCGATGGTGTCACCCGGGGCGGCCCGCCCCCTCCGCACCCCCCTTGCGACGCCACTGTCACTCAGTTTTGTTTTAACGTAAGTAAAGGTAACAAGTAACTTATGTTATACATCCACACAATTAATTTTAGTTAAACTCTAATTTTAACAGCCCTGTCAGCCAGTCATGCTAGGGTAAACGCAAGTAAATGGAGTTTTCAGCAATGTTCCTTCTAAGCTGCGCTGCCGCGCAACTATCTGTCTAACACCGCGCAGCAGTTTAAAGTTAATATATTATCCTTATCAACTTTATCTAACTGCTGCGCGGTGTTAGGCAGATATTTGCGTGAGTTTGTGGGATGAAATAATTTTGCACATACAAAATGGATAATTTGCACTCGAGTTAATTTTTTTTTTTTGCACACGAACTGACGAAGCTTAGAGGGAACATTGGCTGTCAGCCAGCTATGCTAGGGTAAACTCTAGTAGAACGAGCTGTCACTGTCAGCCAGTTATGCTAGGGTTACTCTAGTAAAACCAGCTTTTAGCCAGTTTAGTGTACAGTTATGTTATCCTTGGCCCCCTGACTAGGGTAAAGGCTTGTTTGTTGTATCCTTCTTACTTTCAACATTTCAAATGAAGCGTCCAATAAGTAACCACCAGCAGGTCGTTGTTCTGACAAGTGTTACTGCTTACATCCGAGGCTCACTGACAGAGCGATGTCACGGGATGTGAGTGTGTTGTTGTTTCACTCTGTCACCGACAGGCATTGACCGTAGACGTAATTTATTTAGATAACATATGGCTGGGGCGAGGCGTTATTATAACTTAGAGCGTAATGATAAATTGACAACTTTCTACACATGATGTAAAAAAAAATAATTCCATATTATGATATAGTTTTCCTAACGTCGTTGACAGAAAGCAATTTATTATTTCTGTCCCTTTATGGATTAAAAAAAAAGAAGAAAAAATTACCGGTAGGGTGAAGTGCGTAGGTGCAGTAACATAGCAAGACTCGAATAAAGTCTGTCCTAGTGCTGTCGTCAAAGCGTCACGAGCCTGGGGCGATCGTTAGGTAACCTGGAGAATCATTAAAAAGGTTTTGTGTGTTGGAAACACTCCACATTCATCATTTTCCTTTTATTAACAGTGATTTTATATTTTTGCCTCATCTTTCTTATGTATGCTAATTCCTTACTGAATGAGAACCGTTAGGTTTTTTTTTATAATTAAACTCCAAGTAGTCTGGAACGCGTGTCGAGAACCTCTTTACGTCTCTCTTAACATTCTGACCAGTGAAGAAAAAACCGCCACTCACTGGGATGTTATAACTTAGGGTGACTTAGACCGATGTCTTTCTTACTGTAGGGGCTGAGACTTGTTCATACTATAATTATAATACTACATAATTGATGTCTGTAACTGACAACGTTTATCTCCCCTTGGTGTTAACTCGGTGCAGCGATCTCCCCCTCCCCCAAGCCTTCTTTGAGTCATTGAATGGGGAAAAAGGGATCACCCAAAAGTCTTACATTGAAGTTAATTGGACTAAATCTCTAACTAGGGAGCATGTGGCGCAGTCATTCTTTTACTCAGGTCATCCCCCGCCCCGCCCCCATGCCTCCAACAAAAATATATTTTTGTCCCCCATGAAACCAATAAACGCGTCTCTCTTTCTCTCTCCTCTCCCACACATCGCTTATGCAATGAAAATACGTATGCGGGTACTTGGAGCCTAGACTAGACTGTCATCATAATCTCTATTCATGTTGTCAGTAGGACCATGTCCAGAGCTGGATTGAGCTGTGTTTGTGGGTGGAGGGGCAGCAGTTTTGGACTCTGGGCAGTTTGTGAGGCTGTTTTCTTCCATGTGGTCAGTTTGCTACAGTGTGGTCAGTCAGTTTCTACCATTTATTGTGGTCAGTTTACTACCCGTGTGGACAGTATGCTGCCGTATGGTCAGTTTGCTGCCTGTGTGGACAGTTTGCTAGTGTCGATAGTTTGGATACTATGTTACCGTCTCTCTTGTGGAGGCAGCGTGACAGGTGCTAAATGTGGACCTCTGTACTTCACAGCCAAGGCCTAAATTCCCCGTGTCTGATATGTTCGTGGAAAATCCCCAACGTTTATAACAATTACTTGTGTTGACAGCGGCCATGAGTGGTTCTCGGGTTGTAAATACTTGTTGCACTGCGATCACCAGTAGTTATGGCTATGGTCTGGGGACCACTGCGCTTCATGTTAAATAATGAAATATGTGTCACACATAAGGGGCCGTCCACAAATGAAATTAAGCGATATTGGCCTATTTTTCACCCCCCGTCACACTTTTATCATCAAAACTTAGACCCCCCACCTCCAATGTGACGTCACAAAGCAATGATACCCAAAGCCTAAAAGCCGCATTTTCTGATTGAAAATTAGCATGTTCCAAATTACTTTTTTGTATTTAAAATATGTATTTAGTGTCTGCACTGTAATATAGTAACACATGTAAAGCCATTTTAAACATCATTAAATAAATTGAATGCAATCGAATATTTAAGTGGAATCTTTATTTAAAGTAGCGCGTTTTTGATTTGACGTCATATTTCTTTAAAAAAACCCTCCCCCTCGTCACACATCGTCACAAATGCGTGAACCCCCTAAGCGCGTGAAGTCATTTATGGAATAAGTTACGTTTATCGGCCTAAGAAAAGTCAGATTTTCAGTCCGGAATGTACAGCGTCATTTAAAAAAAATAATTAAGGTGATCTATTCAATTGATAAGTCTAAAGTGATTTATCCGATGGTTTAGGCTAAGAGGATCTATCAATGGTTAAGCCTAAGGTGATGATCCATTCAATGTTCAAGTAGACAAGGACAGAGTCGTTTGTTGCCTTTTAAAGACGAAATGTTGCTAATGAGTTTCCAGACCAGCACAGGGGCCCTTAACAGCTCGTACGCCAGACTAGACGACCCCCCCCACCACCACCACCTGCCCAGACCCCCCTCTTAACTGATGCCACATGGACTGGCCAGACCAAGGCACCGCGACGCTCGTAACAGGTGGAACCGTGGTTAAGTCAAAATTAGACCCCCACACCCCGCCCTACCACCTACACTCACATACCCACCCTGCCCTACCACCACCCCTCACACCCCTGCCCTACCACCACCCCACACACACCCTCTCTAACTCGTGCCACATGGAGACAGATTGAGATGGCCGCCCTGACAGCACCAGCTCCCAGGTGAAGGCTGTCAGGTGACGCAATACTTAGTTGTACAAATCAATTGCCTTTTTTCCCCAACGTGTTTGTCGATAATGCATTTAGTTGCTAGTGGGGGTGTGTGCTTTAATAGAGACGTCATGCCATTTAGTTATCAACTATTGCTAGAACTGGAGTTGGCCTTTCCCTTGACGTCAGTCTGGGCGCGTTTGGCTGAGAAGTTTGTTAGCGTCATGTTTTTACTTTGTTGTTTCTTACAGAAGCCGAGGAGACAAGCTCTGACAGTGTGAGGACCAGTGAGCGGCCGAACAAGCGACGGAAGACTTCCGGTGAGTAGATAAGATGAGGCAATGGGCCCTCTTTTGTGTAAGCACTAATGAGATTGTTATGATGGGCCATCTTTTGTGTAAGCACTAATGAGATTGTTATGATGGGCCATCTTTTGTGTAAGCACTAATGTAATCGTTATCAAGCCTGCCAACCCTTCTGATTTTGTCGGAAGTATACGGATTTTCTTTTATCACTGATTCCGACATTTCGAATCGATTTTTTGACCATTAAAATGTATTCAGGTTATTTACCCCCCCCCCTAAAAAAAAGACAAAAATAGTATGTAAAATAATGAAAAGTTGATAATGACTGTAAATATGTAATTGTATGATGCCACATCACCAGGGGTGGATTAAGACTGCACGGGGCCCCGGGCTGCAATCAAATGGGGGCCCTATTCAGCCAGCATCGCTTAAAATAAAATGATTGCTAACAGCTAATATAAAACTGTAACTCAATATTAATAATGAAAAAGAAAAAAACGAACACAAAGAAATAACTGTTTGAAGAGTTCGCCGGTATGTTACAATTGAGTGTGAAAAGAAGAAAAAATTACATTCCACCTCTGGGAATCAAGCTCGACACCGCTTACCTGACAAGCCTATGCTCTTTGCACACGGCCAGCGGAGCTTGTCTAAATTAATACATTTTTAAAATATAAACTATTAGGACTATCAGGTCTGAATCGTGATCAGTTTAATAGATAATATTTATAAATTTATTTAATTAATTTTATTTTCAAGGGTTCGTTTGCGTACATTTTTATTATAAAATATCAAAAGTTTGGGTGCCCCTGGCTTTAGCCCGTTCAGCCCCCCCCCTTTATCCGCCATCGCACATCACACAAACTTCCATTATCGAAGCGAAACGCCGAACCGCGATCTCTGTTGATGTATTTCTCTGTTGAACCATCCGATATTAATTATTCCTTTGACCAGGCTAATCCAAATATTTCATTTTTGCTGTAACTTAATTATTTTTGTTTATTGCTACGTTTTTTAAAAAAAGAAACCCGCTAAAAGGCTTTTCCAGTTACTGAACCTGAGAGTGATAGTACTAGTAACTAGAACTCGCACTAGATGAACTAAACAAACAAACAAAAAAAGACATTTAACTTTTTTGAAAGCATATTGGCGAAAAACAACCATGTATTGTGCCGTCACCTTGTGGCAACACATTTGGTATGTGTGCGAGACAACTTATCTACTGAAAGTGGTGGGTTCAATGATAATAATAAACATATTTTAAAATTTGTAATCGATTAGCTTTGATTAATTATATTTTTGTAACGCATATATAGATCCCGTTAAGTTGCGATGCGTTATGGCGCGAAATCGTTTAAGTCGCGGTAATTCCATTGCTCCTAAATTTTGTGACGTAACACATCAAATGCGTTCTGCTGTGCAAGAAATAAGGAAGAAAACCCCATTTACTTACATATGCATGTGTAAATAAATAATAATAATACGAGGGAAACGTTTGCAGGTAACATAAAAATAAATTATTAATAAATGGGAAAAAATATAAATAATTTCTTAAATTTTTATCAATCAAATTAATTATAATAGCTTATACAATTTTAAAGGACTAAGCAGATTAATTAATAGTTCATTTCCGCAGCCCTAAATTTAACATAAAAGATACAACTTCGGCTAAGTAAAAGTAGTGAAATTACGACTCCCATATCCAATTATTATTTCGGACATCTTAATTACCACCTTTGTTATTGCAGCAAATAAATATCTTAAATAAATTGACGAGAGTGACATCATCAGTTAAATCATTGAACTTTTAAACACTAGAGGATATAAGAACAAAGAGCAAAGTACTTATAATTTAAAAGGCAATTAATTCTAACATAGAAGTACAACACAAAAATAATATAACCTCAGATAGACATCTTCTTCTTCTTCGTTCTCAATATTGAATATTGAGTTTTGCGTGCCACGAGTTTTGCGCCAATTGGCCCGTGGTCTCCGACTTCAGCCTGCTGTATTTTCTGGATTTGCTTCCATAGCCTTTGTCAGTTGTTTTTTGGCAAATGATGCAGCGGTCACATGCCACGGCTGAGGGTTCCACGCATTACCCCGCCGCTTTTCACCCATTTGGAGCTGGGTGACATAAGGTAAGATAGACATAAGGAAAAAATATTTTTCTTATTCCGTGGGGAAAAACAAACTTTATCTTGTTTGTTTCCTTATGGAATTCGAACGTGGATAGGTTGCCTGAGGAAAACAACATTTAAACCTCTAATAAAAATGCAATACTGGACATAAACCATAGATAAGCGTTCGACGCAATCATATTCTGTGCAGAAGGAGCGTCTGTAACATATAAGATACGATCTTGTCTGTATCTAACTTTCAAAGGCCAAAATCAAAGAAATGTTTCAAGAAACATTACAATGAAGCAAGGGCAAGGATGAAAGCTGATGCTATTTCTAACTAAAAATTGCTTGTAACTAAAATCAATTGCAAAGCTAATTCACTTAACCAAAGAGCTGCTGGACAAGTGCAAAAAGATCACTAGAAAGATGATAAATGGAGTTATAGCAGCTTGTGTTCATATGTAAAAAAAAAAAAAGGGATAATATGTTGTGTGTATATCGATATATATAATGTAAATGTAAACATTTATGTGGTGTTCTGGAGACTCTTAAAAGACAATGGGTGTAACTTTATACTTATTATTTACTTTGTATGAATTACATAAACCAGCGCACCGGGGGTGCCTCGACCTTGCTCGCGGACCCCTTTACAGTTGGCTGGTCTTATGCTTGGCCCCCTCTTTGTGGAAGAACCAAAATAAATCATAATGATTGGCCTATCTTCCTGTCTTTTCTTCAGTTCATCTGTCTGTCTGTCAAGTATATATACAAGGGCTGTTATTGATTAATTTAAATTTAATCGTGAACTTTTGAAAAAATACCGAATAATTAATCGATAATTTTGATTAAGCTAAAAATAAGATGTATGACGTCATTAAATTAAAAATTTCAAGGGAAGTAACAAAAACAGGCAATTAACATTTTTTACAATTTAAATATGAGAGCTTATTTTAATGTTTACACTTAGAAAATATTTTTTTTAATGGAGAAGTTTGTATGTAAAAAAGCAAATTATTATTAATTATTAATAACTAATAATTTATTGATAAATCGGAAAAAATTATTTAAAACAACCTCTTCAATTTAATCGCTATTTTATCGATTAAAATAATTTTAATCGATAATTTTTTTTACCGATTAATCGAGAAATTAATCGATAATTTCCGCAGCCCTAATATATATATATCGATTACTTAATTCAAACAGAAATGATATCAGAATTCAGCTAGAATTCAATAGCTTTGATTAAGCAAGAATT
This sequence comes from Radix auricularia, assembly GCA_002072015.1. Lineage (NCBI taxonomy): Eukaryota > Metazoa > Mollusca > Gastropoda > Lymnaeidae > Radix > Radix auricularia. The sequence goes on along the minus strand of MUZC01000205.1, from coordinate 472,758 downwards.
CAATAGATTTATTTTAAAGTATTGGGAAACCCTTGAAATGGCCTTAATGCACAGTCTTTGTTCAATGGTTAAATCCTGGTTTAGGATTATTCACTCTGAAGAACTGGAAGAACAGGTACCTTTAAAATCACAACGGTCACCCACCTATTGTCCCCCTACCTTATACTCGTTTACGTCATTGCTCAACTGTCTGTCTATTCCTCCTCATCTCTTCCAGAATGGTTGTCAGTGCTTGTTTCTTTAGGGTGGTGGTGATTGGGGGGGAGGTAGG
>MUZC01000205.1:419539-459342 GCA_002072015.1 Radix auricularia | reverse complement strand
TCAAAACAACTGTTTATTTTAAGATGGATAATATTGGATACATTTATCATTATTTGTCAAAACCTTTAATAATTGAATAGTGAAAAAATTCGTAAACGTTTAAGAAAACACGTATTTTGGGCCCCCAGCCTCGAAGGAGTTTCCATTTGGAATTTAGTGCACTATGTTATTTAAATAATAGCTATCAAGAATTTAATTGCAAAATTTGGTTAAGATCAATCAAAAAAGCAAGTAGTTAGCGATTAAATTATTTTTTATATAGCTCATATAAGCAGAAATTCACATTTGGGGCCCCCGGCGCCCCTTTAGTGTTAGATTGAGAAAAAAAAGTAGCCAGTTACCATTCCGTGACGGTACTCAACAGTCTTAAAAATTTTCATGACGATCGGATGAATAGTTTAGTCAGTTACCACGGACAAGCACACACACACACACACACACACACACACACACACACACACACACAGACATATTTTCATTTTTATATATATAGATAAGCTTTCACTTGATATTGGGGTTTTCATTATTAATCGGAAGTCTAATAATAGAATTAAATTAAATCTATTTATAACTTGTAGGTGCCGTAAGAACAAGTAGTTAATATTTGTTCATTACTATTACAGGAAATGGGCTTCTTGACATTGACTAAAACTTGTTCAAAACCTTAATTTTATAGAATTTTAAAATAAAAATATAAGGTTATATTGTTTGATATATTATATTGTAGAAATAGAACGTCCTTGAGAGAGTGGATTTATTTTTTTAAAAAACTAATACTAATGTCTAGTAATGTTTACCGTAGTTACGACTATCGAGCGACCAATTACACTCGTCTCTAAACATTTTTAGGCTTCTTTATTTAACATTAAAGTCTTCGGCATTTTAATAGTTTATCCAGATGCAAAACTAAATGGAAAGAAATATTTTTGCACAAAAATTGCACCTAAACGATCGTTTTTGGCGTGATCAGTGAATCAAAATACACTGTTGTAATGGATGTTTTAGAAATATTTGACCTGTATCTAAAAATAGCAAATGACTGAATGAGTTATGACGTTTTCAGGTGTTAGAAATGACAAGCCCCATATTCCAAGTTTTGACTAATTTGCTTTGATCGCCACGATAATGTCGCTACCAGAGGACACCACGATACACTATACTATATGGCTTCCCGAATGCGCGGCCTGATAGTTAATAACTATATCATGGGATTACTAGATAAACGGTAGGTGCGTGTTGCACTCATGTCATTATCAGAAGATGTTTTGTATCGCAAGTCTATTTAAAGTAACGCACGCAATAGCAAGCCACCCATTCAATGGTGCTATAAAAGATTAGTATTATTTGAAACTATAAAACTTTGTGCCTTTTGTGCTATTGTATGCCTTGTGGCGGGTCGGAGTGGCGGAGTGGGGGGGGGGTAGATGTCCCAGAATAGCCAGGGAAAGTTATATATGACTCCCTTTTATATGATGCCTTTTTGGCGTGTAAATCATGAGAATGATAACTCCCTGTTAAATGCGTTTCTTCCTTACACCTAATCTTTGTCTTATCCATAGGGTTACTCCCATTTCATTAAAGAATTTCACATTGACTTATGTTGCTTTAGACGTGATTCTAGCAAACGTCAATGCTAATTAAAAATTTAAAAGTTAAAAAAATTTCGCATGGTTCTCAATTATTACTATTAATAACTACATCACATTTAATTTGTATGCTCTAGTCTAGCACTTAAGTGTAACAGAGCAAAGATAATCTCAAATTAAAGTGAAATGTTAAAAAATTTAGTGGCTATGTATCCATCTCAGATAAGTTGCCTCGAGTGCAAAATAATAAACTCGTGTATAAAGTTGTACATCTATTTTTTCCTGTGAAAATATAAATATGCCTGTATAAATTTTAAAGCAAAAAAAAAAAGTTTTATGAAATTAAAAAAAATAATAAAACAGAATTATTTCAATAGTTCAATCAGAACGAAGTAGAATTCTATCATTTATTCACCAAGCAACTGACCTACACACCTGCACCTCAACGACCTCATTTCTCCCAGGTCTATATTCAGACTACATCTGTCTTGTTTATAGTGTTACATGTATTAAAGATTTATCTGTTGTCAGTCATTCTGATTTGATTTAATCCTCATAATCTTGTCAAAATGAAATTCTTACAGTGTATTCATAAATCTTCTAATATAGTGTTCATTAGGCTGAGTTAACGATTATGTTTGATGTCAGAAATTGAAATATCCAACACAAAAAAGTGCAATGTGTCCATCTCCATTTTAATCTTGAACCATTTCAACAACCTACCGCTAGTTCAGTTGTCTACGTTTTCTGTCTGTGAAGGACGTGTAATTTGTTCTTAACTATTTGTGAATGTCTGTCATTAAGGGCATACGCTTACAAGCATAATCGACGCTCAAATCTTCTTGATGGGAAACGCAATGTCTCTCCGATATATACAATATGAAATACGTTAGCGAAAATCGCAGCATCCACCAATCTTGCCTAGCGCATGACCGGTACCCTATCAGCTGAAAAAACAAATATGTTTGCTCATCTAATAAATAATTTCCATAAAACTATAGTACAGCTGATTCCACAGATTTAATGTATTAACATGCCAAGTATCAGGAAACATTGTTTTTGTTAACGTTATTGGCTTAAGTAAACATTTTACTTGGAAGATCTACATTTTTGGTCTGTGCCCTATTTTTATGTCAATGTGAGGAAGTTTGCGTTTCGAAGTTTGCTAATTATAGCACTCTTCACTGCACAATTGATAGGATCAACAATCATAGCTTCGCAATATTTGCTGTGTCATCTATGACAGTGCTTCTCAAAGTGGTGGTCCGCGGACTGGTGCCAGTCCGGGGGGCCATCCGATGCCGGTCCGCAAAAGTTATCAAGAAAGGACATTTTGCAACAACGTCAGTATATGAAAAATAGTTCACCGGTCACTTGTGCAATTGAAAAAATCCCCACCGGTCTGTAATTCTAAAAAGTTTGCGAAGCACTGATCTATTGGGTTTTGAAACATTTGATCAAATGGTCGTGTAAGTTTTCTACCGCATTCTTAAATGTGTTGAAATTAAGAGCCAAGGATGTCAATAAAAATGTTTGTCTGGTTATCTTTAGCACTAAGAGGTTGTGTGGATTTTTGTATGCATACAACTGTACTAGGTGAAGGTTATTCAGCTACCTTCTATACGTTTTACCTGATTTGTCCATTGTTATAATCCCCATTCTAACCCCCCTCCCCCACCATCATCAAGTAGAATGATCTCCTCCTGTATTTGGTTTCAAGCATATCCCACAAACCTAAACATCGTCCACTTCAGGAAATATAAAAAACGTGGTAAAATAGCACGAACTGCTTGACGAGGACTTTGTAGGCAGTGCGTGCCCAGATACTTGAACCGGTAGATGTGCGGCAACCGCGCAGCCTAAAGGGATGATTGGTTGTAAATAATTACACTATTGATGTTATGATTAATTAGTTTAAAAATGTGAAAATAGCTTTGCTTATCTACCTTTAATTATATATATATATATATAAGACATTTCTGTCTTTAAAAATTCATTAAAAATTAAATTATTTTCGGGTTGCTTCCATATTACATATTTACTCATCCTTATCGTAACTCGGTAAATCATTTCGTATCTAGTTGACTGGACATATGTTGTAATAGACTACGGACCCCTCTCACTCACTCACTCACTCACTCACTCACTCACACACACGCACACACACACACACACACACACACACACACACACACACACACACACGCACGCCTAATCGGGACGGCAGACAGAGAAACCAGTAAAATGTATTATTAAACTCAGCAATTGGCGTATCACACAGTACTCACTAGAGGGTAGAAAGAGTGAGTCTCGAATCACACATCAGTCACTAGCATGTGGCTATGACCTCCAACCTCAAAATAATCATTAGATACTCAATAACCAAACAAAATGAATCTACCATCCTGATCGATATCGCCCACCCTCAGTTCTCATCTGCTTGCATGAGCTTAAGGGACTAAAGGGGAAGGTGATCCATTCTGTAACTGCAAACAGGATGATTCAGCATGTGCGCCCCTCACCCCTCCTAGGTTTATCCCCACTACCCCCCTTCCCCCGTTAATGCATAACATTAGCATAACGACAGTCACATTAAAATAGCAAGGGAAAGTCTGTCACGTGATTTAGGCCCCTCTCCCCAGGCCGTGACATGGTTACCTGAAAAAATAGGTATCAAAACTAAAGATACAGACGTAAACATTTTAAAACGAAACTTCATTCTAATGCTAACATGATATTACATTTTTAAAAAAAAACCAACAAATTACACAAACTATTTGTGTACGAAAACAATAAATTTAAGCTTTATTAACAACTAATACAAATAATGGTAAACGTTTCGGCTCATGCCTTCATCAGTACAAAAACATTTACTTACATAAATCTTAAAAAAGGAGGAAGTTGAAGTATCTAAAGTAACAGTGAAAACCACAACGGGAAAACGATTTCGCAGTCAGGTGAAATTGTGGATTTGATTAATTCCATATGGAGCCAACGTACCAAATCGTTTTATGAGTCTATTTTCCATGTGGACTCTATCATGGGTATTGGTTGCATATAGAATACCAGTAACTGCAATATCCAAAATGCCGTCATGGTCAACACTGTTAAAATGTTTAGACACAGAACACTGAGCCTGTTTATTTATATAATGTGTATAATACATGATACATAATACATAATACATGATACATTTTAAAAGCATTAGAATGAATTGCCAATATAACAATGGGTATGTCTTTTTATTTTTATTTTTGTAAATATTGTGAACAACCAAACGATATAACTGCAGCAGGACTTAAAATGTTATCTATGTCAAGGGGTTGGAAAATATCTGTTGGTGTATTTATTATTTTTTTTTAAAAACACTTTTATGGCACTGTACCCCGGCCTACGGCTGGGCTCACCCCCTTTAAAAACATTTTCTTGATTTAAGACATTGCACTATCAATATTCCTAAACATAGTTACATATCAAAACACATTATACAAATGTCCAGACATGATTATATCCGTCATAGACCGGTAGTTGGATGGAGCGAGATCAGCGCACATCAACGCCTGTCCTCCGAAACAGGTCTCCTTGACAAAAAAGAATGCCCTCAGAATGGTCAGTATTACTATGGTCACCTCGATCAAGAGACCAAGTGTTGTATCTTGGAGGGAAGGCGGTGTATTGTACTTTGGGATCGTTGCAAAGCGGTTTTGCTATTAAAAAGCAGTTAGAACGATGTTAACCGACAAAAAAAAAAAAAAAAAAAAAAAAAAAAAAAAAAAAAAACCGGCCTGGACATCACGGCCGCTCTTAAAGCTGTCACGGTCAAAACGGACTCTTTCTTTACACCCGTTTCCGAATCTAACTCTAATGAAGTGCAAAACCAGAGCGGAAAGATTATATTACAGATGAAATATTTAGTACCGGTATTAAACCAACGATCACTATTTCTATAGGTTTGAAAAGCGTGGGTAAACATATCATATGTTATCGAAACAAAAAGGGTGTGATAGGTGTTCCAGTAAGATTGCACACCGAGGCATGCGCGCCATTACAATCCTGTTTTTAGCAGAACAAAGTTTTTGGGAACTGTCGGCCCCCACCCACTTCCAAGCTAGCATTGACTACAAGTTCTAGTTGTACTTAACATGTATTCGTTGAGGTTCAGATACAAGCCAGGAAAACCAACACACTGTCAACATTTAAAACTCTCACAAAAATGCAAGACTAGACTTCAACCATGTATAAGCGTAAGACGCAATATTCTTCTGTATAGAAGAGCGTCCAAAATATATAAATTGAGATAATTTGTAATTTCTCTTCCCCTACCAAAGATTTATGTAGTTGTTCTATTTGACCTTGGCCTGTGTTGACATGTGTCATTTGTTGTTCGGTACCTTCAGTCCATTCACTGTGTTATCTTGAAACATAAATTTATACGGCGTCAATCAGATATATTACTGGGATTGTGGTGGGGGTGGGTGGAATCTCAACCAACATTTCAAGACAATAAAAGTCTCTGAAGACAGGTCAAGGCCGTGGCCAACAATAGTTGCACCCAGAGCTAAAAGCAAATCTAGGTGCTCTTTTCATATCACAGTGAACCCAGTAATTGAAAACATCAACTTAACAAAAAATACTTTAAAAAAGGTTGAGTTTGACATTCTCTGAGGATATCTTATGAATTATAGGGCTTCTCACCACCTCTTGGAAAATAAAGGTTAGGTATTGGAAGTCATTCTCTGGGTATGATTTTGTACCCAACTTTATCTTATACCTTAAAGGCAGCCTTGGATGGCTGGAACAATCGCACATGCAGCCTTTGCATGAATTCGAGAGGGACTTACTGTATGAAGTGCATTTTTATAAGAAAATAAACAAAAGCTCCTACTGACTTCAGCCGACAAACAGAAGAGCACTGCCCACTGAATAGCGCGGCCCACAAGATAGCACAGCCCACAAGATAGCATGGTCCACAGAATAACATGGCCCACAGGATAGCATGGCCTACAGGATAGCACGGCCCACACGATAGCACGGCCAACAAGATAGCACGGCCAACAAGATAGCATGGCCCACAAGATAGCATGGCCCACAGAATAGCATGGCCCACAGGATAGCATGGCCCACAGAATAGCATGGCCCACTCTAGCAAACTAAGACATATGACTGATGTTTTCCTTATTCTTTCCTTTCAGTTGGCAGCACGTCGGACAATGGCAGCAGTGATACAAAGGGTGCAACAGACATGGACAAGAAAACCCGCCAGACCCGGAGTTCTGGTTAGTTCATTCTTTCATTTCTTTGAACTTAAGTCTTAGGGGCCGTCCACATATTATATAACGCCGAAGGGGGAGAGGGTAGATAAAAATTTATTATTTTTGTTGTATTGGAAGGTTCACACTAGTGTTACATAATGTTACATGAGAGGGAGGGGAGGGTAAAACATTAATATTTTTGAGTTATATAACATGTGAACGGGCCCTATACCAGGCGTGTGTTTTTCACATTCTAGAACTAAAATATTTAGACATTTGGTTCTGAAGGACTTAAATCTTTTATTCTGAAATACTAAATTTTTGGTTCTGAAATACATATTTTTTGGTTCTCATATTCATAGATCGTTGTTTTAAATTTGATTAAATGGCTTAAATTAAATCAGTCTTTTTACCTATGTTAAAATAAAAAAACTAATTAGGAGAGATATTAGGAACAGTTATTTGATCATTCAAAATGTATTAGCCCGCTTTCGAAGAGGTACATGAACATAACAGCCCCCNCCCCCCCCCCCCCCCCCCCGAACAAAAACATATTTCTTTTCATTGCGCTGTGTTGCTGTAATAAGTAAAGAAAAAAAACCTGTTGAAGCAATAAGCCAAACAATGGCACTGCTCCTAAGATAAGGTTTGACAATCAACAACGATCTCTTCTACAGGGAGTTCTCTGCCAACCAGCAAGAAGGCCAGTATTCTTTCTCGTGCAGCTACAGCTACATCTCCTACACCAGCACTGCTTTCCCAACCACCAGCAGCACCACATCTGCCACCAGCATCTCAGTCCCAACACCCAGGAACACAGCAGCATCAGCAGCAACCATATCACACACAGACCCCGGCATCCACTGTCTCCATCACTGGTACCCCAACCACCACCACAGATGTGCTTGTATACATAAGGGGGCAGCAGAAAGAACAGCCTCTGGCAGCACAGCTGACCACAGCACAGCAAAGGGTTGACCCAGGTGTTCTCAAAGTATGTTGTTGACAGTGTTAATTCAAAATGTTTTTAGATGTTCTGCCATTATTTTAAGTCCTGTTGTACCACAATTTGTAAATAGAATATTGTACCAGTGTTTTTTTATAACCTCAGTGTGTTGGTACACAGCATACTTGTGTAAGAGGAACAACTGTGAATGACTACCACTTATCTTATATCACCATTATATCCACAGGGGAAAAGTGCTAACAACTATCCCCCAGAGGCAACTTTGGTTACCCCACAAGGACAGCTGCTCATCTTATCAGCAACAGACCAACAGCACCATGTCCAACCCCAACAGGCAGCTCAATTTCAGCAAGATGAGCAGCGGATGCAGTCATCTTCAGCACCGCCTGATTTGATATCAGAGCCTAAGAGAGAGGCCAGGGGTGGTCAGATACGGGACAGGAGGCCAACACGCTCCCTGGAAGCTTTGTTCAAGGTGAGTGGACGAGCTACATAGAGGGATATTGTAGATATGGTTCCTAAAAATATCAACATTGAATAACTGTATTAGGTTCACATAACAATGCTCTTAGAGAAAATATAAATTTAAACCAATAAGTGGATAAATTTCAGTGATTCATGCTAGTCATAATCAAAGTCTGCTAAAATGACATTTAAGTTAAAGTGAGGTACAGAACGGGACATCTTTAAGTAAACCATATATTTTTTATGTTGTCCAATGTTTTTATGAAAAAGTTTCTTAAAAAATTATTTTGGAGAAAAACCTTCTAAAAGCCACTAGGTCTATCACATAGAAAAAGTCGATGGCATTTTAGGCTTGTCATATTTTAACAGGGACTAAGTTCTTTCACGTTATTTGAAAATTTCTATACCACCTATACTACTATCTATACCATTAATTTTTTTATCATATTGGTATTAAATTTATTGATCTTCTATCTTTTATCAGTCTATATTTAAAATACATAAATATGCATCTACCCTCAAACTTGTCTTTCTCTATAAACTAGGGCTGTAACCGATTAATTTAAATTTAATCGTTAACTTTTGAAAAATTACCGAATAATTAATCGATAATTTTGATTAAAGCTAAAAATAAGAAGTATGACATCATTTAACTGAAAACTTCAAGGGAAGTAACAAAAACAGGCAATATAATAGTTCTAGGAGATATATTTAAATATAAATGGTTCAAAATAAGTTCAATGAATTTAAATTTTGTCATTGCTAATTTAGTAAAAACAATGTTTAATTTTTAAATATAATTTCCTAATAAAAACAGCTTCCTTTAAAGTTTACACATTAAAATCTTTTTTTTTATGGAGTCGTTTTTATATAAAAAACCTATTAGATATTAATAATTAATTATTTTTGAACAAATCGAAAAAATTGTTTTAATTATTTTCTTTAACTTAAATCACTATTTTATCGATTAAAATAATTTTAATCAATAAAAACTTTTACCGATTAATCGAGAAATTAATCGATAATTTCCGCAGCCCAACTATAAACACATTGTTTAAAAGGTGGCTAAAGCATTTATAACATTTAAACACAAAAACTGATATTCGACAGGTTACAGACTCAGAGTTACAAAATATGAGGGAAGACCCCCCAGCATCCACGCCTAGTCCAGCACCAGTAACTGTCACAACCGAGCAAGCACAGAGCTACATCGTCCTCAATGACCTGCATCTTATGGATTCAGGGGAGGCAACACAGATCATCATTGCCCCCTCAGAAATCACCAGCGACGCCATGTCGGACGGTGGATACTATACCATCTCCACCATCCCCAGCACTTCATCCCATGAACAATCCACCATTGCCTTCTCTAATTCCCATGGGGGCTCCAGGGAAAGTGGTATCAAACTTGTTGTACAGAGTGACAAGGGAGACTACCATGAGCTCACTAACATGACCAATCAGACACATTCATACTCTCTTATCTCTGACCAGCCGGAGAAAGGAGCTGTGATTGGTGTAGAGAAAACACCAACATCCACCCCAGGCCGGAAGAGAATTCACCCTCAAAAGCCAGGTAAATACAAGTGTAAGTACTGCGACAGAACCTGTGCCAAGCCAAGTGTACTTGAGAAACATTTAAGAGCTCATACGAATGAACGGCCTTTCCCGTGTGTTGTGTGCGGTGTGTCTTTCAAAACAAAAAGCAACTTGTCAAAACATTGTAAATCCAACGCTCACATGTCCAGGACTGGGATTTCCTGGACTGGCTCTAAGGATAATACCAATGCTGAGGTCAAGGACGATGAGGGTAAACAAGATGACGATGATAATGACTCCGAGGGCACAGATACCGACGTCGAGGGCACAGGATACGTGGAAAATGAGGACGATAGTGGTGACGAGAACCCAAAGGTCATTGTGGAAAGCACAGATGGCCAGCTGCAGATCAAACCTGAGCCTCCTATGCGCCAAGGGAGCGTACTTGAAGGGATCAGGCAGAAGATTGATAAGAACAAACGGCAGCAGCAGGAGCAGGACAAAGGGGAGATTAGTAAATGGTTCACCCGGATATTCGATGCCTTCGATAAGCCGTCGGAGTCCGAGCTGGCAAAATATGAGGAGGCCAAGTCTGTGGTGCAGCAGAATATTCTCAGTATGGATGACATGAGTGGCGCTGAGGCCATCCTGGCAGAGCTGCAGAGGTCAAAGAGCGACCTCAGCCTCAAGTACCCCAGTAACCTGCCTGTTCTCATGACCCACAACTTTCTGCTGGATAACAACAAAATGCTGGTGAAATTTCTGAGACCAAAGCTGGAGTACCTCAGTGAGGTATCAGGGTCTCAAACGTCTTTCAAAGAGCAGCAGACAAAAAACATTAATGACGTCAGCTGCAGTGGTTGTGTCATGAGCCTGTCTCCTAAAATTGGTGTGCCGTCGGTTTTAGGCAGGCCGCCTTCTAGCAATTCGATTCTGCAGTCCAAATTGACCCTCAAGGGACCTGGGTCATCAAGTGTAGGTCATGATGAAGGCAAAGGTCGACAACAGTCAATGCCCCAGTCCAGCGATGTCCCAGCAGAACGTCTTTCATTTGATTCGTCCACTCAGCGCCCAAGACTTGTATCTCAACGAGGGGATAACTCAGTGGGCAGCTTGAGGTCCCTTTACAGCCAGTCCAGCAGAAACAACAGCCTAACCTCAGCGTCCGGAGAAGAGAGCCCGACTCTGAGACAGGTCTCTAATGAGATGGGAGACCCTGTGAAAACAAGTGTGTCCACACGGCACCCAACTTTAGGGGAGTCTAACACAGCAGCCTTTTCCACTATCGGATCATTAGGTGACAAGCCCGTCTTGGTCTACCAACACGCCTTGGATTCAGAGAGTGATAAAATGTTAAAAATCCAAGGTAGGTCCCTGTCCGCTTCAGTCACACCAGACATGCTGAAAGACAGAATTGAGAACATCATATCTTCCAATGCTGAGATTATTGACAAGCATTCAGTATCTGAACCGCCCAGGCCTAGGAACAAATATTATAGACAGGCGAGTGATTCTAGTTTTCAGACTATGAAAATCTCAGACTTCAGACCTTCCAGTGAGGCTCCCATGGACAGGTTGACGGTGGAGCCTAATGTAGACAAACAGTGGAAGAAAAAACTGGCAGCATCATTGTCTGTTGGTGAATCCGATGGGACCAAATTGAGGCCGGACTTTGTCAAACGTTCCATGTCCACATCAGCCTTGAGAAAAGCAGAGTCAACAGAAGGTGAGCTTAGACTCCTTCATCCTCAGACATTGATGGTGAGCGCCAACAGCCTAGCACCTTCCACCACCACAAGCACACAGTACATAAGTGTGGGGATGGTGCAGCAAGAGCCAGCCCAGCAGAAGCTGGCACTAGTGAACAGGTCATCTCAAGAACAGTTGATTGAAAGACTTGGATCCAATCCTAGTCAGGTCATTGGGAAAAATCTTCTTGTTGATGGACAGGTGACAACAGTCACCCAAATTTCAATGCTCAATTCTGGATCGACTGATAATGTAAATATTAACAACCCATTGTCCACGGCACATGTGGAGGGTTTCGGCAAAAACCGACTTGTCTGTATCCCCTTTCCCCAAACATCCAAGCCATCAAATGTCTGTGATTTTAAAGAAGGGGATGTGGGTACCAGGAAACCATCATCCCCCCATGGAAGCGCCCTTAAGAATCAAGATGCTAAGTCCGGAGCTCCTGTGACCTCTGAAGTAGCTAAATCTTTCTCTGTCTCCTCTCCCAGTCTGATCTCTGGATCCCCCTCAGGGGGGAGAGTCACAATCCAAGAAAGTCAAAGCAGCACCAAGTTGATACCTGGAGCGTCCCTGGTCAATTCTGTGGTGCCATCGTCACTCCCTACAAAAATTGTTCAAGGCCCAGGCCCCCATGAGATTCAGATACAGATTCAGCTTTCAAAAAATGCCAACCATCAGCCAGTTGCTCACATCCAGCAGGGCGGAACATCAGCCATAACAACAGGCTCGGCTAAAAGTTCCAGTGAGTCATCCAGTATAATAAGCTCAATGTTGCAGGCACCGCGTCAACTTAGCCCTATGATTGGTCAGCCTGGAGTTCAGTTCCCAACACTTCCTAAGGCGCCCTCCCCCTTGTTGTCATCAAGGTCATTTTCAGGTTTAACCACTGGGGCGAGAATACCTGTTTCTTCCCTGGTCCAGACAGGATCTTTGGATCAAGATTCATTGGCTGCCGGGAAAATCAAAATTGGTTCAACGACCTACACCTTGCATGATCAGAAAAAACCAATGACCCGGCAGGGTCCAGTCCCCTTGTCAGCTTCACATCAGACCAAACAGCCCGCATCGTTTATGACAGAGCTACAGCAGAGACTGGCTGTGCCTCGCTGTGATTCTCCAACTGCTGTTGACCGGAAGAAAAGAGACCTTGCGGGTCTGGTAGGCGGTGTCGACAGTGATAAACTAGCAGAACACTTTAAAAGCCAAGGTTTATCTGATGGCCTTGCTGCTGCAGCCGGGGCCTACCTCATGAGTGGTTCACTCACTTGTGAGGATTGTGGTGAGACCTTCAATCAGATAGGACTCCTGAACCAACATAAGGCTCAGCAGTGTCCTAAGAACAAAGGTCTCCGCAGGAGCTTATCTGCCATGGAGACAACAGCAGTTCAGAATCCTGGCAAACTTTCTATCCAGTCTCTAAACCAGTCACTGAATGCTGGAGGTCTACACATCAAAACGGGCTCACAGCCATTGAAAAAATCCAATCCAGCCCTCTTCAAGTCTCTCTCCACAACAGACATCCACACAGAAAACCTGTCCCAGGTTAAAGAGATGCCCAAACTCAGAGAGCAACTTGTTTTGGTGTCATCATCATCATCATGCCCATCACCGGTCATCACAACAGTAGCTTCACTCACCTCTAACACAGAGCCTATGGACGTCTCCTCAAACACCAACCAACAGATATGCCAGCAGCAGAGCTCAATGGTAGAAAACAACCCATCACTGCGCAGGAAGAAAGGACGCCCAAAAGGCTCTAAAAACAGACCCAAAGATTTGAATTTGGTCTTGGCGAAAGCTAGGGGTGCACAGTGCCAGACGCTTCTGCCAGGAGTGAGGCAGGGTGGCATCAGTCAAACAGGTTTGGACGGGTCCTATCAGAAAGATTCCCCCCTACCAGGCCTGTCGGGTACTGGTCAAGTCCTATTTCTTCAGAGTGGGCAGTTTCCTAAAATCCTCTTGCCCAGGTCGGCCCCAGCTCTTGCAACACAGGCCAGCACCATGGCCACTGAAATGACACCGACCACGGCATCTGGCAGTCAGGGGATAAGCACTGCATCTATAACCATGAGCACAATCAGTGTTGGAGGTGCTGGCATGATAGGTCAGCCCATGGTCTTGCCAGGCAGCAAGGTGTTAAGGCAGAACTCTAACATGGGAACGCTGGCCTCCTCCACAAAGACCAACATCATAACAGCAGTGAGCAAACCCAACATTGGTCAGGGTATGCCCATCCTCGGCCTAAGCCCAGGAGTGTCCATTTCTGGCTTGGCCCTAAACTGCACCAGCTCTGTGTCAGTTCTCACACCAGGGACCCCCATCACAGCTCTAACTCCAGGTACTCCGCTGGGGACCCTAACTCCAGGGACATCAAAATCTGGAAGTTTCATGATATTCCCTGTCTCAACCCTCACACCAGCCACACCTGGTACTCCCATGACCCCTGTCACCCCCTCAGACCCCATCAACTGTAAGACTGTTAGAGCCCAGAGTTTAGAGTCAGGGGCTTACACCACTGGCCAGAGTAAGCTGGCCTCAGGCACAGGCCTCACCTTAAACATCTCGTCAGCACAGTCTGCCAGTGGCAGCCAGTTCTCCCAGATGTCACCCCGTGTTATCCCGTACATTCCTGCAGTTACATTCCACAACATAGACCCCACCCAGAAACTCCCTGGGAGTAACCAATCTTTATCTAGCCCCTTGCCCGACCCAAGAAATCAACAGCTCAAAATTTCCCAGAATTCTTCAATGACTTTAAGCCTAGCCGGTCCCAGCACCCCTGGCACCCCCTTGACGCCTGCCACCCCAGACACCCCGACAGATTTAAGTGGCACCAGAAGAAAACTCAAGGACAAACTCTTGCTGCGGCAGTCTCTCAGTGTTGAAAGGGGCCATGATAAATCCTCATCAATGGATGCGCCTCATCCGGGCTTCTTGGGGCTGAAACCCTTAACAGATTCCCCGACTGTCTTGCCTTCCCCACCGCCGCTGCTGTTCTTCCCTTCAGCCACCAAGTCCAGCACGCCTGCCAGTACCTCTGTCCTTCTGGCTTCTCTCACCAAACCCATAATGTCATCATTGAAACTTGGCAGCCAGCCCAACGCTGTCATTACAACAGCTGTCATGGGCAAACCAAAGGAGGCTGAGAAACCCGCTGACACATTCTACAGATCAGAGTCAGAAACTCACCTCAGTTCTGAGAGCACCAAAGTACACTCTCCTGTCATGAGAGCATTTTCAGAGCCTGCTGCTGCTAAGAGGTTGAAAAAATCCAAACAGATGAAGCCATCTCCATTAAGCATCGAAGAGAAACCTCCAAACGGGGGTGTTATTTCCAAAATGTTGTCAAGTTCGAGGTTAGGGTCATACTCAGGTCAAGATGACACAGCCAGCAAGAAATCATGGTGTCTTCAAACTAAAGTGGAAAGTGGCTCAGATTCGTTTGACTCTGGCCTCAGCTTAAGAAGCATGTCTCAAGAAACGCCATTCTTTTTCCCCAAATCTGGTTCCATCGCCAGTTTGGACAGCAACGATTTGATGATCGACTTGTCAGGAGACAACTTCAACAATGTGACCATTCCCATTAACTACTCCATCCCGTTTGTAAATGTCAGCAGGCTGCAGAGTGGGCCACTCCTGACAGAGTGGAACCACTCCAGCAAGCTGACTGGGTCTCAAGTCAACCTCTCACCCCTGACCCTGGTTGGATCAAAGATCATACTGCCGGCTGTTGGGGGCACAGCCTTGTTGGCAAGGGAGGCAAAGAACTGGCAGTTGAAGCGTTCCATTTCTCTTCACAGGCACTTTCAGATCTTGTCCAGATTGTGGCAGTCTTCATCCCCTGTCACGCTCGACTCTATGACAGCAATGGCTCTCGCCCAGGGCAATCCATCCCCTGCACTGCTGGGTCGGATGCTGTTGTCCTACTCCTCATCAGGATCTTCGTTCTCGGAAACTCCCAGCACGGGAACCCCAGGAAGTGCCGACCCAGCCAAAATAAAGGCCCCACCATCCTATTCTGTGGGCCATGAGTCCATTGACCTCACCAAAGACGACCCTCAACGTCTGCTGAAAACATCATCTTCAGTCTGTGAGCTGACAGATCATCAGAACATAGAAATGAAAAGCCCAGCTCCTCTTGGGACACCAGCTAACCCTGAAAAGTCCCAGGAAGCCACGACCAGCTCTCAGCTGAAGGCCAGACTCATTGCCTCCACATCTTCTCCTGTCAAAAACAGTTTAGATTCATCAACACTGGAGGATCAGCAGCACTTCCAGTTCAGACCAGTTTCAACACCCATCAAATCAGCGGGGCTCAGCTTCCCTTCAACTTCATCGCTGTTGTCGTCGGTGGAGCAGCACCTGTCCAATGTCACACCCACAGGGACACTGAACACGCCCATGTATGGGCACTCCTGCCCCACCCTCTACACCACAACACATGTGACTTTCTGTTGCATCCAGCGTCCCCAGCCCATGTATGTTGCTGTCAAGGGAAGTAAGAAGATCTCCATGTATTCCAACTGGCGCCTGGCAACTCATAATCCTAACCCAGTAGGATTAACATCACGGATGTTGCTGTCTCTCTACAAATCAAGGTAAATCTGACAATGACAACTTTATCTTTGTAAACTGTACTGCACCCATCATCACAAGAAAAATATAATTGAATTTTATTATGTTAAGTAATATACATTTTATACATTAAGTTAAGTTTTTATATCTATTTTAACACCTTTTTTTCTCTTTGTGGCTTTTGAAGAAATGCATCCAATCCAGTGTTTGCTCAGTGCTCCATGACACCAAGCAATGGTGGCAATCAGACACACAGTTCCTACTGGACCTACCAGAGAAAGAAGATGGGCATTATCAAGAAGGAGTTGATGGCCCCTGTTAAAGTACGCCCATTGATTTTTGTATGGCTTGAACAAAAAAAAAAAGAAGCTACATTTCTAAGAATATCTATTTTAACATGCAACCAAATAGAGTTTTAACTTTACCAAAAATAGACAGTATCTAAGATGTCCAAAATGTTTCCCACCATTAGTCACTAGACCAAAACTTTCTTCCCACCATTTGTCGCTATTCAAAAAGTTTGCTTCCTAGCATTAGTTGCGAGTCCTAGAGTTGTGTAACTTGTCCAAATCTTCTCCTTAGAGTGAAGACGTCAAACCTAATGTCAAGCTTGAGCTGGGCCCATCAAAAGAGGGCAAGCGTCATAAGCTGAAGCTCTCCAAAGGTGGCTTCAAGAGCAATGAAAAGTATGAGTACATTCGGGGGCGGGGCTGGGGCAAGTACATCTGTGAACTGTGCGGCATCCGCTGCAAGAAGCCAAGCATGCTGAAAAAACACCTGCGGACCCATACTGACCTGCGACCTTACCACTGCCGGCACTGTCACTTTTCTTTCAAAACCAAAGGGAACTTGACCAAGCATATGAAGTCCAAAGTGAGTAGCTTCTGTTTGTTTCTTTCTTTGGAGCTGGTGGTAATATAAATTTTGACTAAATCCATATGTACTCACTGGGTAGTTGGTGGTGTACTCACTGGGTAGAGGAATAACTGGCAGAAAGATAAGATATCAAAAGTGAATTTCAACAAAAATTCTAAAAGAGATACACATTTTTAAAAAGAGAGATAGTAACAGATAGATTAAATGTACATTCATTATGTAACCAGGTTTAATGCTTCTATATTTTAGGAAATGCATAATTAAATATCACTCTAGATCTATTTCTTCAAAAAGGACATCCCGTTATGCCACAAGAGATCAAATCTGTCTAACAAAGCTTTGATCACAAAATAAAGTCTTGGTTTGATCTTTTTTTAAAAAGCACACTAGTATCTTTGATCTGAGTCTCATCACTGCTGTTAAAAACATTGTACACTGCTGGGTGACAAATTACAAGTCCATATATCTGATTGCCTTGATGAGTTACATGACCCAGTCACTAGCTTTTGTTTCAGACAATAAATATTATATCTTAATGTCAATCATCTTTCAGTCTCACCAGAAGAAATGCTTTGAGCTGGGCATCATCCCGGTGCCCACTTCTGTGGACGACTCGCAGATTGACTCGGAGGCCTTGGAAGAGCAATGTCGTATCTCCAGGGAGGCCCGCATTCACGACTCGGGTGATGGTCAGAACCCGTCAGGGGAAGAGGACGATGATGATGATATGGAGGGGGAGGATGATGAAGATGATGACGATGATGATGAAGATGAGGGAATGTCTCGTGAGGACACGGAGGACCAGTCATTTGATCAAGAGAGATCAGGATCAAGTTCCCCTCGTGTTTTGAAGAGGTCAGTCTACTGATTTTAAAACTTTTTTTAATCACACAAATTTTGATTTTTTCTGATTAAAGTGTTGTACAGAGAGTTGAAAATGCTGCAGCACAGAGTAGGACAAAAAAATAAATACATTTATGCTTGTAGGTTAAAACATGATCATATTGATCTTCTGTGTGTTAGTGCTTTATTGAAATTTTTTTCAATTATCCAGGCAATCTTCAGTAGATGAAGCATCTCCTGTGTTTTCCTTCGGTCAAAGGTCAAGGCCAACATGGGGCCAATCAAAAACAAGGTTTGATTTTTTAAAATTTAAACTATTGAATTACTTGTTTGGTTTTGAGCTGCACTATACAAAACAAAGCAACTGAACATAGATTTTGCCTGTGGTAATAAAAATAATTTTTAATTCTTAAAGTTGCAAAGCGTTGTAATGCGTCCCTGCCCACTATCCCTAAAGCTTAGTAAAGCTTCCTTAGATACCACTCTTGTTAGAGATGAGATCTCGGAAAGTTAAAACTCTTCAATGCTTGAAAAATGATGCATTCGACTTCCGGCAATGGCGGCCGTTGCCTGCGCTAGTGTTATTGCTCGATTCGCGATGCTTTTTGATAGTTTTTATTTATTTTTTTAAGAAGTGATTTTCCTGTACTTTATTATAAAAATTATAGTACTAAACTATGGTAAATTTAGTGTGTAACCCAAAACAGTGTTTTGGATGCGTAAAATAACCATTCTTAGCCTAAAAAATGAAGTCAGTATGACAATAATATTATAAATGGATTTTACACAATTTTTTAAATTTCTTAACCAGTTGATCGTAATAAGGGAAATCATGGGACTGAGGCAGAAGATTATTGAAAACCTTATGCAACTTTAAGAGTTAAAAAATGAGAGAAAATCTGTAATCAATTTTTGAAATGAGATATAGTAGATTCTTTAGAAAATATCATATTTCACAATCATGTTAACCTGAAAAATTAATCTGGGGCTCAGATGCATCTCATATTTCAATTATTTCTTTGTTACAATTTCACCAATTTTATGGTGTTAAATTAAATTTCAGATTTTGTAAACATAACTTTTTTCCCTTTCCAGAATCAGAGAGTTCTCAGAGTCTTCGAATATATCTTACTCCTCCCAGTCCTCCGTGGAGATACGAGGTACATCTTTAAGAGATTTTATACTTGCTCAGGAACTCTTAACTGAATGAAAATATGTATTTACAGAAATTCTAGTTAAATATTTGAAGAAACAAGACATGGTTTCTCATTAATACAACTAATAAAACTATTATAGTACGTTTACTATATATAAATGCATTGACATCACAGAAAGTCACAAATTAAAATTCTAAATTAATTATATATATTTAAAAATGGATTAAAACGATTGAAAAAGTAATGTTAATTAAATTTCATAGGTGGTTTAAAAAAATGTACTCGCTTACCTCCTTTTAATTTAATATTTCTCTCCCTTGAAATTAAAATAAACAAAAAAAACTTAGTAATTCTAATTACAAGAAGTAATAATTTGGGAAATAATAAAAATATTTCATTGGGAAAATCAGTTTTCATTGCAATAGTTGATATCTTAGTATCCATGGTCTGCCCTGTAGGTGAGAATTTAGGCTTCTTTATTTCTTCTGTGGTTAGAAAATCTAATATCCGTTGTCTATCGGCTTGTAGATGTGAATCCAGCATCCCTAATGGGTTCTATTCAACCAGATTTCCTTTCCTAATGAATTATTACATTACACGTATTTAACAGTGCTGATTTCTAGCAAAAAAATGTTTGGGAACTCATTTCACATCTGTTTTTTAACTTATGTCAGATAATACTTTTCATTTCAACGCCTTTTTGCTTGTTTAATTATTATAAATTTCTAGACTTTAAAATGACATAGAAAAATTATTTACCAAAGTTTGTACTAAAATCAGCCCCTCCGGAAATAGAAATAGGCCTTGCCAAGTGGCAAACTCTGTTATTCTTATTCTACTAATAATAACTAATATGATATCTATGGTCCATAGTTATCATATTAGTAGAATAACAGCGTTTGCCACTTGGTTTGTTTATTTGTAAACTGTAATTTACGTTTCTCTCGTGAGTCCCCACTGTAAAAAGGACTGACAGTAAGTAAAATGCCAACTATTTATATAAATATTAGGGCTGTTATCGATTAAATTAAATTTAATCGTTAACTTTTGAAAAATTACCGATAAATTAATCGATAATTTTGTTAAGCTAAAAATAAAGATGTATGACGTCATTAAACTGAAAATTTCAAGGGAAGTAATAAAAACGGGCAATTGATAATGACATTAAGTTATTTTTAAAACAGTTAGCACTGAACACAAGTTAAATAACGTATTAAAGCTGAGGAACTTGAATGAAATTTACAAATTAATTTGATAAATATAAAAGTAATACAGCTGTATAGAAATTGTTTGATGATTAGTAAAAACATAAAGTATCTTTTTATACCAAGTGGTTCGAAAGCTATGATTTTTTTTTTCTAAGACCTCATAATCTCTTTTTTCACTATTTCGTTTTCCTTCATATTTTGTGCCCTTTTATTGCATTTTTTAAATTGCCCATAACCTAAGTATTTAATTTAATAAAATCTAATACACGTACTATAGTTAGGGGATATATTTAAAAATAAGTAGAACCTAGTTCAATATAATGTCAATGAATTTAAATTTTGTTATTGTTAACTAGTTAAAAACAATTAAAAAAAAAATATCATTGTCCTTAAAAAACAGGTTATTTTTAAGTATACTACCTGTCACTTCCCTTAATGGAGAAGTTTGTACGTAAAAAAAAATAATGATAAAATAAAAACTATTATTAATTATTTATTTAAAAAACAAAAACATTTTTCTATTTTTAATCACTATTTTATCGATTAAAATAATTTTAATCGATAAAATAATTTACCGATTAATCAAGAAATTAATCGATAATTTCCGCAGCCCTAATAAATATACACGAATCTGGCCAAAAAAGGTAAGGGAACTCAGTTCCCATGAGTTCCCACAGAAAAAAAAGCACTGCGTATTTTGGAAACTTTATTTCAAACCAATTGTTATCTTTGTTCTGATTTTTTATACATGAGACAAAAGATTTATGACAGAATTGTTTAGTTCTTCTGTGCTGTGATACAGATGACAACACATTTAATCCCATTTCAACTGGATTAAAAAAAATTTCATTGCATTTATTTTGTCATGACTTGAGGTAATACAAAGTAAGTGATAGTCTATAACATGCAGCTGGGGATAGTAATTATATCAATCATTTGACTGAGTTCATGTAAAACTCTGTAAGTCATGTCACAATGTTATCAATCATTTGACTAAGTTCAGGTAAAACTCTGTAAGTCATGTCACAATGTTATCAATCATTTGACTGAGTTTGTGTAAAACTCTGTAAGTCATGTCACAATGTTATTAATCATTTGAGTGAGTTCATGTACAACTCTGTAAGTCTTGTCACAATGTTATCAATCATTTGACTGAGTTTGTGTAAAACTCTGTAAGTCATGTCACAATGTTATCAATAATTGGATTTAAGATTCAATCTCTCGTTTGCCCCCATAACAGCCATGAGCCCACACAACATTGATACTGAGATAGCCAGGAGTTTGCTGGATCTGTCACAGCCAAGAAGATCTGAGTCCAAAGAGATTGTGGATGAGGAGGCCAGACGTCATGGTTTGTGGTTTTTAAATAATTTTATTTTTTTGTTTGTTTGTTGGCGAGCATTGTATTTTAAATTTTTTTAAAAACTTTAAACGATTTATGTTTTAGGGATTACGTTTCAGTGAATTTGATATTAGTTTTTGATGCCTATATGTGTTGGCAGTATGTTGTTTAGGCTTATGCTCATAATTCTCAATCTGCCAACATTTACTGGAATCTGCTTTCTGTAGTTGACATGCCTTTTAAGAAAAAAGTGGCATGTTATTTATATTGTATTACATTAAAAAAAAAATATCCCTCACAAACCATGATGGTTGATGGGAGCAAGTGAAGTAGCGTTCACATGTTTCATTGACCACTAACGAGCATGGGATTGTGTGGTTAGCACAATGCCCCGGGGCCTTGCCAGTACCGCGGCTCGAACTCCCGACTCAAGTTTTTGCAGCGGTTCAGTAGTCCAGCTTGCTACAACTTAGACCACCACGCCCTCATTTATATTACATAGCAATAAATTAAAGACTAAACATTTTTTCTATAACAAAAACTGTAGATTTTATTTTCACCTTCATAATGGTTTTATACTGGAGAAATGTCAATTGTTTTAGGCACTTCCGCCACACAACATACATAGATGTTTATGTATCATTTGATGTAATGAAATAGAAGTAAGCATAATGTTTTTATTTCTTTACCTCAGCGTTGAGTCATCTGCAGAGTTTGATCAGTCAGTTGATGGCACAGAAGAAGCCCCTCTCAGGTCTCAATATTACTGGGGACAGCACATCCGCTGCAC
This sequence comes from Radix auricularia, assembly GCA_002072015.1. Taxonomy (NCBI): domain Eukaryota; kingdom Metazoa; phylum Mollusca; class Gastropoda; family Lymnaeidae; genus Radix; species Radix auricularia. Next base: position 436,990 of record MUZC01000205.1, on the reverse strand, counting down.
CGGACTCTGGCCGCTTAAACATGACCTCATGTCTGGGACCTGCTGGTGATGGAAGGGTAAGCATGTTGACCTGGAACACTCTTTATTTGGATTGCCTGGCCACTTGTGTGCACAAATATGCATAGTGTGTAAAGTTGTGCACGGGGTATTCGTAGTTGGTATTGGTGTGCACTGGGTAATCAAAGTTCGTAGTGGTGTGAAATGGGTTAACATAGTTGGTACTGATGTGCACTGGGTTAACATATTTGGTATTTGTGTGCACTGGGTTAACATAATTGGTATTGGTGTGCACTGGTTTAACAAAGTTGGTATTGGTGTGCTGCGGGTTAACATATTTGGAATTGGTTTGCACTGGGTTCACATATTTGGAATTGATGTGCACTGGGTTAACATATTTGGTATTGATGTGCATTGGGTATTCATATTTGGTATTGGTGGGCACATTGTATGCATAGTTGTTATTGTGTTAATTGTTCTAATTATTGGCTTCCATGATTTATGTGTCCTCACTATACTTACTTAATGATTAATTTTATTATTCAAGTTCTACTATTGAAAAAATTAAAATCTGATATTATAAAAAAAAAAGGATTTTGGATAATGAACTCTTGAAACGTTTTATTTTTATAAAAGTTTCTATGAAAGAGTTCACCACTAGTTTTTAATTCCATTTCAAAATAAGTCAGGCTTTGAAATTAACCCTACAGGATCTGATGCCCTTAACCTAACTCTCCCTTATACCTTGGTTCCCTGAAATTAAAGAGAAAAAATGAACATACTGTAATTTTTGTTTTACTTGCATGCAAAGTAGTGCTTGGAATGGAATAAAACTTTGAGAAATCGTAGAAAATAGGTTTATCTTTTATCTAGTGCCAAATTTCTATCTTTGTACGCTGATCCACTTAGCAGAAAAAAATATTTTTTCACAACACACATGGATTGTCTAAAAAAGATATTCTAGGATTTTACATGTTCTATCTGTAATGCTTTTCTATACACATCATACACACAAAACAACTATGATTAGCTCTAACATAGCGTGTTACTTGACCTAAAAACATATTCTTGATAAAATTATGGCATAGATACTGAAAAAATCAAAAGAATAAAACACATAAACAAAGTTCCACTATTCTGTCAAGACACTGGTCATACATTGAATTATCAAAAACATTTCACATAAACACACGCAAATAAAATTCAAAACATAGGACTGACATTTTCAATGACTTTTATTTAGGTTACATGCTGATTGGTTAGTTATTTTTAGTACTTCCTCAAAGTTTTTCACATGCTGACCCAAATACCTAGAATTTGGTAACTCGTTATATAGGAATTAAAGTAATTACCTACTGTTGGGTAGCTTGAACTGCTAGGGTTAAGGTAATATCAAATTTTAACTTTAATTTTTTATTTTCTCAGTTGCCCAAAACTCCATCTACATTAGATGCTCAGTCCCACGGTCAACAATGGTCCTCACAAGATGAGGGCTTGATGTCTCGTTACAGTAGGAAGCAAGATCCTCAGCACTCTCCACAGAGGGGAACAAGAAGTGTCAGCGAGGATGCATCGGGGCCAGGTGGGAAGTCCCAAACAATGAATGACAGGAAAATGGAAGAGCTGTTTGTATCTACAGAAGACAAGGGAGGGAAGCGAGCCTCTTTAGACAAGCCTGTCCTATATTCAAGGGTGAATGATCCCTCTGGAAGTATTCCCCCAAGCCCCACAGCAACGATTTCACCTCCGCAGTCAACATCATCACCATCAATGCCGGCCAGGCCAAACCAGCTCTCTTTGCTCAAGTCACCAGCATCACCGTCCAGACTCCATCATTCCAACCTGCCTAGTCCATCCCTAATGTCATTCCTGCCAGCCTATGTGTCATCACATTATGCCCAGAGGGCACGAGTATCCAAGACAGCTGACCAGGGTCCAATCATTGGTCAGTTTGTGCGCAAAGACAGCCATTCTGCCAACACCCCCAATGTGGCCTTGACCCCAAATTTAGTCCTTGCGGGTCAGTCTCAGCCTTTCCATTTCAATATCCCTTTCCCAGGGGCTGGACATGGGAGTGTCTCGGATTATGATGGACAGAACATATTGTCTCCTGCAGTGAATGCTGGGAGAGACTTTATGCACAATATACCTATAGTGACCATAACAGACACCTCTTGTGAAAGCCCGACGGTGGAATCAATGGCTGACCAGTGTTCTAACACAGGGGAGGTAAAAGAGAATATGAAAGAGTTCACCGTGATGACCAGTGGCTCATCTTTGGATACGACATCAATGTGCACACCCCCAGTGAACCAAACTATGGCAGGAAGCTTTAGCGGTGACCTCAATAAAACCACCTCGACCATGTCATCGTCAGCCCTGACGTCTGTGTCTTCGCTGTCATCTGTCAAGGTGTCCACCATCGTCAAGACCTCCGCAAAACACACCCTGGAATCCCAGGGCAGGTCAAATTCTGAAAGTGCCACATCTTCACCCAAACGAAGGGACAGTGCCATAGAGTCATTGATACGTGAGAGTGCCATGCCCCTACTGCTAGTTACCGGCACAGAGTACTCAAACAAAAACTCTGATGAAGCCTCTGAGTCCAGCCCATCACCCAACAGTCAGAGCGACAGTTGTATCGAGAGTGCTGTATACCCAGCTGCCAAACGTTCCTGTCGGCTCAGTTCTGGGAAATCCAGATTCCTTCGTCGGCAAAGGTCGCTAGCTGATGACACTGCTTTCCCTTCAGCAGATCAGGATTCAGTTTTTGAAAACTCAAAAGTATCTGCAGAGTTCTCTCCCCAGAAACAACTTGATCACAGCAGTGATGGCAGCGAGAAGGCAGGAAGTAGAAACGTAGAGCTGGTGAAAAGCAAATCATTCCAAGAGTCGCAGATCGTTGAGCCTCTTGTGCCCCGAGATGGTGATGGTAGAGCTGTCACATCAGGAAGCCATGATGGTGATGGTAGAGCTGTTGCATCAGGGAGCCAAGATGGTGATGGTAGAGCTTTTGCATCAAGGAGCCAAGATGGTGATGGTAGAGCTGTCGCATCAGGGAGCCAAGATGGTGATGGTAGAGCTGTTGCATCAGGGAGCCAAGATGGGGATGGAAGGCTTGCACGTACTAAAGATGCAGCATTGGAATCGGTTCTTGATAAAACCAAGGATAACCTCAAACCCAAGTCAAACTCGTGTGTGTTTTGCTCAGAGAACTTCGATTCTGTGGAAGCTTACAATGGCCACCTGAAGTCTCGTAAGCACATTGGCGTCTTGGAGTCATTTGGCATGCTGCCAGCTGGGACATATGAAAAACTACAGCAGAGTGAGCTAAATGACAGCCGAGCTCAGGAGGAGGACGCTCGGACATCTGAGGTGAAAATGGACATTGATGATGGCAACAAGGGATCAGATGGCTCCGGCAGTGGCAGCAGCACGGCAGCTGTGGATGTCAATGTCGGCAATAATACAAGTATATCAGCTCTTGAAGGCCAAATGTCAGGGCCAGAGCAAGTTGCCAGTGACATCAGTAACGTGGAGGAGATTGCAGACCAGGTGGCACCAAGTGACGACTCTGTTGAAAATGGGGACATGTCCCAGGACAATCTAATTACTGTTCCTAAAAATGAATTGGGAACATTGAGGAGAGGTGTCAGTCTTCAGGAAAACCCAATGGATCATACAGGTTAGTTCTGCCAGAGAAACATATCTGTAATATCATTTAGTATGGCTTATTTTATGATAAGTAACGTGACATAAATAGTATAACAGTTGGGCTGATTGCGTGCCAGATAATGAGGAGGCCTTTTCATTTGAAGCTAGATAAATGTGATGAGATAAAAAAACAGAGGAACTCAAGATTTTTTTTTCAAAACTGTATTAACTGTTTAAATTTAGTCTGCATGTAAACTGACAAGCTAGGTTTTATGTCTCAATTATGTAAATGGGTTTCAGTTTTAATAACTTTTTAGTTACAGTGCCACAATATAATGTTGATAAATAAAAAGGCTAAAGGTATATTCACAAATAGCCAGTGGATGTGAATGCTGGTATAGATGAAGTTACAGCTTGAGAGAACCTTTAGCTCTGATGTTTTTGTGTTGAGAGTTTTTATTTTGATTAGAAGACTTGCACACTATCAACACTATAAGACTTGTACACCATCAACTCTTTAACTCATTAGCTCCTGTTGCGACTAAATGCGTCTTTATAGGGGTCCGTACGGATGCGTCCAAATGCGTCTGTTAGCATAGCGACGCACTCTCGCATTTTTAGTTAAAAATAGCATCGAAATCTCGCTTTCCTCGAGACTTCCGGCTTTTGTGTTATTCTACGAGATTTCAATAAAAATTACCGGATGTTTTTATCTTCTTTCACTTTCGATCCATGTGTGTTTTAGTTTGACGTGTCTCTATGGTGTATGTATTCGCCCAAGGTGTCGGAAATCGCGATAGCGGTCTTTAATCGTCATTATTTCGTAGTGCATGTTATATTATTAAACTTAATTCATTCCTGGATGTGTTAATCATTTTATTTTTTAAGATAAATGAATATATTTAGAAAAGAAAAGCATTTTCATCATGAAATCAAAAACTTAACGAAGTTGCTTCCCTTTTGTCCGGAATGTGGAATAGATACGGAAGTAGCCCTTCAGGAGTTATTGAGTTAAGACTTGCACACCATCAACTCTTTTAGACTTGCACACCATCAACACTATAAGACTTGCACACCATCAACATTGTGAACTCTCAGAACATAAGTTTTCAATTATTTTTATTTTTTTCCATTAGAAAATTATTCCACACCTGGCCAGGCCAAGCTGCAAAGACCTGCATACAAACGTAAGATCTCACAGCAGGCCCCCGTGACCGAGAGTGCAACTGTGCTGACCAAACCACACCTCAATGAGAGCCTCAGGCGGTCACTAGTCAAACGGGCCAGAAGTGGTCTGGCCACAGCCAAGGAAACGGAGACAGGGTTCAAGGGTCACTTGATGATTGATGAAGAAAGTGGGGGCAGGAAGACACCAGTAAGTTCCGCAGCACCGACCTCGATATCTCAATCTCTTTCGACCATGGTCAGCTTACTGACATCTGCGCCTCTGGCGATGGCAACTTCAGCTGCTGGCATGTCTTCTGTAGTTGTCACCAGCAGTGTGGCATCTGGCTCATCCAGTAATGGACTCATCCCTGGTGGTAAAACAAATTTTGTGGAGTTAAAAGCCAGTGAAAGTTATCAGACGTCTTCACTTAATTGGAACTCAGGAATGGACGCACCTGACAGGGGTCAGGACTATCACATCCCTCTCCAGGGACAGGGATCACATGCTGCAGGACCTCCACCTTCTGGATTCTCAGCTGCCACGTCTGTGACAGTGCCACAAGGTGGAACTATTACAGTGTCTCCTACTGCAAACTTGGGAATCACCGCCACCACCAGCTTGGTGACATCGGGAGCAGGGTATTTTGTACCATCTTTGATGCCTTCTGGATCATCAAGTCCGGTTGTTGGGTCACCTCTGATGACCTCGAGTGGTGTCTCTGTCCCGGGTCCGTCCACAATGCCTCCGGCAACAATCACCTCTGGGATTGGGGAGAGCTCATCCACTTTCTCCTCCAAGATGGTAGACGGAGCCATGCACTATCAGTGTGGTCTTTGTGATCTCAACTTTACCAACATGATACACCTCAAGGTATGTGACTAGTTTTCAAGCAAAGTTCCTCATAGCTTCTAACATGGGGTGACATAACTGTGCTTGCATTGTAGGGGTTGTGGTAAGGGGTACGGACATGTGAGGAGTAGGGTGGGAAGTGAAGGGTTGGGTGAGATATGTGGGGAAGGGTGGGAATTTAGGAATAAAGTGGAAATTCAAGGGTTGAGGTGAAGGTTAATTGGAAAGTGATGGGTAGTGGTGAATTTTTAGATCAATTTTGAGAAACTGTTGATTCTCTTATCCTCAGAGTCACCTGGTGAGTCATACAGAACTCAGGCCTTATGTTTGTCAGTTCTGCGATGCTGGCTTCACTAACTCTCAGTCTTTGAGGACACACCTGCTGACCCATGGCCAAGTGAGTAAATCCTTTTGGTTGCCTGTGATTGACATATGAAACCTATTTGTTGCCTATGATGTGAATTGTTTGGTTGCCTATGATGTGAATTGTATTGGTTGCCTGTGATGTGAATCCTATTGGTTGTCTGTGATGTGAATTGTATTGGTTGCCTATGATGTGAATCCTATTGGTTTCCTATGATGTGAATCCTATTGGTTGCCTGTGATGTGAATCCTATTGGTTGTCTGTGATGTGAATCCTATTGGTTGCCTGTGATGTGAATCCTATTGGTTGCCTGTGATGTGAATCCTATTGGTTGCCCATGACTGTTATGGGGAGCGAAGTGCTATGTTTGTAACTGGAATGTTAACAAATATAAGCTAATGGTATCTGCAATAGAAAAAGTATATTTACAATACAGTCAATCTTAGATTTTTTAAAGTCATTTTATAACACTTGTAAAAATAAATATAATTTTTCTTTTTTTTTAAATTAACATTTTTGTTAGTGGAAAATTTATTTTGTTTGTTTGGTAGGGAATTGGAATTTTAGTGACCATTTAGAGCCGACTGTGACACAAGGAGTAGTCAGTAAATGAAAAACACTCGCAATAATTTTTAGGGAGGAGAAAGTACTAAGTAATATATAATGGGGAAAAATTTGCCACAGCAATAACAATTTCTTTAGAAGAAAGTCAAGTAAGGCGGCTCCCACTCAAATAAAGTTATCATTACAATTTATTGTTGGAAATTATCTTTCGTTACAAGTTATCATTTTAAGTTAAATTAACAAGTCATTGCTACAAGTTAATGTTACAGTTTAAACTAGAGAATGATAATCAACATTATTATCTCCTCAGGACCGCCCCTATATTTGTGGCAACTGTGGGGACACGTTTGCCCAGCAGGCAGACCTTCAGGTTCACTACTCAAGTCATTCGTCCACATCCATACGCCAGCATCAGAACGTCCAGTCTGACATCAAGATACAAACCCCCATCCAGTCTCTTACTGCCCAACTGGGGGTCTCCAGGCAGGAACGCAGTTCTCCTATCAACCATAACTTTATCCCTGATCCCGGGATACGTCTCAACACCCCGGGGATCATCAATCCCTCGAGGCTGGAGTTGAGCCCATCCATAAGCCCTGCAGCAAACAGCCCTTCTCCTGTCAGCATGTCCTTGTATTCAAGTCCTGCCACTACGTCAGCAGGCAACAATCTTCCAACACACCAGGAATCTTCTTTAGGCCTGAAAACCCAGCCTTCCAGGCACTCCTTACAAGACCAGCTTCTAGGGTACAGCCCGAAATTGGAAATTGATGAAAGGAATGATGGGGTCAGTTCGATTGGTCAGTCAAAAGAAGATTTGCTAAACCAAGTGTCAGATCTGCCCCAGGAGTTGGTGGCCAAGCTGGAAAACATGTGCCCCTCACCTGCCAGCAGTGGTCAGTTGAGAGTTGACCTAACGGATCAGAGCTTCAGCGAGGATGAACCAATGGCTAGCGATAGGGGCAAAGGTCGGGTTGATTACTCTCAGCAGTGGAGCCAACAGCAGCACCACCAACTGCTTCCGTCACCATCAGGGTACCACTTGTTGCACTGCTATCAGCCACCCCAGCAGCCTTACAGTCAACAGCTGCAGAGCCCAATGCAGCATCAGCAGCAGCTCTACTCTCAGGAGCCTCAAGCACAGCAGCAGCTCTACTCTCAGGAGCCTCAAGCACAGCAGCAGCTCTACTCTCAGGAACCTCAACCACAGCTTCAGCAGCCATTCCTACAGCAGCAGGTGCAACATCAACATTTCCAACTGTCCCCAGGCACCCACCTACAAAATATCAACAACAACAACGTTGGTAGTGATGAACAAAGCTGTGATGTGTCCCTCAGCTCATCCGCTTTAAGTGGATCCTTATCCCATATCGGTGCATACCCGTCCATCATGAGTGCTCACCACTGTCCACCCAGCTGGAATCAAAATCTGACCAATGTCAACAATTCAAACCTGATCCAAACTGTTGATGACTATCAAATCCATGGGAGAATAGAGGACACGCCACTCCAGGGGGGCTCATACAGCAGTGAGCTGGCGGCCACAGATGGACCATATCAAGAGCAGGACAACTCAGAGAGCAGACATGAAGGTATGGATTGCCAGGGTTCCTATGGAAGCTCGGACATCTTGGGCAGGTCACAAGTCGAGCAGGGGCAGCAGCACCATCAGGGGGCTTCTGAGCCCCATCTGTTGCCCCAAACATACTATGGTATTTCTTGATGTGATTTCATGACAACAAGATACTCTCCCAGGCTTCAGGCATAAGCCAGAATTAGGAACCTCCGTCAGGCATATGTTTATGAAAGGATTAACGCCCTGTCCTAAGGGGTATAACTGTAATTGATTTTGAATAAGAAGTTACATTTATCTAAGACACTGCACACATGAACTTTGTCCAAAGCAAGGTATAACTGCTCATATCAGAGACAAAAATCTGTATAACATGATTTATTCATTAATCATTATAGATATAATAAACTCAAAAGTTTGAACATTGGTGTTCAAAAAGTCTTGCCTTGTAGACTCAGCCTTGTCTGGATGACATCCATGCTGCCCACTAAGATAAACAAGTTTTTACATTTTGGGGCATCATCTGGGCACACCCATGCTTAGTGCCCAGGGGATGTGCAACTGTAATGGGAAGCCGTTTAATCTCATGTTTTGTCTTATACTGGCTTGTGACACTAAATGACTACGTAGTGCAGACAACATCCTGATCACAGACATTAACACATGCCAATGGCGCACCTCTTCATCATAGTATAACATGTTGCCATGTAACTATTATGATGTAAACATGTGATGCTGTTTCCTATGTTGATGACTTCATTTTTAGATTGTTTTTCCTACTGATGCCCCTCACCTCCTGAAACTCAGCGTGCATTAAATTGATGTCCTGAAGTGAAGAAGTTCTCACTGGTGTTGAGTTCCATGACAGTTCACAGTCCTGTCACAGTACATTCACACATCAACTTCTTCACCGCCACAGCTGGAGACTTTGCTAACAGTTCTGTTGAACATTCTCTAGTAGATGTTTCAAAAATTATTGATGCTACATTCCAAATGTTTAGAGACATGTATGGTGAATGGGATAGGAAGAGGCAGTCATTATGACAGGTATCAGATTGACCTTTTTACCAGTTACAAGATTTACTAATTAGTGAACTGACCGAATTGGTAATTAGAATGGAAACCCTCCCCTCACCATGGTAACTATCTCAACTATTTTGAATTCATTACAAAATATATTTACAGGATATCTCTCAGTCATGAGAATTAGTATATCAGCTATATAAGATGTTTCAGTTTTAGCTAAATGAGTTGTATCAACTATATGAGTTGAGATGTTTTAGTTGAACGAGTTGAATGAGATGTTATTCTCATTCCAGCAAGTGGTGTCACCTGAGAATGACCACCTCTCCCCAACCCCCACTATTTTTTTAGCTTGAGCCGCCAGCTAACTAAGCCAAACGATGGCAATCCCTTCTTTTAAGCACGGGATTTGCTATGTCCCTAACTTGTAGCCACCAATTCCATGACTCTAACAGTGCCCACATAAATACCTGCGTCACTGTACTAGTTACTGGATACACAAGGACTAGACCAACATTGGCTGAATATTTGCATCTGTGATCATTTTTAATATTTTATATGAATTTTTGTTTTTAAATGATGTGCAATCTAGTTTATATAATATAAAGGCCCTGAACTAAATTAAAAGTGCTGCACATTGGACGGACAAAAAGCCAAGTTGATAGTTCTAGGCAATATGCCTTGAACATACTGACCACTCTACCAAGTGACGACACCACTATGACTAGTTAGTGTTGACATTTAAAGTAATTCATGAAAATCTGTGATAGGTTTAAAAATTGTAATTATTTCCTTTTAATAGTTTTAAACAAAATGTAAGCTTTTTTTTTTTTTAAAAATAAACCTCAAAGGCCATTTCCATAATAATCAAATTGAGATAGGAATCTGATTTTTTGTTGGATTAAAAATCAAAGTTTAACTATCATAATCATAATGTTACACTGAAAGGAGCAAATTGCCAAGAAAATGATCCTTGATTTTTATCATTGAATATTTTTTTATTTGAAATTGTAAAAGGCCCCCCCCCACTCACACACACACTTTCTTTAGGCAATTCAGTTGATTGTCATCTGGGCTCCCAATGAAAATTTGAAAGATTTTCGGAGGCTCTTAAAAATATTAGCACCTTATTTGACTTATTAGCAAATCAGCAGGACATCTGTTTTTTTTATATAGTAAATTACTAAATAACTTTGTCTAAAAATGGTTTCTTTGTTGTGCAGACATGTTGGTTTTGTTATACATTCTATTGGACATAGTTACTTTGGATGGATATGTGACTCATATAGAACTCCTTAAAAGACCCACAAAAAAAATGTGTCAAACTTAATTACACATAAACTACACAAATCTCATACTAATCTGACACAAAGATTACACATAAACACATATACTGACATAACACACGCACTGGCCTTGCCCCCTTTAAGATATTTATTTTTGTGATGAGGTTTGAAAAAAAAACAACACAACTTTGTGATGAAATTAAAATAATTCCACATGATCTAGGTGGAACTTGAATGATTCCTGTGTGATAAGAAGACCTTCAAGGGAAAATACATTTCTCATTATGCTGCCTTCTCATAATTAAATTACAAATTCTCTCAGACTCAGAGGGATTTAACATTCAATTCCGTGTTGAAAATATCTATGGTGAATGGCATACAAAGTTTCTTGAAAAAAATAAAGTGCATTGAAAATTTTATTTTGTGTAAATTCCATTATTGCCCATTTGATGAAGATGTGCCTGTGGTTTTACCTTACAAGGCCAAGGAATTAATATTGGATTAAATGATGAGAGGATGATAATATGGTCTTTCATGCTTCGATTTATTTTTATATCATGTTAACTGAGTTTGTTTTCAACATTAAGATTGATATTTTCACTTCAAGGAATGGCAACAGTTTCCTATGGAATAGGGAGCAGAAAATTGATTGAGAAGTTAAGGCCTAAAAGTTAGAGGCATCTATGAATTTTCTAGAAACCTGTAGGCCTATATTTGTCTGTGAATTATTGCATATATGTTTAGTAACATCATTTCATTGGAGAATGCTCTAAAACAGGTTTCTCTAACATTGTGTTTATTTATCAGTGCATTGCTGTGCTAAAAGATCATGATTTGTAAGATAAACTATGTGCTATATTTAGATTTGTTATGTCGTTTATAAAATGTCATTAATATGTGGATTTATGTATTACACCCATTCATGTAGAAAGAGATACTTTCTATGTTATTTTGTTGAAGAATGTGTTTCGTAAATAAGACTTTTTTTTTTATTGAAGCATCTTTTTTTAAAATTAAAAATCCAGTTTTTATGTTGTAAGCAAAGTTTTTGCTATGTTGTTACAGATTCTCTTTTTTGCATTTGATGATCAGAAAAAGAAATTAAAATGTTTGAACTTGACTCAAGTTTTTCTTAGTTTCTATACAAATGTGTTCAAATGTATGGCCCCCAAGTATCAACTCAAGCTGACATATATTGTTGGCATTTAATAAGTTTAATTGTCTGTCTTTTAAAGCTTCTTCTTCCGTGTCTTTTGACTAAAGCATCATAATATATTGAAGTGGGTCAAACAACCTAACCTGAGCCTCAATGACATATTTACATTAATTTGTCATTTGCATTTATGTGCAGTAAAAACAAGCAATAAAAATTGGTTTCAAAATTTAATGATATAGATAGCAAACATGAATAATTATGCATTTCAATGTTTTGAATCTAAATCCCCCAAAATTACAAAAAATATTTATTTGCAAGTAATTGACCCATTGATGATATTAATTATAGTGATACTGTCAGCAGAAAAAAAGGAAAAAAAAAACTGATTGAACACAAGCAGGAAATTTATGAACATAAGAACTGAACAAGAACATCAGTTCATGGATGCAAACAATTGGAATGCTTCTGATGCACTGACTTGAACAAGCTCCATTTAATTTGTTTTTTTAATTTTTAATATGAAAATATTTATGCTGCATTTCTTTTACTTTTACAGAATATGAAAGCACTGAATAGAACAGCAATGGCAATAGATACATAAAATACAATTGTCCTAATATGTCTTCAAGACTGAAAAAAAGATTATTTTACACCCAGTGGTAGTGGTACATTCCACTCCATTCGTGCATATTAACTGAAATGACACTTGGATTGTCATAAACAGTACATATTTTTTATTTATTTTTTAACTCCTATGAAATTTGCATCTTTAGTTTGAATATTTTTTTCTGTAATTCGATTTGTTTTTCTTTCACAGATACAGTTGACTCATCTGGATGGAAAGACGTACTTTGATTAATTTCCCTTTTTGTACCTCATCCTAGTTTTTTTGCATATCATTTTCTGACAATTGTTTTATTGGTTATACAATCTCTAACTAAAAACCTAACTTTTGTTCCTGATGAGATGCCATTGGCTACATCAATTATGTGAATTGGAAAGAGTAGGGCACCTAAGTAAGCTCACTGTGGAACTCGAGTTTTAAAATTATTGGTGCTGATAAATCTATCAGTTTTTTTCTCTGCCTATTAAATAATTTTAATGTATGGGTCAAGAGATACCTATAAATTAAACTTTTGGAGTAAACTAAAATGAAATGCTTTTGAGAAGTCTAGTAACATTGTATTTATTTGAATTTGTATTATCTTATCCTTAAGACACATCATAAATTTAATTAGACAAACTATTTAGGTTTCCCATAATCTGTTTTTTTCCTAAAGCCATGCTGTGGTCAGAAGACGTATGTTTGTGAAAATGAATATTGTAAAACTTCAAATGTTTTGTTAACACACATTAATCTATTTTTGCTTTTACAAATGTTTTAATGTATTTCCACATATCTTCTATTTCTCTTGCAATTACTTAAATTATTTTGGAAGTTTGCCGCTTGCCGCCATTCTACTAAATTAAATTTGTTATAATATGGTACTAAGCTAGCTGGGTAGCTAAGTCAATAGTGCGCTCACCCCACAAGCTGAGGGGCGTGGGATCGAGCCCACGAAAAGCCAATATAAAAATGCTGAGAAATGACTAACACTAAGAAAGTCCTCCGCTGATCTGGAGATGGATGGGCACCGCCAGTGTAAGTAAATAATTTACACATTTTAATTCTTATACATCCATCATTTCTCTTTTATATAGATCTATTTGCAACTAATAGAATGGGAAAGAATAAAAAAAAAATAGCTAGGGCTGTTATCGATTAATCTATATTTAATCGTTAACTTTTGAAAAATTACAGAATAATTAATAGATAATTTCTATTAAAGCTGAAAATACGATGTATGTCGTCTTAAAACTGAAAATTTCATAAAATGCCCCAGCAGCGTAGCATGGGTAGATCTATGTGCCGCCCGGGGCAGAACCAAAAATTGCGCCCCCCCCCCCNTATTATTAATAACTTATTTATTAATAGGGCTGCGGAAATTAATGATTAATTTCTGAATTAATATGTAAAATGTATTATTTATTAAAATTATTTTAATAGATAAAATAGCTATTAAAATTTTAAAAAATAATTTAAACAATTTTTTCAAATTAATTAACAATTAATTATTAATGATGAATAATAGTTTTTTTTTAACGTACAAACTTCTCCATTCTCCATTTAAAAAAAAAAAAAAATTAAAGTGTAAACATTAAAATAATTTTTTATAAGGAAAATGATATAAAAGAAAACATTGTTTTTACTTAATTAACAATAACAAAAGTTAAATTCATTGACATTAAATTGAACTACTTATATTTAAACATATCTCCTAAAAATATTATATACTTATTTTATTAAATACTTTAGTTGTGGTTATTTTATGAAATTTTCAGTTTAATGACGTCATACATCTTATTTTCAGCTTTAATCAAAATTATCGATTTATTATTCTGTAATTTTGTAAAAGTTAATGATTAAATTTAAATTAATCGATAACAGTCCTACTTTAAAGTGAATGTCAAAGTTAATTTGCAATAACATAACTTGTTCAATAATAACTAAAAAAAATCAAACAATAAAACTGGAAAACTTACAGAAAGTAAATGGAAAATCTTAATTAAGAAAGTAGCAGTTAGCAAAATAATTCATCACATTCTCTGACATCAGAAATGTTTCCAAAAAGATATAGCATAGTAAATAGTATAACCATACTGTGGTGTTCTAAATGCTGGTTGTCAATGGCCACAATGTTTGATGCTTGCTGTTAATGGTATTAGGCTTTAATAAAAGAGATAGCAAACGCCGAAAATGGAAGTGTCCAGCTTCAAAGGCAGCAGTCAAGATGGCTGGCGAAACAAAAATGAAAATAAAGCTACATTTTAAAATTTTTCAGTAATAGCCTGGAAGTCAGGTTAAAGTTTTTGGGCCTAGTTTCTAGTCAGTTTAAAAATTAATAATCATTCAATTAATTCAAAAGGGATAAGATTATGGTACATTTTGAAATTGTAAAATAATGTTAAAATATGGTTTAAGATGTGTAACAATTGTAAATAATTTCAATATTTTTTCCTTTAAATTATAGTAACTAAATATAATTTCTTTTAATGGCACTTTAAAATATAATCTCAAATTCAAATGTTGGTTGGCACTTAAAAAGATAATCTCACTTTATTTGGTTAAAGCTTTTGACAGGGGTTTGAAAATGGGACAATCACACTATTTAACAGTTTTACAAATTAGTAATTAGTAATATGGATTTAAGTGATTACCTTTTGAAATGGTTTAATCTCTGGATTCAAGGCTCTTTTAAAGCATCCATTTCTTAGGTATGACTACTGGCAAGCACTTAGATCGGGAATTAACATTGACTATTTTGATTTTTTCAAAATGCCCAGGCAGACTTATGGACAATGGCCAGAGTTTTTCGGTCGCATCATCAACCGGGGAGTAAGCTTGACCATAGGGCAGGCTGATGCCATCAATCTGTTTTAACTTCCCAAAGAGGAATAACTCTTTTCTGTAAACCA
Source organism: Radix auricularia (assembly GCA_002072015.1). Taxonomy (NCBI): domain Eukaryota; kingdom Metazoa; phylum Mollusca; class Gastropoda; family Lymnaeidae; genus Radix; species Radix auricularia. Next base: position 421,840 of record MUZC01000205.1, on the reverse strand, counting down.
CTGCACCAGTTACCCCCCAAGTGAACCCCCAAAGCTTTGTCATAAACTGGATTCTGGGTTTTTTTTTCAGGGTCGTCTGGGTTTTCCACAACTTTAAGGAGGGACCCATTCTCAGACAGGAGATATGTTGTGGCCTGATCGTCTTTAAAGCTAACAATTTGTCCCTCTACACTCCCCAAGGCGGGCAATTTTTTCAGCAAATTTGTCTCTGTGTTGAGGCAGAGAACATAGCACGGTTGTTGCCGAGAAGCGTTGCAGAAGTACAAAATATTTTCCCCCACAGCGATCATGGACTGCACTTTGGTTGAGTAGAATGGGAGTTGGCAAACAGTTTCCATAGATGCATCCTGGCCCAATATGGAGCTAGCGCTGAACCTCTGCACGTAATCACTTTTGGCCAGGTAAATGAATGTACCCAGCTGAACAAATGTGTGCCTGAGCAAAACATTCTGTAAGACCTGTGTCCATTCTAATGGGGCTTGATGGGCGTACAGCTCAATACATTGAAAATTAGGGGATCCAGCCTTTAGGGACTGCATTGAACAAAATATCTGGTTGTTGATAACCGAGAAGAAAAGAAATCTCTCGTCCTCGGTGGATGGCAAATTGCTGATGATGCATCTCGTGTTTGTCTGAAAGCTGAACGCAATGAGCGACAGTTTGTCAGCAAACACCACCACATTGTCCAAGCTGCTGGCGGACCTGTGCAATGCCCAGTCAGGCCAGTGATTTGACCAGGGTTTCAGATGATACATGACTGCCTGTCTCACGATAGCCATGGCTTCGTTGCTCTCTTGCACATCGTGGGTTCCCAAGAGTTTATCTATGCACTTGTGGCTGACCAAAGCGAGGCGGCAGGCACCAAGGAGCTGGCCGAGACATGCCTTCCGCTGAGTCCTGCTGATGTAAGTACCACTAGTTCCAGGACAAGGCTGTGGGGCCCAACATCCCTCACAAACCAAGAAGCTGCTAAAGTCCAAGTTTTTGATACAGCATTTACCTTTGGCTTTACCTTAAAAAGAAAGGATTTTAAAAAAAAACTTTTTGATTATAAAAAATAAATTAAGCTGTAAACAGAGATCTGATGTAATATTATGATAACGAGCATAATACCCGTGCTATGCTACGGGGTAGGCACAATAAGAGTAACTTTATTTAGTTTTGGGTCTCAAATTCTCCTTAAAAATGAATGTAAACGCATCTGGAAATTAGGGTTGTGATAAATCAAACCCTTCTTAATAAAAACAAAGATAAATGTGTCGAGAAAAATAAACATATTATTAGTTTAAATATTACCCATCAATTTTGGTATTTCTGCTTTAATATAGCAACATCATTATCATCCGTAGCTTTACAGCCCATGTAGGGCCCTGGCTTGCTCAACCTGATCCTTCCATTCAGATCGATTGATAGCTTTCTTTCACCATGCTCGAACCCCTTTAATAACGCATGGCATATTCTCTATCAGAATAACAAATGTTAACAGTTACAAAAAGATAACGGGCAAAGTTCACTTTCTTTTCACGTGAATCAAAACATGAAAACAATATCTTTCCACAGGATTTCTTTGATTCTTAGAAATAGCTCGCTAAACACCCATTTCATTTATAGTCTAAGCATGAAATTAGTTCAAGACGAATAGGATATTTTTAGCCAGATAATATTTGTGAATATTGTGGCTTGGGGAGAGTAGAAAATATGGTTTACTTGTTTTAAAGGCACATGTTCCTTTAACGTGAATAAAAACATAAGAACAATGCTGCTTTTTAAGAAAATGGTGAGAAATTGATCTTCTTATAAATTTTATGTCAATCATTATATATTCCCGCACATTTTTTCTAATCGTAACAATTCACTTTATATCAATCTTTTTTCCCGTTGTTAACTATTCATCTAATAAACTCAAAACAGCTTGGCACAAAATGAATTGTTGTCAGTGTGTTTTTCGACATAACACGCACTTCCTTATGCTAGATCCTATGTATAAGTCGTAATACCCGTGATATTTCTTTACACTTGATATATTTACACCTTAAAGAACAGTTTTTACCCGAAGCGTATGTCATGCAACCGCATTGTTCGAGAAATGTACCCAATTTTTTAAATGGAGTTTTCATGATTCGTTAGGTCTTAGAGTAAAATACATGTGTTAAGATTACTTTTTTCATTGGAAAAGCTCTCCAAAACATTATTTCTATTTCTAGGCTAAGCATGCCCTTAGTCAAATGAATAAGATTTTTTTTTTGCGCCAGATACTTTACTTTAGTTATGCAAATAGTATTTTCTATTTGGTGGTTGGAC